>OY282602.1:4957245-5307343 GCA_958298965.1 Chrysolina haemoptera | reverse complement strand
CACCATTTTGGGACTGGATTACATGGGAGTTCAGAGCATTAATGGTTGTTTGGCTATCTGACATGATGATTATCTCTTATCTGCGAACATTTCTTTCTATATTGAACTGAAGCATTTTCCGACGGAAAAATGGTCATAACTGCGTTTAGCTCCTACCTACCTATCTGGAAAACAAGTATTCTCAAATGGTCAACCTGTCCTGTAACGAACGGCAACGTTTCAGTTCATAAATCACATCAGTAGTAAACACGTACAGCAAAGCTTTTCCATTTCCCAAGATATCGAAATCGTTGACTGCACTGTGTATACGAAACAAAGGAAATGAATAACGAAGAATCGACTATTTATCCGGCTGACGTTAATTTTATTAAAACTTTACTGCATGCTGTAGATAAATCAAACAGTAATTGAAACGCGAGCTTTCCCGTTCATAAACTGATTATTATGTTTGTGACGTCGAAACTTCGCGAAATTGAGAATTAATCGGATTTCCGTGACCCGATTCTCGACTACAAAAATGACCTGCGCGCATTCATAGACACGAGAATTGAATGAATGAAATTATATGGTATATACAGTGTGACCCGCTTAAGACCAGAGCACCCTTATAAAATCGACTTTATCAAACTGATTGGAATGATTTTTTTTTTTTTTTCAAAAAGTCTACTAGGACACCAAATTTAATGAATAAATCTCCATTTCCAGGGCCAACTGATCTGATTTTTCAAAGTAAAAAGAAAGAAATTGTGTTTCAGCCCCTTTTTTGCCAGTACATCTGATCTTCAACACTCAAGTGTGTCCTGGAACCCATAGGAGGGTAACTGTGTTGTTCTAACTTTGTTCATTTAGGCACTTTCGCACCATTTTGGGACTGGATTACATGGGAGTTCAGAGCATTAATGGTTGTTTGGCTATCTGACATGATGATTATCTCTTATCTGCGAACATTTCTTTCTATATTGAACTGAAGCATTTTCCGACGGAAAAATGGTCATAACTGCGTTTAGCTCCTACCTACCTATCTGGAAAACAAGTATTCTAGTATTCTAGTATTCAAGTAAAATCTCTATTATTCTAGCTAAAAATTCTAACAACTCCACTGGATTCGAGACATTTTGGAATTGTTCATAGGTAATTACGATGAAATGCGTCAATCAATAAAAAAGTGTAAGGGAATGAAATTTGAAAAATATGCTGTATAATAAACACATCAATTCAATTTCAAAACTTTTATCAGAACTTTGACTATACCACTGGTTACAGGGAGTCTTTAAATATCATCGAGATCTGTTGTTAAATAAAAAAAATTAAAAATTATGAAATAAATGAAATTTTCCTTAAATTATAGTAAGACATTTTTCAAATTATTTTTGAACATATTTTGATAAAATTTTGGACAGTGATATATCGAGACCTCCTGAGTAGTGTATTCCTAATTTTCCAATACTCTAATAATAAACTTTCTCCCATATGGTACATACTTTTTGGCGGTCACTGTATAAGCAGGAATATTCCAGAAAGGGGAAAAAGATTCAATATCGTCGTATCCGATAAATAATTCCGTATATCGGGGTCGTACGATTCAAAAAAGTAGAAAGGTCGTGTTCAATACTAATTGCCAGAAGTTGTCATTCAGCTCGTTATTTTCAATTACGACATCCCTTTCTTCCACGAAACTTTACAGGTGAAGACTAATTCAATTATATTATTATTCATAATGCGGTGGTCGTTGAGTAATTGGAACTTTTCGTGAAAACGAGGAAAACTCGCATTCTACGGCAAAAGGTATAAAAAGACATTCTCATTAGTTTTTTCAATATTTCATTCGATGAAGAAGATTATCCTATTCTCTCCTGCGACTACTGAGAAATAATAGAACTGGAACACGCAGAGTTTTTCTCTGTTTTCAACCCCGCTTTCCAGATGATGAGAAAAGGCATTATGTGTAGGATATAACGACATGTCCTGAATTATCGAAGCAGAAAAAAATGTAATAATTAGGTACTTCAATAACTCTTGGATTTCCAGTGACAAGGAGAAATAAACCGGAAAAGTAACAACTATACGCCACACCAAATTCGAAGGTATGTTTGCTACAGAACCAAAATATTGTTTTTAAAATTTCGAAGCATATAATTTCAACTACAACTGGTAAAGTTTTTAACAAAACTTTAATTGATTGCTGATTTCAATTTGTTTCATCAACTTCTTTCTAATATATAGATAAATGGACAAATAGACAGATACATAATATGCATTTAACAATGTTATACAGGGTGCTTCATAACTGAATGCTGATCCTAAAGGGCGATAATCCTTGGAAAATTTTGTTTTTCAATTTTGGTACCTACGCATAAAAATACATATTTTCCGAGATTCAATTTCATCATTCGCGACCCTGTTAACATATACTGCAATACTTTTAATCGAAATAATAAACATTATGTTCATAATTTTCCATAAGAATGATCCTCTAACTGTTCCGTCCGGTGGATGGTTTTCGATTGAAAAAATTAAATCTATTCATTGAAACTGAGAGAAGAAATCGCTTAAAGAACGAAATCAATACATTTTATTTGTTAAATCGAATAACTGCTGACGGCGTTTGTTCCACAAAACTTCTGACTGACTACGTTAGCCTTGTTTTAGGTACTATGAACTACTTGCAGGAAAATTTTCAGATTTTATAAAACACTTCCACCAACCAACTTTTTTGACGGGTTTAGCGGGCTGCTGACGCATGCTGTCCCAATATTCTGCTGACGCATGCTGTCCCAATATTCTGCTGACTATGTCCACATAGTTTTTTAGTTAACTTGCTATCCACAGAGTAATTTTCAGATTTTATAAAACAGTTGCGACATACGTGTTTTGTACAACTTCGGAACCACCCCCGCGCCAGTTGTCCCAAAAACTGGCTGACTGGCGGCGGGCTATTAATATTCAACCTATTTATGACCCAATATAAAAATATCAGCCTTTACAAAACTATTGCATTTTTAGTCCCACAGCTTTTGGACTATTATTTTTATCCACAGCTTGGCCTAGATTCCATTGGTGAGTTTTCTTTTCTTTAAGTGTGGAACCAAAAAAAAAGTAATAATAATAATCGAAGGAACGAAGCAGGTCAAGTTAATCCAATGCAAAAATTGGGGTGATGGGGTATGGGGGAGTGTGCATTATTGTCGATTATATCGTTTCCGGCTATACAGATCCGATTTGTGAAACCTTTCACTGTACGAACAATGTACCTATCGCTCCAACAGCAAATCCATTTTCCAATTTCCGTCAAGTTCAGAATGGAAAGGCGAATAAGTGGAAAGTGAAGAGGAACTGACAGCGGAGGGGCATGAAACGGTTACAGAACGGAAAATTTGGTCAGTGAATTATTGAGAATGCAAAGAAAAGATTGAATTGTTTCAACCTTACAAGGATGCCCATTTCGGAAAATCGGAAAAAGTCCTTAATAAATGGGTTAAATCTACGTCTTTCATTGGACATGGGGCAGATCTCAAAGAACACGAAGATGAAAACATATTAAATCTGTTGCTAAGGATAGAACAGTAAAATCAATTGCATACTGGAGATATTACGGTTGGTGTACCCCAAGGCTCAGTTATTGGTCCTACCGTAATTGAAAATAATAATAAGTACAAGGACAAAGAATATTACTCTCGTGATCGCGAACAAGTGAATAACTGAAATGAAACACTCAGTATTTTACAATAATTTCCAACGTTTTGGCAAAAAAAAACGCTTTCTCACAACCCTGCTGACGATACGAGGAAAGACAACATAGGACACTCGTTTATATAACCCTACTATATAACATAAGTTCCTCATGCGTTGAAAATATAGTTTTTAAAAAACAGACACATCATGCTAGTATTAGTCCATACTCGATGATTCTCATTGATTTTACTCACCCCAAATGTAGTCCGAGTATTGATGTCCAAGTAGTTTGGTGATTTTTTCAAGAAAACCAATACAATCACGTTACAATGAACAAGAACAACTAAGTACCAACAACACATTAAAATATAATTAACGAAATTATCGAAAATTAATGTTTTGTTCCAACTTATCTCGAACGTTTGGAATTTTTTTTTTATTAAATGATGAATCCGAACTTATACTATCTTGAGGTTGTTTTGTAATTGACCAGGATATTTTTTTAAATGATATTCAGATTATTGGACGATGTTTTTAAATTCACTAACTCTGTCGGTCATTTCCAGAATAAACTTTTTGTAAGAAATAATCAGATTTCAGGCATTTTTGCAATTGTTTTTCTATTTATTTTTCATTCCGTTACTTAGTAATTTATGGAAATAAAATAATATATTCACCACACAAAATAAATATTTGTCATAAAACAAAATTCCCTAATTATTAACTAATTGTATTTTATATTATAAAGTTAATTCATGCTCAACATGCAGAAACTTTTTATTTGAATTTCATTATGGTTCTAGGACCCTTTGAACTTCATTATGATCCTTGGTCCATATGAACTTGATTATGTCAATAAAATACATTGACATAACGGTTTCATTATGACATGCCAGCAGATAAAATTTATAACATCCAACGGTCGGTGATACCGTATACGACTCATCTCATTCATACACAGAGAAAACTCTGCCAGGTAAACTGTTTAATTCAAAAAAAGTCAGTGGTTAGTACAACATTTTTCCCTACTGCGGGAATATGAGATACGATAAAATATCAATCAAGTCGTTGAAGTTCTGGCCAAATGCGCCTTTTTGGAAGCAAGAGCCATAATATATATAGAGAGAGAGATAGAGAGAAGTCGTTGAGGTAGTTAACAATATACCTATGGTTAATTAGCTTTATCGGTTCGGGTGTTTCCGCGACATTCTTCGGTAGCAAAAAATTGAACGGCGCGAGCCTCGTGAGTCGTAGCGTCAATTGTGATTCCATCAGCGTCTATTCAATATGGCTGTCCTGCTTGAGGGTGTGATTTTTGCCGACATCATACTTGGGTAGGTAGTACATTTTTTCTCTGTGTAAGCATCCACGTATGATCCAACAACAATGGAAGGGCTTCCAACTTTGTATCCGACAATATTCGAAAGCATTTATCAGAAATGGGTTTACTGGGGCCTTAAAGCGGATTTCGTATTAAATTTACGTGAACGAAATTCGATACAATAGACAATGGCCGTTGTAGGTGCTCAGTTTGAACGCTTCACGGATTATTTATTGTTAATAATTCCCATTAAATGGAAATTTTGAGGTACGTTGGCGCCGAATACGACTTTAGAAACAACGAAAGACTAAAAAATCTTTCAAAAGAGACTTCTGCGTCGATGAACTTATTGAGATTTTGCAAAAAGGCTTATAGACAATATTATACAAAAAAGGAGTTGAATGCCATACTAGCCGCTAAATTGAATTCAAAGTGTAATTTTTTTAAGCCATCTTGAAATACGAGCTCAATGCTGATTTTTTCACCAGAGGTAGAAAAAAATGTCTCAAAACCATGCATGACCATGACATACTGTTTGAGGGCCGCCATACTTGCCCTGTCCAGTTATTAAACAGTGGCTAACTTCTTAAAAAATTTCAGCTTTTAGACAAACATACGTGTTTTTTCTTGCTGACACTCAATCTATCTTTCATCATAGTTAATGCTGATGTTGGCGATTTCAAATTAAGTTTCAAAATGGAAGTTTAATAAAGTAAACATGTTGAATGAACTTTCCGTAAACACAAACACGTTATTTCGAGAACAAAGTCCCCCCCACCCCTCGCCCCCCCACCAGATCTTTGAAGGTTTAGACGATGTGGCAATTCATATTGCAAGATGTTATTATACAGAGTGACTCAGGGTTAAACCGCCAAACGTTCAGTATCGGTTTTTTAGGTAAAAATAAGAATTTTTCTTCATATGAGTACATTCAACTAAGCTTTTTATTACCGCAAATGAGCATGCTAACGTTTATCAAAATCAGCCACAAAGTTTTTGAGTAATGAATCAAAAATTGATATTTTTCAAAAACTTCGACACCCTGTATCTCGAAAACGAAGCAAATTAAGTTGGGACACATGCTCATATGAAAAGAAGTCTTATTTTTACCTAAAAAACCGATTCTGATCATTTGGCGGTTTAACCCTGATGGGTCAACGTTATACAAGACCCCCCTCGGAAAAATTCTGGTTACGCCAATGTCCCTCTGACAGCTTTTGTATTTCAAAATAAGTAAAAATGTACTCAATATTAGAAACCAAGATGGATAGAAACCCTGGTGCGTTCATTTATACCTGTGAAATCGGCCTACCAAAACTGTTAAGGTACGGCCTACGTGATTCTTCATATTTTATTTAGATCGGATTAGCTTCACGATCATTCGTAGATGGCGGTAAAGTCATTACAGATTGATAAATGAATACTTGTCATGATGACGTTGGACAATTGTCATTGTCATGACATGTTTACATTTCGTATTTATTCAATTTTGTTAAAAAATACGACATAACATGTTTAACGTGCTTATTTTATCAAAAATCAGAACAGTAATTTTAAATCAACTAGTTGGATATGTGATATGTACGGGATATTTAAACAATAATACTAACCTTAGATCTTTCATACAAACGCAGCCATGTCCAAGTACAAACTTGAAAAAACATTATGCACTACAAATACAAGAATTACAGAAAACTCAACAATAAACAAATAACTAATCATTGCGAACTGAACGAAAAGTAGTAAAAGAACAGAAAAAAACGATAAATATCCCGATGACATGTAAATCACAGTTAATCAAAAATTATAAACATAGTAATAAACAGTCAAATTTCAAATATTCCAAAAAAAATATGACTCAGTACTTCGGAATGTAAACTCGGCTATTTTTTGATAATGCGCCATCTACTGACAACGGGAAAGCTAATCCCATTTTATTACAGCATTAACAACTTTGGGTGAAACAAAAGCGAATCAGTCAATCCACCAGGGTTTCTATCCATCTTGTTAGAAACGTAGTCGCTGGTAAATGAAGTTTCAATCTTCATGATGGGAGTTCTTTTCGTACCATTAATCGTACAGATGTTGGTTGAAACTAATCCACTATCACTTGAGTAGATTGAAATAGTACATGAAATTGATGAAATGTTTTCAACTGGAGGTAGAATAATCGACAATTTTTGAAACAATTACTTTGGTTATCCTGTGCATTCAAATGAAAGTTGTTTTCAATTATAACCACACACGAATTCAATAGCAATTACGTTATCAAAATTTATTGCATTATGGAAAACGTATTCTCTGACGTGAAATGAAATCGAAGTGAAATAATTGCATAAATGCAATAATCATTTATCCGTATCCATGGTTATTACCACAGTCGTGTCTAGAATTTCAATTGATCTGGAAAACGGAAAACAGTAAAAATTAACATCATTGATATTGAATCAATTTGTGTCAACCTGCTTTATGTCAGTTGAAAAGGTCAAAGATGTGTTGAATACTTTGCAACCGCGGCAGAAATACTATCAGAGACTTAAGGTGGATTCATGCAACATCACTAAAACTAAAATCAATTTAAGATTTAGATGAATTTTGAATTAAGAATATGACGGTGTCCATGCAGCATCAATTTAACGAAATTAAGAAAGTACTAGACATGCGCATATCGCTCCAACTGTCAATTTTTGAAACGTCTTAGGGTATTCTTTAATCAGAAAACAGAAGGTGAACCCTAACCTAAGATTATCGTATTTTGTTGTATTTTGTTTTGTCTATTCTGGTCTGGTGTTTACAGTACAGCATGAAAACTATCACCAAGAGAAGTGAGTATGGTTTAGTACTGAGTACATTATTGCTTCTGCGGAAGCCTCTGGTGTTGTGAGGAATAAGAGATATAGAAAATATGGCGTCAAACCTATGCTGAAATTGCGAACATAACATAACCTCTTTCCTCTTTGAAAGCAATCAGCTGTGAGTAAAGAGACTACGCATGTGCCGTTTCTAATTTATGGAAGAAATTAAGTTATTAGTTGAAAGTTGGCCCTATCTTTCTTAGTTTTAATGTTAATTTTAATTGCTTCATTTCTTGCGTGAACACCTCCATTTCATTACATTGTTTTATATTCTTAATTTTAAATTCATTTAAGTTGCTTGCATGAATCCACCTTTACTCGCTACTGACTATGATCCTGAAATGGAATCCTGAAAAAGAAAAGTTAACTTTTTTCTAGATCCACCGACAAGCATTGACGTGAAGGGTGCAACAAAGTCCCTCGAGAGCTCGAAAAGTTTCGATACATGCGACATCAACTCAATAAGTTTAAGAGAAGTTGTCGATATTGCCACCGAACTATCAACAAGTCTGATACATTTATTTCAGAACCGGTACACTCCAAGCATGTCTACAAAAGAACACCCTGTTTTGTCGTTCGATATTATTGATGTTTATTATTAAAAACGTGTGTTTGAAATTTAACTTTCGTTCATTGACATTTCGCCCAATCACTTACTCTTATTGTTATAACTGTAAATTGTTATTTCCATCAACCGGCTGCCCCCTTACGAGCAACCCTCAAAAGTCTTCAAGAGACTTGTGCGAGCTAGGGAAGACGCAGCCCTTACCTTTTAACGTGTGATGCCATGCACGAGGCCGGTGACGGCGCGACCTTGCCTTAGCAAGCGGAAGCAAGCACACAACCTACGCACCACCAAGACCCATTCAACAATTAGTCCATATTTCTACTCGACAAAATATGGTGTAGCAAATTTTTCGGCTTCTCTGTCCAATGGAATGCCGTATTTTTGTAACCATGCGGATTTTGATGAAGAAAAAAATATTGTAACGCTTTGATAGCAACCAGTTGTTTACTTTTCCAAACTGACACGCTGCAAGATGATGCATAAAAAAATTCTAATAACAAGTGTGTTGACACCTGTTTTGTGAACACAAAAAGTACATATTATTCACTACTTTTATAAAAAGGGTTGTACTTACTCTTATTTTGTTCGTATTTTTCAAACATATTATTATGTACAACTATGGACTGTCTCTATTTGATGGCATAGTCGGTTTTCTCCTAAATAGTATTTTTTTCATAGAATCACACATTTTATGCTCTACTGATTGGTCTATTTATGAATATCTTACCTTGTAAGATTGTTGGAGAGGAGAGTATTTCAACATTGTCGATAATATTTTGGACATTTGATCTATACTTAATATATTACAAAAATTAGCCTGGGGTCAGTCTCCAAAGGCATAGCTATTTTTCACACATTCACACATTTAAATAATTGCGCAGCGCAACGCCAACACCTGAGGGCCATCATACTGGCCCAGCTGGCTACCTTCTCAAAAAGTTTCAGCTTTTAGCTAACCATACGTGTTTTGGTTGCCGGCTCTCGGTCTTAGAGAAGAAACGGAGAAACACTGAGTCTGACTGTCTATGTCCAGGGGCGGTGCTTTCCTACACATACGAATTGTAATTTTTTTGGTTCTAATGGACACTGTTTTATTTAATGTAATTGGTCTCGTTTTTCGAGAAATATAATAGTAATCCAATTGTGTTGCATAACAATACAATTTCATAAACAACTAATTGGCAGAATCATATCGAAAATTGGTATCCAATATCATATTTTTCACATTGTATGCTGCTTTTGAATTCAATTAGAATTCAAATTCACTTGAGGGAATTCAATATTTCATGATATTTGTGTAGACTAGTGATAAACTGAACAACTCTTCTTTATTATCTAAAACCCATTTGAATGAAACACCTTCAGAGTAAGGGTTGTAATCCCTTTAGGCGGTGAAAGACCAATCAGCTAGGGATTTGCTGGAACTAGCCATCAAAACTGGAAAATGTCTCATAACGATTCCAGCCACTGGAAAACATGTTGGTTCCGAATTCCAAACCACCCTCGGATCTAAATCGGTCGCCATCACATAAGCTCCTCTAAATCCGAAATAAAAAACCGCCCACTCGAAGATTTCTCTACACCCAGCATTCTCATTACAATCCCATCGAGGTAATCCGCAGTCTTTTATCCCTAGTCTCGAGTGTACTCACGTCTAGCAGATGCATCAGGGAGGCTCTGGATGCCGCCTGGAGACGCGTCATTTCCGTCAGGACTTGACACAGTTCGGCGCTTAAACGGGAAGTGACGAAGTGGCTGGTCAGGGTGGCCCTCTTCAAGGTCTCGCCCAATGCGAATATCCACATCTGGAAAACAAGAGTACAATTTCAATAATAATTTTATACCAATCAGAAGCTTCAATTTAACAATATCCCTATGACAACAGCAACATTTTCCCAAAGGTATTACTCATGAGCACAACGGAAAATTAAAAAGAGGAAATTTCCCTCGTTTGACGTTGCGGCCAATAAAAAATGGGACAGTTTGCGGACAATAAAAAATGGGACAACTTTTATACTTATTCTGATTATGTGCATGATTTGAACGAAGAGAATGCTCGAATCTTCCTGGAAATCAACTTTGAGCTCAACCTAGTGTACCTATTTGAATGAAGTGTCGATCATTTTTTTTCTAAGAGCTGCGCTTGTAGAAAAAATAATGTGTGTATTTCGAGCACAAAGTGCCATTGTCGTTCTCGAACGATTAATCTTTTTGTCGAGCGACAATCAATCACTTTTCGCTCTATATACACAAATGGCTATTAAAGAACAGTAGAAAGGAAATGAGAAAGCAAAAGGAATCAAGGTTAAAACCTATGAGAGAGCAAAAGGAATCAAGCTCAAACCCTATGAGAAAGCAAAAGGAATCGAGGTCAAACCCTATGAGAGAGCAAAAGGAATCAAGAGCAAACCCTATGAGAGAGCAAAAGGAATCAAGGTCAAACCCTATGAGAGAGCAAAAGGAATCAAGGTCTAAGGTCAAAAAGTGCACGTGTGAGATTTCCTGGAATTTGCTGACATCCGGTTACAAACAAGTCTCAACAAGTTAGAAGAACACAGGGTTTGACCTCGATTCCTTTTGCTATCTCATAGGGTTTGACCTTGATTCCTTTTGCTATCTCATAGGGTTTGACCTTGATTCCTTTTGCTTTCTCATTTCCTCTCTACTAAGAACTAAAGTAGAAGATGTACAAGATGTTCTAGAAATTACGGAAACAATTTTATTATAATAGATTCACAAGTTTCATCGTTAACAACTGACTTGAAATGAGGGGGAGGAAAAGTACTTTCCTCCCTATGGAGGAAAAGTACTTTTCTCCCTATGGAGGAAAAGTGTGCGTTTCCTCCCTGGTTTAAGGGAGGAAAGTGTGTACGTTCTATAGGGGTAGAAGGAAAAAATGTATTTACCCCATAACGGCCATAACAAATATTTACACGAAGCATGTCTTGTGTAGGACATTTTCCTAATAATCCCTTTCGCAAATATTCCTACACTTTTCCTCTAAACTTGAATACAATAAAATTCCAGAGCGATGAAAGAAACATTCTTACCATCCCATCCTCAAAACCCACGCCAAATTTGTCCACCCTATTGGAAGAAAATAGCAACTTCATGAAAGCCGGGGCATTTCTCATAAATATCGAGGAGGAAAAACCCGACTCGGGCAAATAAAATAAATCCAGATTATTGCGTCGCTAAGCTATGGAGAGATTGTATTTTATTGGACGGCGAACTTTGGTCTCGTATCATCAGGAAAACCACTTTATAAAATTGCAGTTGGGTGCCTTGGAGTTGCCTCCGTACGACGACGACGTGTTCGGGTATCGTTCGAGGAAATCACTCAATCGCCGGAAAATTCAATTACACTGTAGTAACTAACATGTCCATTGAAGGAAACTTGATTCGTTCATTAAGGCAGTATCGCCCTTAACTCGATCATGGATGGAATGTACGTTAGTGAACGGCAGTTTGAAACTCAATTTACAGACTATACCGACTTCATCACAGTCAAACATGACATACAGTTGTATGTGTATCACTTGGATATTAGTAAACAGTCAATTGTTTTCGACGAATGATTTAGAAATTTAATTTTTCTACAACTGTCAAAAACAGTCCACTTTTTTTGTGTGGTTTGTGTGCGAAAAGTATTACAATATTTCACTATCAACATACGATTTCATTATTAAACGGAATCAGTCTTCACATCTCTTTTCCAAGGCTTATTTTTCAACGAAAGGCATTGCGTCAGATACAATAAATGTATATCGGCAATAATTATTAAGCGGTTCCATGGTGTAATGGTTAGCACTCTGGACTTTGAATCCAGCGATCCGAGTTCAAATCTCGGTGGAACCTACTTTTTTTTTGTTTTTTTTTCTTTCAGCATTCCATATGTTATAAATTATTTTTTGCAATGGAAGATCTGAAATTAATGTGAGACTCAGTAATTTTTCTCTACTACAGTGCGTATTCTATGCACTGTTCGCAGTGCGTGAAATGATACTTTTTAGCACGAGTGCATTAAAAAAATCACTTGTGCGTAAAATCATCAACTGTGCATGTAGTACATTTTTACACATTGTTCAGACATTTATGCATTTTTGAAAAATACAGTATTTTGCGTCAAGTATAAATTAAGTTATTATTTGATAATACGACGACGATAATTCACAACAAAACATTCAAATTAATGATATAATTGCTATAATTTGTTAATATAATGGCTGTCGTAGAAAAAATTATGTATGATACTTTCGTGAAGAAATTTCCCATTATTCTTCTCAAATGCACTAAAACGCGTACGAAATCTTAAAGATTATAACACGTTGTGATCTAAAAGTTGTTGGTAGGTAACAAACGCCAATATTCCATTTTCATCACATAAAATGTCAAATAAGTGTCAATGTCAACGTGACGTAAAATTTCCATTACCCACTGGAGTAGATGTGATAAAATATGAGACATTATCCTCACGTAAGATTAATTACCAGCTTTGTATTTGAAGTCACGATGCTGCTGGCTCAATGAAAAATAACGTATTGTAACGATTCATACTCAAGCCGGTCCTGACAGCGCTCGTAAACATCAGACAAACCACCGCTTATTCATAGTCGATGATGTCACCACTCAACTATGCCGATGGCCATCTAGAGAAGAGCATTCGAGACCGCTCCACCTAGAGGAATTCCTGATTGTTCTTGTATCTTTGCAACAAACTATATAATGCGACGCGGCCGCAAAAGAGGACAGTTTTTGAATCAGAGACGGAGATTAGATATTCGAACACTAAAGAGGGCAATTATAGACGACCTGTTAATATAAATTAGAGTGTATAAATAGCAAATAAATTAAATTTTAAACGCCCAGACTATTTTTTCACTACATTATGATACACGTGTACAAGTGCCTCTGAAGCACTTGCAATGTTTAAGGGCACTCCGCTTCGTGTCGTACCCCCAAACTCGTGTGCTTTAAAGGCTCACTTGTACACTTATATCATGATATTATTATTATTAATATTATATACTATAACGCACAAGCGTGTTTGTTGAACTCAGCTGTGCCTTATAAAATAAATACCTACCCTACGAAATTGTATCATAAATAACTATTTTGAACTAACCAAGCATTTTTTACTATAGGCATTTCTGGTTGCCCAGGATATAACCCAGAATTTATAACCGACGGAAATGATGAAAAGTGGTAACCGGTTTTAATTCAATTTTCACTTGAGTTATTCAACCGTGAACGAACATATTTGCGGCGCAAAGCCAAAAATTATAATGACAGTAAAGCTATATATTATTGAATTTAGCTATGAGGCTATGTGGTGCAGGCCACATAATGGCAATTTATTCATATGATCATTATTTATGAAGTTTGCTTAGGAGAAGAGGAAAGAAAGTAGAAGATACGTTATGAGTAACTTGATATTTTACTCCAGCATTTTGTATTCAACACCTCACACTGGAAATGTTTCCAAAATTGGAGCGATTGAGAAAATAGGTTATTACATGGAACATAATGTTACAATAAATGGCAAGAATTTTTGTTCTTGAAGCTATCGTCTCTATGGAGATACTCAGTCATAATTAGCTGGTAACAAATGAAAATAGAAAATTCCAAGATACTTGGTAGTTTCCGAAAATAAAAGAAACTGTAACCCTTTGACGCCTTCTTTAGATAATTTCTACTCGATATTCAGAACTAACTTGTTTCAAAATACTCGGTTATGAATGACGGAAATATTCTCTTACCTTCTCCATATCGGTATCGGTGAATTTTCTGTTGGGTCTATACTCAGGTGCCATATAGCCAGCTAGATGGGGAGGCGTACCCTTGCCGATCAAACTGTGACTCGGGCATAATTTAACTCGCCCCCTCGAAGATAGCACCAGTGTAGAGGGAGTCACAAGAGGGATGCAGGAAGTATTCGAGGCGCCATCTGCAATAATAATTATAATACATGAGACTAGATAAATCGAGTGTTGCACAACATGCTTTGACAAATGAACCGATTTGATGACATAAGTTTAAATTATTTAGACAAGTAGGTGAAGGATTCATAGTCTGGAAATAGCGAAATGTCAGTAAAGGCTTCTTTTCACATGGCAAATTTACTGGTGGAAAGTACTTGCCGCCAGAAAACTTTTTTTGATTGTAATTTGTATACACATTGGATAATTTACTTAGTTACCAAAATTCAGTTATCAAAATTCAAAATGTTTCCTCCTTGAGAACACATTTTTTTTCCTATAGATTTCTTAATACTTTTACCTACTACCACTATGTTATGTCGATTATTACGATACTGGTATGAGTTTCATATTACGTTAATATATGGGTTATAAAACTGACGGCCTCTCATATCGTAATATGAATTATTACGATACTTGTATCGTAAATAATATCTGTTACATAAGCAAGATTTGTTTCAGCTCTTCTATTTGATTTTGTATAAAGAATATTTATGGAAATATTTACATATAAGCGTCTAGTTCCATTTGTCTTTAATTAAACAACAATTTAACAAACGAAATTAAGAACTTAAAACAACTTGACTGCTGTTGAGGGTTGTGTTCATATTACCACCGTCTTTTGATTCGCTGCTAACTCTTAGCTTTTTCCTATAGGATCTGCTGGCGCTCCCAATATTTTCTGCGCCTGATGCTTTATCCTAATCAGCCTCTTGGGTAAAAAATGTCCCTGTTCAAATACACAAAGTTTATGGACATATCAAGTTGATCCAGTACTGGTTATCAAATGGACGTACAGATATACCTATAATAAGTAACATTCGGAATATTGGTCCATCATTGTACATTCAACGTACATCCAAAATCCTTCTCTAATTGATGTTTCATTTTGATGCAATATTTCGCGTCCACTGACCATTCATGAGACGTACAATACGAAACGTATAAAGCACATCCACTATGGCGTCAATTGCCGGTGGTGCATTTGACATTCCGCACGTTTGTAAATTATGAAATAATAACCTAATATAAAATATAATCTAAATATAACGTTAAAGAAATCATATACACTAGGAATGAAGCACTGAGAGCAGTAAAATGAAAACAGATCCGAGGTATGGTTACAAAATTATCTAAATATTTGCCATGCTTCTTTCAGCAAAAAATCAATGAGTGCTCGTTACGCGCTGAAAATCATTTTTCCTACGAGCGTGCGGAAAAGTTACTTTTCCGCACGATTTTTCGTTTTGAAAGTTGTACTTTTCCGTACGATTTAAAATCGTTCGGAAATAGTTATTTACCTAACAAGTGCGGAAAGTAGTACTTTTCCGCACGCGATGGCAGTTGCACGAACGACGCGCAGCGGAGTTCGGGCAAGCCATTAAGGGCGGAAAAGACATTTTCCGTAAGAGTTAGGTACAATATTTTTCCTACGAGTGTTTTTGTCCATTTTATTTATGAAAAAACAAGGTTTTTAATAAACAAGTTTTTATAATAATGCTACAAAATGACTAATAAGACAGAATAGTTACATAGATCATTTAGTTAGTCCTAAATATCATCATTTTCAAAAATACAAAAATCGTGCGGAAAAGTAAAAATCGTACGGAAAAGTAAAAATCGTGCGGAAAAGTAACTTTTCCGAACGATTTTAAATCGTACGGAAAAGTACAACTTTCAAAACGAAAAATCGTGCGGAAAAGTAACTTTTCCGCACGCTCGTAGGAAAAGTTACTTTTCCGCACGATTTTTACTTTTCCGTACGATTTTTACTTTTCCGCACGATTTTTGTATTTTTGAAAATGATGATATTTAGGACTAACTAAATGATCTATATAACTATTCTGTCTTATTAGTCATTTTGTAGCATTATTATAAAAACTTGTTTATTAAAAACCCTGTTTTTTCATAAATAAGATGGACAAAAACACTCGTAGGAAAAATATTGTACCTAACTCTTACGGAAAAGGTCTTTTCCGCCCTTAACGGCTTGCCCGAACTCCGCTCCGCGTCGTTCGTGCAACTGCCGTCGCGTGCGGAAAAGTACTACTTTCCGCACTTGTTAGGTGAATAACTATAATGAGTTGTCAGAGTTTCAATATAATTAGTTGGTTTTTGTTCTTCAAAAAACAAAAAAAGGTCAGGTTCCACCGAGATTTGAACTCGGATCGCTGGATTCAGAGTCCAGAGTGCTAACCATTACACCATGGAACCTCTGCTTAAACCTTGTTTAATGATGTTCATGTATACAAGCAGAAATATTCTCGACAAAAGCATCGGCTAGAGATAGGATATTTCGAAATCTTTTTATTACATAATTTTCTTCACAAAGAGACCAACCTAACGCATGCGTTACAATGTATTAGGAATGGCCATTCTGGCAAATGTTCACAAACTGACAAAAAACGTGCCATGAAATATCTTGATGAGCACCTCAAAAGGAAGCATAATTATTCCACCATTGTGTCTGTGAACTGCAAGACAATCCACATAGGTACGTTCCTTTTACTTGCGTTTCTATAAAAAAATCAATTTTCTTTGGTTAAGAAATATTAATTTTGTTAATATAGAAATTTATCATGCGGGGTCAAAAACCCTGGGTGGGCACCCATGTATCTGAATCGGCCCAAATAGACCAATTAGCCCTTACTGATAAATGCCCTTAATCGCTTAATCGCCAGGCGATTATAATTAAAATTTGTTGTTTGTTTCAATGTGTCTCATACCCGGTAAGGGCTAATGAGGGTTCAAAGACATTCTGGGTGTCTTGAAATGGGTTGGCACGTCTGCAAGGTAGTCCACAGCGGCGCGTATCAGGGGATTTTGATGGGTTACAGCGGCATGCTTTGCCAGATGGAAGGCAGCTTCCGATCATTTCGGATTTAGACGTTTCACACAATTCACGGAGCGTCCAAAATCCTTAGACATTTGCTCAGGACCATCTTCAGGGTATCTATGAGTGAGTTGGGGCGGCCTGCCCTCACGCAGCTGTCTCCAGTCAACGTGCCCTCGTAAAAGTACGGCCCAATCAAAAAATGACCAGTGGAGTAACTCACACCACATTTTTGTAAGTACCCCAAACTGTTTGGAAACGAGTTGAACGAACCCAGTGAGAATTTTCGTTCGACCAATAATGTGCAGTATGTGTTTTAACTACACCAAGGGATTATCGGCAATCATAAGTAACCCGCGCTACTCTTAAGTTAGAATTATATGGTATATGAATAAGCTTTAATACGCACATGTCCGGAGTTGTTTGTTTCTGAGATACAGGGCGTTGAATGAACGTATAACAGCCTAACGAATCACCCTCTGTAGTGTCGTCACTAAAGTTAGGAAACACGAGGAAAATAACAAAAAATTGGGTTTCGATGTTATCCCCAGGAGCCACTCGTAAAAATATCTTCATTTCACTCCAATTCGATATACTTTTCCACCCAATTCGAGGCTTGTATGCGAAAATGGGGCACCTAAATCTGTCACTAGCTGACGGTCTATAATGTTCTGCATAAATCTATGAATTTTATGTGAATTTAAGTCCATATCGCACTCGGCGTCGTGCTCAAACTTCGTACAAGTCGTGCTGTATACATGCAGAATTCCCACGATAACCACGTCAGTCTTGTCAACAATATTCTCGAAATTGTTCCGAACACCAGTCTCTCGAGTAAGACTGGACGTGTATGTGACGTATTACTGCAACTCAAACACTTGCCCTTGCAATTCCCTTTGCGTTTCACATCCTTTTGGAGGGATTATCCCTTTGATACAGCGCAAATCCCCAGAGCTATCTTGGATGTCGGCATTGGCATCGTTAGTCATAGTCAGAGATTTGAGGGATATTCAACAGGCCAATTCGAAAGACGCTGAGAAATTGCCGATTTCGTAAATTGCTATGGGTCGGCATTTTATTAGGGCGAGGATAGTGAGTTTATTGTGAAGAAACATCCCCAGCTCCCACTCTGAAGGGATGTTATTCTCGTAATATATTACAACCCCTGTCCCAAACTATGATATACATTTCTTCAAAATCAAAATTTTTGAAAGCTGACGAGTTCAAAATATTTTATGATGATGAATCAACACCTGCAGAAGAAAAAACATTCAATGTTTGAGTCTGAGTCATTTATACATCGATAAAAAAGGTGTATCAATGTCGATCGTGGAATTATCCTGCTATAATGTAAGAGTCGGAGGAGAAAATTACAATTGTTGAAAGATAACATCATGTATTTGAGAGTTATACATCAAATTAAAATAAAAACCATGCTTAAGACATCTCGTGCCATTAAGAGGACATGAGCACGATCACGTTTGAGACGCTTTCAAGGGTAAAGGAGTCAATTGAGAACTCAAAAACGGTTCGTTTTATAGATTTCAAACAAGGACAGCCTTCTAGAGGAAGTTTGATTCTACGTACGTGCTGAAATAGAAATTGAATTTTCAATCCACTTTACCACAAAAAAAAAACTCAAAAATGTCCCAAAAATGCAGATACTTCGAAGCCATTTTTTGGGTAGATGAATAAATAATTTCAAAAAAACATTACAGCTCGTGCATAGATCAACGTTTTACCTTTCTTTTTATACCAAATTCATTTCGATCGGATAAAGATTGCTTCGAATTTTAATGGAAGAGAAATACCACTGCAGCTACTTATGAAAAGAATCTTGATGTGCTGCCGTTATCTACTCTTTTACCCTAAAAAACGGCCAAAATGTGATCGCGCTCATGGCCTCTTAAACTTAGAATAGGAAATTCAGAAGCATGAATTTGCCACCATTGCAATGTAATCTGTTTCTTTCTTTCAACCAATAACGCCGGTAGTGGCTTTTCATTACAGCCACCATCATGCCCTTTGCATCTTATGGGTAATGCCAAATTCAACGTTTATTCTGAGGAAATGTGTACATTGGTTCGTTCTATAATGGAGAAAATAATCACAAATATATCGAATTGGTATCATTTTATGAGAACCACGTTCCATCAATTAACAAATGATTTTGACTGCCAAACGATTGATACACGGCTTCGCAGAGATGTGATATTTTGATGAGCAGATGCTATCGACAGACGGTGACGGGTGAAAGTCTAATAGTTTGGTGGTTATTGCCGATTCTTTAATTATTTACAAGGTTCCATGGTGTAATGGTTAGCACTCTGGACTTTGAATCCAGCGATCCGAGTTCAAATCTCGGTGGAACCTGACTTTTTGCAATTCAACGTTTTTTTCTGCAGAGATTTTAAAGGTTTCACTAATGATTTAGCAGGATAATATTGAAGTTTATAGTATGAAAGACTGAGAATCTTTTTTTTTATATAAAATTCAGTTGAATGAAAAACATACATAAAACTCCAGTCACACAACCAATTTTTTTTCTCAGATACGATGAACAACTTAATTTTTTATTGGAATACGAAATCGATTGAAAATATCTGTTTATGTTGAAACCATGTCTTCTTTCAGAAAAAATATTGAAATGGTAAGTTGAAAAATCCTTTCATGTCTGGACCATAGTCTCTGCAAGAAATCAATTTATGTATTTACATTGTAAAACATTTGTGTTACTAAAATTGCGTCTCCCATAGAATGTCAAAATTCAAGCAACGAATACTGACTCAAGATTACTTATCACAAAAAATACTTTTTGTGATTACTTATCACAAAAAATACTGCTAATAATGTTATGTATGTATGCTATTTCTAATGTGGTTAACGATGAAGACTCATTTTGAAAGATTGTTGATAACTGACGGGCAAAATAATGAAAAAAAAAGTTGGCAGCGGTGGGATTCGAACCCACGCCTCCGAAGAGACTGGTGCCTTAAACCAGCGCCTTAGACCGCTCGGCCACGCTACCTTATAATTTTGTACAATTGAATGCCATGCTGATTGTATGCTGTTGTAGAAAAAATGTTTTTCTACAACTGTCAAAAAAAGTCCACTTTTTTTGTGTGGTTTGTGTGCGTAAAGTATTGCAATATTTCACTATCAACATACGATTTCATTATTAAACGGAAAAGTGTAAAAATAGGGCACTTTTTTTAACGGTTGTTGCTAGGCCACCGACAGTTTCATGCAACAACAATGACAGATCCGAATAATAACGAAATCCTGTCATAAAGACAGTTATCATTTTCTTTGACAACTAATTACCTATAAATATCTGATATACAAATGTTTCACGAATAATATTCTTAGCATTCTCACTATTGAATAAGTATTATTAAAATTCCAAACAATCACGGCGATCCACAATAGGTAATCCAAAGTAGCTGTGGCTGTTTGGCCGTCAGAAACTAGTTGACATCAATAATTAATGAAATTTGTAAAATTAGGCATCTATCCAGATAAAGAATTCTTGATAACTATGAATTTAATTTAATAGAAATGAAAAGTGATGAAGTTTGAACGGAGAAAATCGTGGATAGTGCAAATATGAGATTTCCTTGACATAGTGCCAAGAAAGAAAAAGGTACTCGTAGCTTTACGAGTATTGTTTGATTATTTTGAAGACAAAACTAAGAAAATGAAAAGTTACTTCCGATGGACTAGTTATTCGAAAGTCAAGTCAACATTAATAATAATAATAATATTAACTTCGATAAATATGTTATTTTAATATTCGCATTAAATTTTCCATTCTGCGGGATAGTGTGAAGAGAAAGGTTCGACTTTGTTGAAATTATTCGTTTCATTTGTTTGAAACTCAACTCTCCGGTATACTTTTCGAACTTGGAACTTGGAATTATGAATCAATAAATATGCCAAATTCATTTCATATTGGAAAAGAAATCTGAATTGATTGTGTTTTTTGACATAGTTGTAGAAAAAAATACTGCATGAAACTCGTGAGTAAAGTGTTTTTTTTTTATTTGCAGTAATTGCCAACATTTCCTACTCGTAAAAAAAAGTATCACTTTACTCGATACATAAATTACAATTTTTCTGTGACGGGAGTCGCAAGTCATCATTTAATAACATGACAACTTGAAAGTCCTTCTTAGTAGTTCGTACAATTGTTATTATTATTATTATTATCCACATTCGATACTATGGCAAATTTTGGATAGTTATTATCATACATCATTATTTTACGTTTGCGACTCATTTTTGGCGTTTCAAAAGAAACATTCGGCAATGTTCCCGACCTGGATTGAACATCCCCTCAATGATCACCCTCTCTACAAAGGTTCGTATTATCAATCTCTCAGACCATATTACATAGGGCAGCCAGCCCACTCTGATGTGGGTAGTCGGTTTTCAGGTTATAATTGAAAGGTGTAGAAGGACTTCGATCTTTATTGTGAAAAACTATCTGTGGGGTTCTCAATTTTCCAGGTGGTCTCGCAAGCCCAAGGTGAAGATTGGAAATTCATTTGAACACAAGAAAAGGGACAGACTGGGGTGTTAGATGTCAACAAGGAGGAGCGATTCTATTAGGCACAAAGCATTGTGATGAGTTATTTTTTGAAAAAATGGGACGATGACAATAATAATTATGATGGGACCTTCTAACAAAAATCGCAAATGGAGGGCTGGCTTTCATTGCTGACTCCGTTTTTTGCCGTTGTCTTTTCAAACCGAGTGATGATCACACATACCGCTGTGTAAGCTCTGCTAAAATTATTTTTGTTTGCAATTTCCTATTGGGAGTCTTCCTAAAACTTCATTTGAATTGAATTCAACTATTATGAAAGAGAAGGAACGGAGAAATATCGAGTTTGACTATCAATGTCCTGGGGCGGCAACTCCCTACACATAAAATTGGTAATTTTTTTATATCAAATTCCAAATTTCACTTAGTTTTTCACTTCTTCTAGTGTAGACAGCACACTGTGTAATTAAAAAAAAAAATTGGCAATAATTCCCCTCTATGTTCATGGCACCTTTAAAATAAAAAATAAATCACAATCCCAGCCACTAGACGGTTTTTATCTGTACTTTTGTCAAGAATGCGTGGCGAGAAATCTCCCATATATTCTCGTCGAGCACCAAATACGGAAAGAATAATAAATGAGGTGGAAATTTTTCATATCGTATGGCGGGGTGATTAGTGGACCAAAACGATATTAAAGAATAACAAAAAAACCTGGCGTATCTAATCAATAACTGCCTACGTTGATGCAATGTGGAAGCGAGAGGGACTGATAGAGAAAAAATCTTGTGGAGTTGAAAATTTCATTCACACCTTGAAATAGTTTGGGGAAATTTAGAGTGCCACAATCTTGACTAATCGAGATATATATTTTTATAATCACCAATCTACAGCAGACATGTAGATGAGCCTCCATAAATGAGTAGGTCACACCGGGGCTCAACTGTAAATTATAATGGTATTCTTTCTCTGAGGGGGTTATGATAATTGTTATTATCTTTGGACACAATTGAGGTACAATACTGAAACGGGTTTTCAAATCAGCAAACAGACCCTAATTACCCCCTCCCTCTCCCTCTCCCTCTCCCTCTCCCTCTCCCTCTCCCTCTCCCTCTCCCTCTCCCTCTCCCTCTCCCTCTCCCTCTCCCTCTCCCTCTCCCTCTCCCTCTCCCTCTCCCTCTCCCTCTCCCTCTCCCTCTCCCTCTCCCTCTCCCTCTCCCTCTCCCTCTCCCTCTCCCTCTCCCTCTCCCTCTCCCTCTCCCTCTCCCTCTCCCTCTCCCTCTCCCTCTCCCTCTCCCTCTCCCTCTCCCTCTCCCTCTCCCTCTCCCTCTCCCTCTCCCTCTCCCTCTCCCTCTCCCTCTCCCTCTCCCTCTCCCTCTCCCTCTCCCTCTCCCTCTCCCTCTCCCTCTCCCTCTCCCTCTCCCTCTCCCTCTCCCTCTCCCTCTCCCTCTCCCTCTCCCTCTCCCTCTCCCTCTCCCTCTCCCTCTCCCTGTTCCTCTCCCTCTCCCTCTCCCTCTCCCTCTCCCTCTTCCTCTCCCTCTCTCTATAGATACACCTACACATAGACACACCCACACATAGACACACACACACATAGACACCCACCCACACCTAGACACACCCACACATAGACACACCCACACAGCGGTTCCCAAACTTCCTACGAATTTTCCAATACACATTTGAACTTTTCCAATTTTTTTTCGAATTTTTTCACACCTGCCATTCGTTATAAAATGACATTATACACCAGTCCTTCACTGGAGTGCAAGAGATTAGATTACATCCTGTATATAATATTCCACTCGAACATACGTCACTTTCATACTACTGAGAAGTTGTAGGTAATATAGGTACAAATAATTGCATACATTTGAAGCAAGCCAAATGAAGCAGTGGGTGTAAATACGCCGTACAAATAAACTATTAATGAACTCTGGCCTGAAGCCTCTAAGTGAATCCATCCACCTCGCTAAATTTATCTCGAATTCAGCATCTATTCAAGTCATACCAAACATGGTTATACGAATAAATTGTTCAGAATTCTAGGCGCAAACTAGTATTCGTATACCTACTCTCGTGACTGATGTTGGAATTCTCCTAATGGATATGCTGCTTTGCTCTCAGTGAATATCCTATTTCCTGTTACTGCATATTTGACAGTTTGATTTATATAGTTTCAAAGGAAATTAATATACTTCGAAAATACACTTGTTAGATATTGAAGAAACGAAATGCGAGACGCCCAAATAAAAACCTATGAGAAAACGTACTGTGAAAACAATCAAGTGAAGTATTCAAAAATTTGGCGATTAGGGAGAGGGCGTAGTGATGTTACCATACAATCCATGTCATTCCATGTTAGTCAGTGGAGTTTCATATAACCGATTTTTAATTGCAACACAAATGAAAAAATCGAGAACTGATAAATCTAGAGATAGGGGCCGCCAAAAAAATGATCTCATTGTTGGCGAGTATTGGCTAAGCCACAATTAAGTATGCAGATGTGCCCTGTTATGTAAAATATTAAAATATTCGTCACCTGCAAGAAACATTTCTGCTTTTTACCTACTATTTGAGTTTTCTTGTTAAAAATACAGTGCCACGATGATATATACCTAATCACTCATCTTCCCTTGCAACTTGTCTCAAAAACATTGTTGGATATGCCGCAAATATCCCAAAATAGGTGTTTCAATATCTTCCTGCATCATCAACTGGTCTGTTGTTCTGCACTCTTGCTTTGAAAGGTCCAAAGTTTTTGAGGTGTTCTACAGTATGCGGCAAAAGTTCGCAGCATATGGAAAACTTTTTTATTATTGATTTCTCAGAAAATATCATTCTCGACTTAAATTGCAAACGCCAGAATTGAATTTCATACGACCCTATATGAGGGAGATTCAAAAACTGCTGTTTTCAAAAAAAAATTGATCCCATGCATCACTTTATTTTTCACGGTAGAATTAAAAGTCAAGGGGAAATATTATTCACAATCGAATGTTTATCCAGAAATACAAATCAGAACCTTCTAAGATTTAATATTTCAACTTTTTTTCCCATCGCCCTGAAGGATTTTAGGAATACTTTGGAAGACGAATGGTATACATTATTAGATATGATGATATCACTCAGCTCATGATGGAGGATCTTTCAAGACAACATTGCGGATTATAAATTGGATCATCACACTGTTTATGAAATGTTCTATGCAACCACTGAAAAACATTCAATACTAATTCAATTTAAAATAATTCATTTCCTTGATGGATTGTTCAGAGTTTGACCCAGAAAACAAAATCGTTCAGTTACCGAACTATTGACAGGGAATATTAATTAAATTTAGTAGTACCTCTCGCCATCGTTTGTTTTTGAAATGAATTAACTTGAGAAGCTTCTCCATCGATTGGGAAGAAGGGCTTGGCCTTAACAGGGGCAAAAGTAGTAATTAACCTACAAAATTAATTCACTTTCATTGATGTAATTGGAGGGTTGGTCATTTCAATGACTGTGAAAGACGAGCTGGAAGGGAAGTTTCTGCCCACTAAATTGAGAATTCGTGAAATTTATATTCGTTGAAAAAATAAGGTGGTTCCCCTGTCCAAATCAAAACAAAATTGCTATTTGGTTACACGGAGCACTTGCAATTGTATCCTCTGCAATGAAGAAAATTGCAAACGTATCTGTTCGATATGATTCAATACTCGTCGCAGTATTAGCCAGAGGAGTAGGTGTTTTCAGACAGGTATTTGACATAATATCATACAGGCATTGTACTGGGGTGGGAGAGAAAAAGGATAAAACAAAACATCGGTCGGCAACGACTATTGTTTTTCAAACGATCTTCCAAAAGATATCCGAGCTTTTATTTAGATATCTTCCTGAATCTCTAAACCCAGATAATTGGAGTGCTTCTTGCTCTGCTCGCAAGGTGGAGCGACTTACACTAGTTTCATCAACGTGAGCCCAAAGTAAACAAATAGACAGAGTGATGTAATGACTCGGACGGGAAACAGATGGCCTCAAAGTTGTCTGTGTTGACCTACTCGGAAGTGATGAAAGCCAAAACCTCGAAAATAGTCTGTAGTAAGATGGTATATTGAGATTATACGCACCGAAAGAAGACTTTTCCAAATCAAAAGAGTTCTTAAGAGAAAACAATGCCTTTGATGATTGGTCCATTTGAACACCCAGTAGTTTCAATCCAACTCAGCAATAATAATGAACCAATTTGTTGAGTCATTATAAAAAACAAAAACAAATAAATTAAAAACAAATATGTTACATTGTGTTAAACTTGCACCCTGAAAAGCAGCATTTAATTGCCTCGACGCCATGCACTGGATACGCTCTTAATCATATATTGTGCAGATTGCACATGTAATGCAACGTTGTACAAAACTTGTCGGGCATTAATTACCGGAAACTCCGTCTCCTTTAACTCTCGCCTCCAACTCCAGAACGGATGTTTCAAACTTCCAAACTTCTCGGCTGTACGGATTCATTCGAATTTCAAGCTGTTAAATATTGCACGAAAATATCTCACTTAATATACTACATATACCAATATAAACTTTCGTCAACACGAAAACGCATTTTCGGCGCTTAGTTTTCATTTTCGCAGCTCGTTCCACTTAGGCGAAAACAGCTTTCGAACTTTGAATCCTCTCGGCGATAAATTTCGAATTTTCCGTCATGATTTCCGGAAAGTATCGAGGATGTCGACAAAGGATTAATTTGAATTTATAATGGAATCAAAGAACATGTTCGGAGTTGGAGATTGTTGAAACTTGTTTATGAAATTAATCTCTTTTGATATTGTTTGGATTCAAGAGGACATCTGAGTGCAAATAACCGGAGAGCATGTTGTCCAGGGTGACATTCGAAGGCAAAACGATTGAGGGGATATTGTGCACTGGCGCAGCCAAGAGGGGGGCTTTGGGGTTGCAGCCCCCCCCCCCCCCCAAGTCACCAAATGACTATTAAAGTAATGGCGTAGAATACGGGAAAAATATTGAAAAAATTCTAGAACTTTCGAATTTTTTTCTTTTTTTTTGCGGTATTTATGTCCTAGAATGCCTGATCCTATCGCACCTTTTACATTTTTCGCATTTTGCGACCATAACGAGTCACATTCGTTAAATACATATGTATATAGAGAGAAAGCTAAGAAAATTTCCTACAAGAGGATGTTATCGTTTGCTGGCCTAACAGTTCGCTTGTATGAGTTATAGGTGGTTTTGTGTGCTAGCATGCCGGATTCGTGCGATACAATTTTTGTTGCACATTTATCTTTGTTTTGTGGTACACCGTGTATCCGAACAAATTCAAATCATACATTTTCGGAATCACCATAAAATTTTGAGTATATCGGTGGTAATTTCGAGTGAATCTAATGACTTTGGATTTTTGGCCATTTTTTAGGTATAACCCTTTGATGTTTTTTCGGCCGAAAATTCATTTTGTGCCAATCGACTCGAAAATCACAGCATATACTAATTTCGGCATGCTGAATCGATTGGCATTCGCAGAATTGCTCTATTTCGACTCGGTCGTCGGTTGAAAATGTTATCTAGAGGTTGCAGGTTCCGTTTCACCGCCAAAAATTTTTCTAATTTTTTTCTATGTTATATTCGTTGAATTCAATCTTTTTTCTTTACGCTGACCGAATTTGAAATCGATTGCTAGTCAAACTTAGATTTGGTGGGCGTTTTTACGAACGTGTGCACTTTGAGTGGGACCGATTTTTAAATATATCATTTTTCATTTTTCGAATACTGTGTCATGTTGAATTCATGGCGTAGAAAACGGGAAAAATATTGAAAAAATTCTAGAACTTTCGGAAGTATTTTTTTGTTGCGGTTTTATGTGCTAGGATAGGATCCTAGCGCACCTTTTTCATTTATCGCATTTTTCGATCATACCGAGACAAATTCGTTAAGTACATATGTATATAGAAAGAAAGCTAAGAAAATTTCCTACAAGAGGATGTTATTGTTTGCTGGCCTAACAGTTCGCTTGTAGGTGTTATAGGTGGTTTTGTGTGCTAGGATGCCTGATTCGTGCGATACAATTTTTGTTGCATATTATCTTTCTTTTATGGCACACCGTGTATCCGAACATGTTCAAATCATACATTTTCGGAATCAGCATAAAATTTTGAGTATATCGGTGGTAATTTCTATTGAATCTGATGACTTTGGATTTTTGGATTTTTAATGATGTTTTTTCATAATTGTTACTGTGAACAGTAACTTTAGTAGAGAGTTTACGCACTCTTATATTAAAAAGAGTGTTATCCAATACGAATCCAGACAATGTTTTTTTTGTCAGAATTCATCACTCAAGAATTTTTCACGGACCCTTCCAATCTCCACAAAAAGCACCTACGACTCTAGTCGCGTTGAACAACTTCGCAAAAAAGAATATACCGCCGTTCTACACCGAATTTCCCGCCGACACCAGCATCTCGAACTTCACGCTTGAGCACTTACCGGACAAGAATAGATCCTGGAGGGCCTGCACGGCTTGACAAAGAATCGCCCATGATTCGGGCTCGACGAGGCCCGAGGGACGCGCCGTCAAGAGATCTGCCAGACTGGGCCCTCCAAACGGCCCAACGCCATCGCCGCCATTTTTCGACCGTGACATGCTGAAAAGGAGAAAAACGCTTCAATAACGCTGATTGCACTTGGATCAAAGGCAGTGACCGATGCTCTAAGGGGTTTGTTAAAGGGGTGTTGGGGTTTTAAGGTAGCATGAGATATTTTCAACCGGATTTGATTACTAAGCAGGCCGCACATCAAAGAAACTAGAGACGTGAAACATGACAGATGAAACGTGAAACACGAAATATGAAATGCGAAACTGCTACTGTGGACACTGATGAGAGTTCGGGTGACGCTATAAGTATGCTTGCTGTTGTACATTATTGTTAAGCTGTATCCACAATAGGCAGTCGGTAGTTGGTAGTTGGCAGTCAAAATAAATTAAAATTTTTGAATTATTCATTTGACAGATTTTAACCAAACATTACCTCAAACATTATTAATACTTTCGCTCTTCCCGAGAAATTGAAAATATGTATAGTCAGATTGTCAGATTGGTCAGAAAATTGCAGTCTGATGTGTCGTTGGCAGTCAGAGTTCGATTTCGTGACTGCCGACCACCATAGACTGACTACCAACTGCCGACAGCTAACTACCGACTGCAATTTAGACAAAGTTATGTTCTGGACGGTTTCTACGAAAGCTCAGGAGGGTGACATTAATGTCGAAATTTCAAGTTTAATGTCGAAATTTCGAGTTTAATGTCGAAATTTCGAGTTTAATGTCGAAATTTGGAATCTTAAATGAAGTCGAAGTGATTAAATTTTGACATAAAAGTCATTATTACATTAAACTCGAAATTTCGAGAAAAAAGTCGAAATTTCCACTTTAAAGTCGAAGTGATGAAAAAAAAATCTCTTGTGGCCCTCCTGCGGTTTCGTAGATTTCCAGGTTTTGCCGTGATCGTCCTTGGTTAAATTCAGAGACGGCGTAAGGCCACCGCCTGAAGCCTTGCAACTAACTGTATGCAGTTGCAACAATGTTCGTGTATGTATAATATTTCCTAAATATTTCATAGGATCATCTGTAAGTATGTTGGCAACAGTCAGTATACCTAACTGTCATTACGCCTAAAGATTTTGATACCTCTGCCACTGAAGGATTCAGAAAATTCCGAAAATTCATTTGCTATTTCAACACCCCCAAGGAACAGGGTTGTAACTCAACTTGAGGTACTTTTGTGTTTTAATAATAGGCACACTCAGCACAAAAAGACGCATCTGGCAATAATAAAGACGTCCAAAAGGTTCTATGAGATGATACATGTTTGTGATTCAACTTTCAAAAAGGTTGTAAAAAATAATACGCCTTTCTTTAAATCTGATATTATTATTAACCCAGTAACGACAAATTCCAGCAAAAAGTGAAGAATGGAGTGTCGCACTCTTAAACTCGGCACATGACATCTCGACATCATGTATTATTAGAAAAAAAAATGTTTTCTAAAAAATCAGGGGTGGAACCTAAAAAATGTTTCATTTAAAAAAATATAATTTTTTTTGGAGTTATTTCAGAAAATATAAGATTTATCAACAAACGATTTTGATAGGTTGAGAGATAATTCAATTCTCCACAAGAATGATTTTCAGTAATACCTCATGAAATACGCTCGTGTTCTCAGAAAAGATGGTTTAACGCCGACGTCACATTTCATGCTCGCGCTAAGCCGCCACTGCAAGTTCAGGCAAGGCCGAAAATTAGATTTGTCATAACTTTGCTAAAAATTATAGTGAAAGGAAAAGAAAAAGTGTATATGGTTCCTGAAGACTTCTACTTCCTCATGCAAATATAACATGTGAGTATGTATCTGAGTACCTAAAATGTGCTTTGCCCCACTTCATATAACACTTCTACGATATTTTTATAAGGATCCGAAAGTCATGGATATTTCAGTTGATAGGTTTGAAATAATTATACTGGAGCAGGAATCAGTACCCTATTTGGACCATATGCAAAAAAAAATTTAGGCTACTGAGACAAGCCTCACTTATACATGCCAAAGAAAAAACTGGGTTTTACGAGGCAATAAATGCATACAAAATTAAAAAGTTTATTCGATGAAAACAAAACCTCAGAGGTACTTATTTAGTGAGATAATTTAACGAATCAATAAATAAATCATGAAACAAAAGTACTTACATAGAACATAATTCATTAAACTATCCCCTGGCAAACAGTTACGTTCCTATTTATCCGATATCAAACTGCCAAAACTGATTTGGATGATTTCATACATGAGTTAAACTGAACGAAAATAACCCGTATTCATTTCGACTAGGTGAGCTATTCAAAACCCATCGTCCCCCCTAATTCTACGTTCTATCCGTTGAGCCTGACATGCGCCTTTTAAACATTCGGTAAGAATTTAGAACGATTTCGATTTAAAAACAACCTACAACTTGCCTTCATATGTTCAAAATGTTACCAATATCCCATCCAAATTGATTCACAACTCAACACACAAACCACTGAACGAACTGACCGAGTCAAAACAAAAACAAACAAAACACCGGAAAGTGTGGTTATGTCGAACAACAACGGAATTCAAAATGCTCCGAGCACTAACCGATCCTCTGCATCGTCCGTTAAACCCATTTACCATCCACTTTCAACTTGAAAACACAACTAATTGAACTTTTAAGTAAAACTCCGAGGTGTTCAATTTGTTTTAGGCGGTCAACACTAGCCGTAACGTAAATAAACGACACCCGCACCACAAATACCGCGCTAAGGGCAGAACAATAACACAATTCGAACTTTGCGAATTCCATTCAAGGCATGCAGGCATTTCTTTTGTCGATCCGAAGATACTTCTCTGAAATTACTGGGAGCAGTGGCGTGGAGACAGATTATTGTGTGAGGGCTCTTGTTGCAATATTTGTAGGGATTCAGTGAAGATTTTGTGCTTCTCAGGGTTATGCAGAAAGTAAGAACACACGCAATTAATTTCTTCACGTCAGCTTTATTATGTCATTGCATTGTGACTTCTACGATTTAGAATTTGCGATAAATGGACGTGATGTTTTGGTTCCCGACAACTTTTGAATGATTTTCATATCTAGGTGTGTATTGCAAGGTGGTCGATACATGTAATTTTTCTCTTCACCTTTGGATTTATGAATTTGATTGCACAAATATTTGTACCTATTTGTTGTCACAGATGTGCAGTTGTTAGTTTGCTGACCAAGAAGTTCAGTGGATATTAATTGATCGAATCGAAATAGAATTTTTCTTTAGTAACAAATTTTTAGTTTTGGTTGATGTCGAATTATTTTGTGTACAGATGTCCGTACATTTATAATTCACATATTCCCTATTTATTGAAAATGCCACAAAGTCTGTGAATGAAAGGACTATAATTTGTATAGAACAGAAAAGATGGTACACTGAATGATACCTATATTCGGGTTCTTTATAAAATTATTGAAAAGAATCAATGAATGTTGCGATGTTTTGTTGTGAATTTTGTTATGGTTATTTTGGTTCAATGTTTATTACACGTCTAATGGTGAAAATATAGAATATAAAATTTATGAAATTAATTCAACAAATATTGCAAAAAATTATTATTTGCTCAAAACTACATACATCAAAATATTTCGAACTGATCTGCAGCTAAAGGGATACAAATACTCGGCAATAAACTCTTTTTGCACGAGTTTCATACAATATTTTTTCTACGTTCATGCAAAAACCAGAAAATGTTTCATTTAGGTGGCACTAAACTGTAAGGAAGACATTTTTGTTTAAATCTATCTGCTAAAAGTAATTCAAAAACATTTTGTGTTATTCAGTTGATATTTGAAGGAAATAATTTTATTTTTAAAAAATTGTATTTTCTAGTAATTTCATAGTCCATTATGTAATGAATATGATGAAACATGCAACTATTTAAAACGTAATACAATCTCACAGAAAATGGGCTAAATTTGGCGTCAATTTGAAAGTTTATGTATGATGACAGAACGCTATAGTATTATGACAGATGAGTGCAATAAAGTACCAGTTTTTCCACCAAATATAGTTCAATAAAGTTTTGTTTTTTGCATGAACGTAGAAAAAATTATAAATTAAATAGTAGTAATTGACCACCATACTCAATGTATGAGATAAATACCATCTGTATGAACTGTATGAAGATCCACTTTCATTATATTTTCTTGGAATAACCGTTTCGCTGAATTCTCTAGCTAGTGGGCTTGGGTTTTTCAATTTCTTCGTAATGAGATTTCATGGGGCTATGCTGAGAATTCGATTGGTTTTTAATAGGTATAAGAGTTCCATCTCGAACGCTTAATTGAGCTTATATGGCAACACGCTCGGACTTGATGGAGAAAAAGTAGAGCGGCGGCGAGGATCAAGATTAATGGAGGAATGGACGGTAGAGGATCCATCAGTTACCGTCTGGATGGATTATAATAGTCGTACGTATGCGGAATCCATTAGATGATGGACTTATTGCAACTTACAGGAATAATTTTCGTTTGAAAGTTCTCAGAACACTTTGTCAGTCATGAAAACATCTGCATCCCTCCACACTCGAATTTTATCATCAGAACCTTGATCCCTTTATTCAGCATACGAAAAAGTACCCTGTTATAAAATAATAATCAGGAGTAGCACAGTATGACTTCTTGTTAGCGATATAAAAAAACCACCTCCTAAAAAGACATCTGGTGTACAATACATAGAGTAGTCTAAGTTTTACCTACCTTCCCATTATCATATTGTCACGGAAATATTCAGACCTGGCGCCATCTCGGTGGAGAAGAGCGAAATGATAACAGCAGCGTGAGTGATCACGCCACCTATGGACAAAGAACGGTGGCTTGAGCCTAGAAACTCCCGGAAGGATGGCAGAGTTCTCGAAAGATCTGGAACCTATGTTTCTAACTATAAGAGACCGTGCGCGTCACTGTTGAGAAGTTTGGAAGTCGACTGTTTGTACTTTGAAGATAAATAGAAATACTCAGTGAACCGTAGTACATATGAATTAGGTTTCGTAGTGTATTTATTCTGTTTTGTGATTCCTTCGATTTCTTCCTATAGGGTCATCTGAACTCTGCAGCTTATGAAACTCATTCAATTGAAGAACTTAAGGAAATATCTCCTGAATAAACTTTCGCAAATAATATATATAAGTCACGAATTTGAAAATTGCTCTATTCTTGGTTGGTCCTTGGACCACTTATTCATAATGAAACGTAAAGAAAGAAGTAGACACTCCTAATACTTTTCCAATATCTCTTTGGTTATGATTTTTCGACACAGATTTTTTTTTTTCAACTTTCTTCTTTCTATTACTGCTGAAATTTTCACACCATTCACTAACGAAAGAGCGGCAGAGCATCACCGAAAATAATATAATAGCCGTTCTCTTCCACCAGCTATGCCTTTATTATTATTCAGAAATGTACCTAGTAATCTATGTGATTCTACTGCCATTTTTCTCCAATCAAGCCTCGTACAAGCTTTTAGATCCGCGCATTTTCCACCTACATGAAATTCATAACAATTGGTTTTTTTATACCTTATTCTATAATCGTGAGAATTCGCGTCATTGAAGTGAAAACAAATGTTAATTTTACACGTAGGAGTTTCAAATATGTGCATCATTCAAGTGCAGATAGAATACGTAACTCAATTTCATTCCAATTGTATGAGTGCATTCGTGCATTGCAGCAAGCCCGATCAGCTTTTCCATTGTGGTGTTAAAAATGGTGACAAACGAAACAGAAATTAATTACCAATTTTTTATCGACAGAGCCACCATCAAAGTGCAAAAAACACCGCATCTATGAGAAGTGCATTACGTTTAGATTTTGTGCTAGGATCAGGCATCCTAGCACATAATGCCGAAAAAAAAATACTTCCGAAAGTTCTAGAATGTTTTCAGTATTTTTCTCTTATTCTTCGCCATCATTTTAATATTCATTTGGTGGCTTGGGGGGGCTGCAGACCCAAAGCCCCTCCCCCTGGCTGCGCCAATGCCATGCATTTGTATTTGACTTTTTTTGATTTACCCAGAGGAATAAGGCACTTTATCCTCAACCAATTGTATGGCAAGTTACAACCTTTTATAAATGTAAATTTTTACTGAGAGGAGTACATCACCATGTGGACTTTGAACAGCTGTCCTGAGAAATCAGGAAAATGCGACATAGTGCCCTTTACCTCCGAGGTACAGATTTTGTATTTAAATGTTTGTAATGACAGTTGCGAGTCTCAATCATGACAGAGTACAACTACTGTCTTTCATGTGATAGCATGAACGATTTTCAGTATTTTTGGCACGAAACACAGTCCTATATTGATTGGTTTATAGGAATAATTCTGCTTAGCCAGGAATCACACTGATCGACTAGGACCGACCGTCCGCGACCGTCCACCTACGTCCAATATTTCCAACACGTATATTCTTATCGCACAACTCACCCTGTATAATCGTCATTGACCGTCCTCGACCGTTTTTCAAAGACCATGTTCGAAATTGTAGTCTGCTGGAAATTTTGGTCGATGTCACACTATCCTGACGTAATGTCATTTTGACACACATTTATGATGAACTTTTGACTTCAACAAAACTTATGTAAATGGGTATATTTCCTACCGGAAAAATAAAATATCTGTTAAAAACTATTGATATTATGAATTTAACTTATTTTCAATAAATGAACAGACAATTCACATAACCTTTCGAATGCCAAATTAATGTCAGATTTACAAAATTATTAGTGGTCGGTCGTGGATGGTCGATCAGTGTGACTTTGAAAGTTTTCATTGATCTATTTCTACTTTTGGTCGTAGGTGGACGGTCGCGGACGGTCGTTCCTGGTCGATCAGTGTGATTCCCCACTTACTCTTAGCAACAATTTTTTCCTTTTAAGTCTGAAGTACCTTTACGGTTTCCATGATCGATAACGGGGCGGTTTTGACGAATTCCATTCAAAACAATTAAGAAACAGTCCGAACAATAACCACTACAGGCACAGAACTTTTGTCATAAGAATATCGCGAGTGTTCCAGTATAAGAAGGACGTTTTTTCTTACACTGTCAGTCCATTGAAAGCGTACTCGATAACCATAGAGCGGCGAACGGCGAACGCTGAAAATAAATGGCCTGAAAACTGTGAGCGTATATTTTCAGTAACTCAATATCCCACTTTGATAACATTCTCGGGTTTTCGTAACTCTCTTTTGTTTCAGTGAACGGCACTTAAAGTGGATTCCAGTTCCTGGAAAGTGAAGCGATATCGATACGAAATTGTCCCGCAGATGAGGGATGATTTGCAATTCGGAACACGGTTGCCAGAATGCGAAGAATTCCTCGGTTATCAGTATTGCGGAATTTGTCCGTTGGGAACAATTTGGGGGCCTCAAACAACATATTTGAATGAATTTGCTGGAGAGGTTTTGGTAGAAAGGAAAATAAGTCCCAATATAGCAAGGAGAAGAATCATTATTATGGAGTCAAAAATAACCGTAAGATTTACTGAACGTGATAGTAATAGTAATTTAATATACAGAAGATACATTGTTGATGGAAATGATACATAAAGAAAGTGTACAATAATGCTGTACTCAGAATTAATTTAACAAACTGCTTGGGCGAGTGGAAACTAAATAATCACAATAATTTAAATTTCAAATAATTTTATAAAATTTTTGATATATTTCTATTTTCAATGACGGCGTGAATGTTTATTATAGAAACAGATTTTGCATAGTATCATTCGAATAGACGTAGAAAAATTATAGTGTTCAATGAGCATATAATGAAAAATATTTTCAAATAAAAGGTACCTATATGAAATTGTGTAGTACGAGCGTAGCGAGTACACTTAATTAATGTATTATAAGAAGTTAATAGTTATTTATGGTACTATAGTGTGTTATGTTGAAAATAACGGGATAGAAATAGCGAGAAAGATTTATAACACGAGGTCGTCAGGTCGAGTGGCATAAATTCTCAAGTGACCTTGGAAGCATAACACACGAGTGGCATACTAGATATTTACGATATAAAGTAAAGATTCATATTACGATATGAGATGGAACATTTGTCAAACGAGGCCTTTAGATAACCCATCGATTATCGTAATATGAATTTGCGACACAAATATTGTATAATATTTTACCTAATATCAATATTGTTAATTATTTACTAAAAATTAGTCAATATTCCTTAAATTAATGATATTAGAATCATGCAACAAGCAAGCGTTGAGCCCATTGTTGATTTATTTTGCGAACTGTCAACTTTGACACGTTCATTCCAATTTAGTAAAATTTCATCGACATTAGTTCAGACCATTAAAGAATAGATTCAGATATAGAATCCGCTACAAATTAAAAAATTCAAACCTTATTACCTGATAAATCTCGGGATAGATAGTCAAATTTATAATAAATTAGTTCTTGTTATCCTTTTCCATTAAATATACTGACATTTAAAAAGAGAAACTAATGAATTTTACTTTACCGCACTAGTGCGGTAAATTATCTCATTACGAAACTCATATCAGTATCGTAATGACTGACATCACATAGTGATAGTAGGTAAAATGTTTTATCCAACAAGTGGAAGAAATCGTTTTTTATGAGATAATAATTAATAAGTTTTGAATACGAACGTGAGTTATAATGAATAACTCCCTAGTGAGTTATAATGAATAACTCCCTAGTGAGTTATAATGCATAACTCACTAGTGAGTTATGGATTATAACACATTAGTGTGTTAGCCAGGAATCACACTGATCGACTAGGACCGACCGTCCACCTACGACCAAAATTTCCAACACGTATTTTCTTATGGCACAACTAACACTGTATTTTAGTTCGAAAATATGAATAGGAAATTCATAAAATCTTTTGTGGAATCATCTGCGACTGAAAGACAAACTTTAGTCGCTATTTTCCATCGTTCAAGATAACCTCTTGGGAGGTATTCATGTTGAAAAGGGGAACATTCTCCATGAAAATTTAAAAATGAAAAATGTGACTTATTTGTAATATCTAACAGAAAACAACTACTTCCCCGGCACAAGCCACGCTGGACATTGAACTACATCTGATAGATATTGTGAAAATACTCTAACTGAAAAGGAAAGAATGAAAGAAAAAATCTGAAAGTGAAAATTTGCATTTTCATTCAGATAGCTGACTTTTTTTAATTCTTTCCAGTTTTCTTTGAACAAATCATTAAATGAATTAGATAAGGAGAATGTTATTAAAAAAATATCACTCACAGAAATCGTTCATTGACCGTCCTCGACCGTTTTTCAAAGACCATTTTCGAAATTGCAGTCTACTGGAAATTTTGGTCGGTGTCACACTATCCTGACGTAATGTCATTTTGACACACATTTATGATGAACTTTTGACTTCAACAAAACTCATGTAAATAGGTATTTTTCCTACCGGAAAAATAAAATGTCTGTTAGGAATTGCAAAATTATTGATATTATGAATTTAACTTATTTTCAATAAATGAACAGACAATTCACATAACCTTTCGAATGTCAAATTAATGTCAGATTTACAAAATTATTCTAGTGTTCGGTCGTGGATGGTCGATCAGTGTGACTTTGAAAGTTTTCATTGATCTACTTCTACTTTTGGTCGTAGGTGGACGGTCGCGGACGGTCGGTCCTGGTCGATCAGTGTGATTCCTCACTTATTTGATAGTTTACTGGTCTAAAATGACATTAATAATGACAGTCATAACTGTCATGTGTTGGATAAAAGATTTTATTGAGTGAATATTGAAGAGAACTTTGAAGTTATTCTCAGCAGTTCGTTGGTATAATTTCTTGGCAAACTTTCTCCATCGAACTCTATGAAAAGATTTTAATTAACTCTGATAAAAGATCGATTTCAGAGCACACGCTAAAATTTGCTAAGTTTGTTTGAGTATCTGCGGAAAGAGTTTTGAATGCCAAAGAAAACTCGGTTCATTCATTCAAGGAAGGGGAAAACTGGAGCAATTGGAAGCCAAATTGACATGGAAACCGGAGTAGGTAATTCTGGCGACAAATCAACTTTGAAAGGATGATAAGCGTCTGCAGAAAACGGCTGAATGGGTTCAGGTTTCTGATAATGAGTTTTATTCTACAGCGTGATTTCTAAATAAAATATATTTAAATATTTTTTGTAATCTACTACGTTTTTACCTATTCGAAGCACGCCTCAGTGTGTGCAAATCAAACTTACAGATAAACATTATATTATTGTTGAAAAGGGGAACAATCTCCATGAAAATTGAAAAATTAAAAATGTGATTTATTTGTAATATCTACACAACTACTTCCCCGGCACAAGCCACGCTGGACATTGAACTACATCTATATAATTATTATAGATATTGTGAAAAGACTCTTACTGAGAAGAAAAACTCTGAAAGTAAAAATTTGCATTTCCATTCAGCTAGTTGATTTTTTTTTAATTTTCTCTAGTTTTCATTGAAAATTCATTAAATAAATTCGATAGGGAGAATGCTATTAAAAAATCGTTCATTTCATTGAAGCAAGCTTCGCTTCTCGCGCATTTGATCCCCAATACATTTTGGTAGACGAAAATCTATTTCGATATGCCAAGCTCATTAAGGAGATAGAAATAATTGGAAAGCAGGCTCTTCAGAAGCAATAATACGCATCAAGGATGGAACTGATGAAAAATTTCTTCTGCGGCAACACTTTGATTTATTTTTTGACATAGACCTGTCATGGGCATTGCAAAATATTAATAGGATATTCATAATATCTGTTGTGGAATCATCTCCGGCAGATGATCTGAGATCTGAAATGAGAAACAGATATTTCATGTCTTCAAACCACTTGACACAGAAAGATTTATTTTCTAATTCTCGTAAAGATTTTCTGCCAGCCTCCTCGGTGCACGAAGTTGATATATCTCCTAGAAATAAACGTTATGATTTGAAAAATTCTGCGGAATTGTGCGCATCTTTTTGGGATATACCACTCTAAATTCTATATGTTGATTCGAAAAGTACCTAAAAACGACTGAAAAAATCCACCGTGTTCTTTACATTATTGAACTCGGTGATTTCAGGATTGTGTATTATATCTCTGAAAGACGCTGTGGAAGTGGAATTTTTCTGAACTCACACTCAGCATCCGAATACAACCTCGTACATCCCAAAACACCCATCGAGCAACCGATAGTGATCCGCAATGTGTTTTACGCCGGTTTTATGGCGTATTTACGATTCGAAAGAAATAAAGAGTCGTAAAATCAGATTATTGTTAGTCCGGAGGCCGCACTAAATGTCAATTCAGTAGACAACGCCAGAGAATAATGAAATTGCACTCCGATCGATTTGTCCTTCTAGAAAATGGTATTTTTCTTCGAGGATGTGGTTTGTTCTCGTAAAAAAGTGATTTTGTTCAAGCACACACAGCTATGAACTGAAAACAGCTGGAATTTGAAAATTATTGTGTATCAAAACTTTCGAACTGAATACTGAATGTAATAATACGTGTTGTGTCGACTGGGATGGTCTTCGCATGTCTTTCTCAGCATTTCCATGAGAAATTGTTTCTTTTTTGGAGGTCCAACACAATGCGGCCAGATAATTTTTGAGATCATAATGCTGGGATGCAAACATATAAGTATACCTGACACGTCAAGATAAACTTCATCTGATAAACCCTGGTTTAGCAGAAACTGCTCCAAAGCAGGCAGCATAGCGTCAATGGTCAAAAGTCATAGCCCTGAGGGCGGATCGGGATATGGTGAAGCAAGAAACATCTGCAAGGACACCTTCGAATTCTCGAAAGAGGCGTGCAGCGCCAAACTACTATCAAAGCTCGGTAAGTGTCCTAACGGGTCCCGTTCGTTTTGGACATTTGCCAAAGCAGTGAAGAAAATTTCTCTTCCGGGTCATTTCCAAATCATGGAAGATGGAATACTAGCAACGAGCGCCAATATTTTTACCAAAATTTTGCTGCAAATTGTACGAAGGAGTCATTGTATTTTCTCTGGAAAAGTTTATCTCCCAGTAACTAGCCATCATAACTTAATCAGAGTTTATGCAAAAGCAACAATATCCAACAGGCTGCATGGGATGATATTATTCCACAGGCCCGGCACCGCCTACCGTATACTTGGTCCAAACAAAAGAGGGGGCCGGAAAATTATCATTTATTTATTTAACAAATTCCCAACCTGCACCTAAGTATACTTTTAGTTCCATTTTGATAAAATATTGTACTGCCATCGAGAAAACATTGATGTAGTCATAAAACAGTGTTCAATATATCATAAAAAAACTACAGTTTTACATGTATTGGTCTTATACAACCCAAATAAAAGCGGCCCCCGATATGGACCCTGAGGGACCCCTCATAGCAATTTTTATAAATTGATAAAGTAGGCACAACACGTATCTTCTAGCTACTCACCGGTCATGATTCAGACATGGTCAACTGGCGCTCCTTGCAGCTCGGCCGACGTGACGGTGACGTAACACTGCAGCGGCCGGTCGTCGCTGTCCGTCCGCCTGCCCGGCAGATAATACACCAAGCACGTGACGCCTATCAGGAACAGGAAGAAGACGAACACGATGTCGAACATGATGAGGGAGTTCCACGTCAGAAGGCGCATCACAAGTTTTCGGGCCGGTCACACACATTAACGTACACCATTACCCAACGGCTCGATAGTGTTTTGTTTTCTGTTTTTGGTGATAGCACTGCACGCTGTTTTATTCACGCCTGAGGTTGTGTGAGTTGGAGGTTTTTGGTGTTTCGTAGGCGGGTCGGAAAGTTTTTCATGCGTTAGATTTTAGGTACATAACGATATATTATTTTGCTTATTTATGCTGATAGGGTTTCGGATCTGGAAATTTTTTCAAGAATGGCGACTATAGAGATGGACTCAAAAAGCAAATCCAAATTCAAAATTTGATCCTAATCGTTAGAGCTGTTTGAGAGAAAAATTCACATCATTATTATTATCATTTTCAATAAAACCGCATTTTCATGCATTGCCATCGATTTCTGAGCTATGGTCCAAATTTCAAGTATCTAGCTCATCGAGAAGTTAGTTTAAAATCAATCATAAAATTCCACCGGACAGACATATATACAAGAAAGCGAGTTAATAAAAACATAGTAAAAAAATATATCGTTAGGTTCAAAAATAAAATCATTGAATACGTACTTTCAATGGATTTAAATTTTGTGTCTATCCGAAAAAAAACCTACAGGCTGCTACTTATCTCCTATGTCACCCGGTATATGATAGTTAACATATCTTGGCTCGCAGATGGAAAACAGCAGGCAGTGTCGCAATATAAATCCCTTTTTAAATTGGTTGCATACCAGAAACAATGAGATGTCAGTCTGGTTTTTGTTTGTCTTGAAGGACAAGTAATTTTTGTGATGCATTATTCTTTCCATTATATTAGTGGATTCAGACCTGACATTCTATTATCCAAATGAAATGGAATGTGGACGGGTACATCATTCTCGGGAATTCCCCTCTAAAACAAAATATTACTCTCCCATCTACATTTTTGCTGAATTAATCCATTGTTTTTTTCATTACAGGTCCTTGAAAAAAAAAATTCCACAGTGACATGACGTATTTCCGGAATTGATGATAAATCTTAATAATATGTGGAGTTCCCAAAAGTTTGGCCACCAATATAGAGATGTGGTAGTGGAGCTCTCTGGAAACTTCTGGAAAGTTCTAGAAAATTCGAGATCCCTGTGGATTCACCCAGAAAAGATTATCTCGAAGGTTATAAAACGAAGAGGTACTAAAAAGCTGCATACCTTAAAAAAAATAAAGCCAATCTTGTCCATGCAACAAGAATGGAGAGACTGGAGTTACTAGAAAAGCCCAAGAATGTGTAGACTAGAATGTAGATTGAAATGATCATGCCCTGGTGGACAAAAGGTAGAGGAATTTCATGCCACAGAGAATTGTTAATCGCTTTTGGAGATTACGACCTCCGTTTTGCAGCCAACACAGGCGAAAAAAGACCGGAATTAATTATTAATACAGAATTCTGTAATTAGAAGCAACAGGGGTGATGTTGGTGTGTGAAGTGGGGTATAATGTTCAACTTTTTGATACTGGATACACAATCAAATATTATGTTATGATTTAAATATTGTACGAATGCAATGCGATGTTATTTTTTTCAGTTGAAGGGACACGAAGTTCCTGCTACTAAAAACTGTTTGTGAATCATATTCGATGAAGGAATCTGGTAGAATAAGTTGATAAGATAGGTGAATAGGATAGGAAAATAATTTGTGTCTCCTGGCACAAGAGCACCGATCCGCAGTCGGTCGCGTTCAAATATTCATACTCATCAATATACAAACTAAATTCAAAATCTCTGATGTAATAACCTCAAACAGAACGTCGAGCACACTTTGACCGTCCACACTGAGCACGAAAAAATCGAAAAAAAAACGAATAGACCCGAGCACCTCATGCGCATTCTGTTCGGGCTCAAAGCGACGTCCACATGCACTGCCCGAGCATGCGCTCGTTCGGTGCTCATTCGGTGCTCATGCGGAACGATTGCTCTAGTGAATACCTTCAAGACAGACAATATTGTAAACAACAAACAATAAAGTGGAAAACAAGAAAAGTGTGGAATAAATTAATCTCTGGTAGTTGTCTCCAAAATGGTAGAACCTTCAAAAAGTGCCTGACCGAACACGGAAACAATTTTATAAATGGAAAAACAAATTCAGCATATGCCACCCATTTATCAACTTATCGGAAATTTATTGGAAGTCCAGTAAACGATCGAACCCTAATTAATTAACGATTAGTATTCAAGGTAACACTGTAATTAAGAAATATTCTTCATTTGAAGCAGTTGTTGTACAGTGAAAGAGTAATCGAGGTTTTGTGAAAATCATTTAAGTTATAGTTTTGTTATGGATATTAAGATGGATGTTCAATCAATATTTCAAAATTTCTACGAGTTATAAGTCATCGAACCGGTGAAACAAATTTCACTGTGTTCGTTTTGCCATTTCCGAATTCTGAAATTCGAAATGCTGATTGGAAATTCTGAAAATGTCTTGTGAACAGTACAATCCTGTGCCTTTTCCGAGAATATGATTCATATTGCGAACTGATTGTTCCAGATATTCTGAACTGAACCAGTATCGATTCATCCTGGAACAATGAAAGGGTGGTAACACCGTTTGCTTAACCAGGGCTAACTTCCCAACAATTCTCCAACATATTAGGGTTGATTTCAGTTCGTAGGCAGAATTATAATGTGATTTATTTCGGATAATTGTCAAAACTGAGACATGAATTTATCTCTCTTTGGATACAATATTATCTATATTTAATCTCGTGCCTTCTCGTGCAACACGCAATTAGTCAGAAAAGGGCATATTTTGAAATAAAACTTTCAAGATTTCCATCGATAGGTATTCTGAAAGTGAATTGAAAATTATTTCTGTATCAAAAACATCATTTTAAATTGATGTCTTCTTAAAATGACGCAATATCATCAATCCTTGTCGACAACCAATGATTCAATTGCTCTATACTTGTATGAATTTCCTTGAATTTACATTATTCTCACTTTCAAACTGTTTAAGGTTCAAACTCCCAGAAAACCATGACACGAAACGTATTTCGTTCACAAAAAAAACTTTCAATCACCACTCATTTTTTAGTTCTTGCAGTGCACAGAAATATTGGTAACTAAATTTTTTCACCGGACCGGCGCCTCCACCATATGTCGCATAGGTATTTACGTGGAGGGGCAACTCAGTAGCACTGGTTCCACATGAGCTAGTAAGGAGCCTCCGTCAATTAGTAAGAAAGTGTCAACATTCTTAAATAATATTCTCATTGATGCTTTCGAACTCATTGTACGAAGGTAACTTGACGGTTTTTTCATTCCTGCGTTGTTACAAAGTGACAGTGGGTATGTACCTAACTGAAAAATGAGAAATAAAAATTCCTTTGTTTTTTTAGTGCAACAAAATGAGCCCACGTACCCGAATAATAGTTATTTATGCAACAAGTGCAAAAAGTAGGTGTTTATTGCACTCGACGTGAAATTGTCCAAGGAGGCCATCAGGCCGAGTTGGACAACACCTCTTTTTGCACGAGTTTCATACAATATTTTTTCTACGTTCATGCAAAAACCAGAAAATGTTTCATTTAGGTGGCACTAAACTGTAAGGAAGACATTGTTTGTTTAAATCTATCTGATAAAAGTAATTCAAAAACATTTTGTGTAATTCAGATGATATTCGAAAGAAAAAATTTTATTTTTAACAAATTGTATTTTCTAGTAATATCATAGTCCATTATATAATGAATATGGTGAAACATGAAACTATTCAAAACGTAATACAATCTCACAGAAAATGGGCTAAATTTGGCGTATATTTGAAGGTTTGTCTGTCATGATGACAGAACGCTATAGTAGAATGACAGATGAGTGCAATAAAGTCTTTATTGCACTCAGTGCAATAAAGAGACAGTTTAGTTTTTCCACCAAAAGTTCAATAAAGTTTTGTTTTTTGCATGAACGTAGAAAAAATTTATTAAATACGTGTATTTCTGTCTATAATAACGTGTATAACTAGTTTGACTGGTTTTATGGTCTTACTTTTGCTTCCATTAGATCAAGTTAAAAAAATACTCAAAAACTTGCATCGCTTGCCCAGATTGCACCGGAAATATTTTTTTAAATACCCTCATGAGCTCCTTTTCCTATCCAAAAAAACACCCATCTACCATAGGCCGTTTTATGCAATCTATTTTTGTTCTCATGACAAGTGAACCGCTTCCACAAAATTCCATCAACGGAACAATTTTTTGATGTAGTTTTTGCTTCTTACTCACCTGATGAGGAAAAAAAAAGGCCCGCCCTACAAACACCAATATGCGTATCAACCAGATGAGTAGAAAGTAAACTTGCTCTTGTATATGAAATAGTAAAATCAACAATGTCGAGGTACACTTCTCTCCGAATATTCCACAATGTGGAAAAATGAGGCAAAAATCTGACAGAAAACAACCACTTTCCTGGCTAATACTACGACGGACATTGAATAACATCTGACAGATATTTCTGCAACGTTCCAAGAAGACTCAGTTGCAATTGCTCATTGTAATTATACAGTAAATTATCCTTCAATTGGCTGGGGAAGACCAGCTGTAGACGCCTTTTGCGGTTCTTGCCGCTCGTCAGTGACAGGGTAGATCGGACAACATTAGAGTCGTCCTGCCCCAGCCCAATAAATTATAATCCACTGTATGACTAATATTTCCTCACAAATGAAGCAGCGACTTACAGTAAAAGTTAGTCGCAGCGCCACCCGCGGTGAAACCAGTAAGCAATCCCCGTAGCAAGGACACCAGGAAGGGAACAGAGTTCGGGAATTTTTTCATGTGGTATGTTTTAGACAGTTTATGTATTGTATTATACCAATTCAATTTGAATGATCAGTAGGTTCCAAGGGCTTAGTTTTGAGTGAATTCCGTCAACAGAATTGCTGATTCCAATTCTGACGAATTAACTCATGTACTAGCTATCTCGATCATCTTTATAAGTTTTTTTGGTGAAAAAACCATGAATCATTATAGTAGGAATCTAGATTGTTTCATTCTTAGAGCTTCTGAGGGACTTCCAGGCAATTACGGACATGCATCGATCGAAATTAGAGTAATAGCAAACCGCCGAGTTTCGCGTGGAAGTTTCAACGACATTAAAATATCCGAAACACAAAAGTAATCATTTGCACGGGAAATTTAGTGGAAGTAATTCACGCCGACTAGTGGAGGGAAGGTGGTAGAAGAGGCGACAGGAGAGGGGAGCGGGGTGAACGTAATTAGACTTTCATATAATCGCGGGATGATTTATTGCTATGGCAAAGTTCTCGCTTTGAAATATTCACCTCCTGCGTTGTTTTTACGGCTTCGGTTCAAAATCTCTAGACTAGAGGCCAACGTTGTCTGACATGGAACATGTAATTTGGTTCCCAGATCAAGAAAGGTCAGATAAAATATGTAATTCGGTTTCCGGCATTTTAAGTTTACCTAATTTTTATGTTTAATTTGGTTCCCGACATTTTTGCACTAATCCCAAGCTTGACCTTCCCACAAAATAAAATAATGTTGTGTGTGGAAAATTAATACAAACATTTTGCGAGGAGTAATTATTTTGTATAATTGAACCAGAACGAACCAACCTTACGTAGACATTGGAGTGCGTGGAAATTTAAAACATTTCAATACAAGAAAATTGAATGTCATTGAACAAGCACGATTCAAAAACACAACTGAAGCAACACAATACAATATCAATGAATTTCACTTACATGAACAAGGCATTATCAAATATCTCAAATAAATTTCTAATCTACTACCTGATAGAAACCAAATTATCAACACCCGTTTGACACCGTTAGGGTTGTTCTGGCACTTTTTCACTTATAAAAGTGACACAAAGAGTACCAATTGATTATTTTGTGTGGCTTCTATCAATGATATTCATCTTTCATGAGTATAGAAAAATTATGATTTTTTTTTGCCTGATACCTGACGGGTATTTTTGACTTGGCCCCAAGCTCAACTCAAACGGTCTAATATTTAATATTAATGGTAAAAGGAGGGGGACACAAGCCTCATCGACTAGGCCCCAGTCGGCCCTTTTCGCAAACCCCGGCATCTTCATTCATTCCATCCCGAATACCTGGTCGCACCTCTTTGACCTTCTTATGTAGGTCGAAATATTCTTCCATTGGAAGGAGTACAATTCCTCTTCCTTAATAGTGGCAGCTCCAAAGAAAATTTTGTCTGAGCCTGCCCTATATACCACATTCGCAAAGGAAGGGGAAGGAGTCCTCCTCCTCCTCCTCCTTCTCACCACATTCCGCGCATAGTGAGTCTGCCTCAACTCTGATGAGAGTCAGATTCCTCCTGAGTTCGCAGTGGTCGGTTAGAACTCCCATCAAGAGTCGGAGTTTATGCGGCTTAGCTTCAGTATCTTGGTCGTCCTTGCCCCGATATCATCCGCTTTGACTGTCGATTTTTTTGGCAGTATATTGTATACCCAAAATTCAAGAAACATTCACTTATAGACTCCATTAATTAATCCAATAATTGGCGCTAGAGCCGCTAGACATTCAACCCATTTTTATAGCACACTATGTAGGGCCAGAAAAGAGTCTGATGAAGAAAGATTCCTTCTGACATCTAAAATATGTCCATAAAGCAAAAGAATGTGACGAGCCCAGTGTATGCATGTATCAGGTGCATCCACTTGAACATGAATGTTCGACTATAGTTTTGAGATATAAATAATTTTTCACTTTTTCAATGAATATATTTGTTACGTCATACGTCATTTTGAAGTTATCTCGGCATCCTTTCAAAAAGTATTTCCATTTTTGCTGTAGCTCAACTTCTGCCAAACACGTTAAAGCTTTCTGAATAATTCAAAACTTCGCTAATCTGCATTGGGGAAGTTTCGTTGTCAGGATCTTTTCAACGCCCACCGTCGACAATTCGACAATTTCGAGCCCTTAAGGAATTCCTATCCAAGAGCAAGTTCATTGACCGGAGCGACAGTTGAAACAAGAGGTCTCGTTGACATTAAAAAAGTTGAGAGCCTGAGTTGAATTAGTTTCAACTGGTCAACGGCGGACAACCAAGTTGTATTGGAGTTTCCTTTGTAACGCTTCGAGGCCAGAATGGGAAGTTTTCGGGGCTTTGTTTACACCTCTTCGGTTTGCAGAACTTTGATGCGACACGTTTCCAGTAATCCGGATGTTAGACGAGAACAAACAATATACGAATAAAATTGGTTTTAGTTTCTTGGCAATGTCACACTTGTACAACGAAGACAATGAACGAATTCAAGTTGAATTTCACAAAACTGAACGTGACTGAGCGTTATTGAATTTCTTTGACAATTGCTTTTTTATACTTTTTATGATTTCTGTCAAGAAACAAGTCAAGGTACCGCGGTAACAGTAATCCATTGAAAAAACGGGACATTACCGAATTTTTTTATTTTTGTACACCCTGAAGCGAGTCTCCAACATGTTGCACAAATCACTTTTTTTATAATAATCCTGAACTCGGATGGAACGCCGCTACCTATTATTGCCGCCTTCATGTGTGACTTTTATTTTTATTATCATTATTATTATCATTGCATGGCGGTGCAGCCGAAGTGTAAGTAGTTTTGTGTGGAACCTTTCTTCTCCCACTGTCTATTTCATGAGTACTCCGGATATTCTGATGACCTTCTGGAGATTTCTCACGAGGTTTCCCTGTAGGATGATATCTTCTGTACTACCAGATATCTATACTCATGCGAGCGAAAGATTCGCATTCACTCTGTTGGAAGGAATTTCCTCCCTCATCACAGAACCTGCATAGTGTGGAGTTTTAACGTATGCTCACCACATGCAGGTATTTTCGCAGGTGGCAGTGTCGTGTTAGGGGTCCACCGCCTTCTTTCTCCTTCTCATTCCTCTGGGTGCCCCTGTGACCTGGTTCCCAAACAAATTTCACCTTGTTCTGTACTCCTAGGTCGCTTAGATTTTTGTGAGTCACCCAAACTGGTTCGGAAGAAAACCTGTATGATCGCAGGGCCTGTATTGCCGCCTGACTGCCGATCCGAATGAATGACTATGGGTTGCCTTTTAGGATCCCTCCTGAGAGTATCTCTCGAGTAGACAGAGATAGTCATTAGGTCGATTTGGAATACCACGGCTTAGACTGTGTTAGTGGGTTGGATCAATTTTGTCCGACGGCAACTCAGATGTGTCGGTTCTTATGACCTCCATTATGTTGGAGTGGCCTAGATTTTTGCCCCTTCATTGGTCCGGGCACTTCAGGCTGGTGGCTTCTATCCTAGCCTCTGCTACAATATGCAAATGCAGAAGATGAAAGTTCTAAATCACCTCTAGGCTGATCGTAGATGTGCTGGACATAGTACCAGTAACCTCGAGCATGACCAGTCTTAGAAAACCAGCCAGCATCCCACTGGTTGTCACTTGTTCAACCTTTGGCCACCACAGCAGAGCTCCATACGTTATCGAGGGCTTCAGTATCGTCTTGTATAGTCAAAGGGATTGTTTGGGACCGAGTCTCCAGGTTTTGCTAAAGGAGCGCCTGGCCACCATCAGTGATGTCCTTGCCCTTGTCAGCACTTTTTCTAGATGAATGTTTCAGGTGAACTTAGAGTCTAGGATTCTCTTACTAGTGAAAGAAACAATCGTGTTTTTTGTGTGTTGACCATGAGGTTCCCCCACATGCGACATGTCTGTACGTCTGTGCATTGCCCTGGGTATATATTCCTCTTTAGTTCAGGTTTGTTTGGGGATTATCTACCAAGAGGTTCCACAGTAGTGGGGATAGAAATTCTCCTCCCGTGGCTTTCACCTCCATTGTGTTACCGAATAAAAAGGCCTGTATTGCCCTGCACCCAAGCATGGCTGATATCCACTTGGTCAGGGATATTACAAAAAAATTGCATTTTTAATTTTTCAATTTTCATGGAGAATGTTCCCCTTTTCAACATGAATCCTCCCAAGAGGTTATCTTCACCGATGGAAAACAGCGACTAAAGTTTGTCTTGCAGCCGCAGATGATTCCACAATAGATTTTTTGAATGTCCTATTCATATTTTCGAACAAAAATCAAAAAATAATGTTTTAAATTTTTTATCGAACCTCTAATAAATCCGTCACTTGCCAACTCTGATCAAAGTATATGTTCGCAAATTTTCTCACCACTTCAAGATAAAAACACAACATTCCCTATCAGCGTCAGCAATTCAAGTCCAATTTTCCAAATATGATGTGGGCCACATATCCCTTTTCCCACGCGGGAGCTGTCATCTGAAATCACGTTTCGGAGCGGTACATTACATTTTTCCTCGCTGTTTCCGGAGAGAAAAATCTGGACAATTTAACATAAAAGATCTCACGAAAAGTTTCGGAGATAAAATAGGAAATGAAAAATCTTTTTGCTCGCGTTAAAAATGTAACATGCAAGGAGTTCGGAGTTCATGGGAGATATCGTGGGAGTATTTTTGTACGAGAACAGTATGTTTTCTGTGTATAATATCTGATTGAAGTGTTTCTAATACATGGGTAGTCGTAACGGCATTGTCTTGCAACTGTATTTCTATACCAACAAGAAGGACCTATTCCAAATATCAGGAAAACTATTTAGATGAAAAAAATAAAAAATAATCTGCTATCCCTGTTTTTGTGAGTTGGCTGTAAAGCATGTTCGTATTGTGGAATTCAACCCAAGTCATCTTATTCTTGCTGATAGACCTCCAACATAAGGAAGGCCTGTGCTGATTCATCTGGTTTTTTTATGTCCCTTCTGCGGGCCAGGACTCATGTTTTTTTGAGTACTTATTCTGTCGTAGAAATTTACTAATATAACCCGTCGTGGGTCCCCTTTTCCATTGTTGTCCAAGTTTATGGACGGTCTGACGTTGTTCAGGTGTTGACACAAGCATCGTCAACATCGTCACCCACATACGAGGCTTCTTGTGAGCTGTGTTGGTAGCAAAAACTTCGAACCATCCCATATAAATATTTGCTACGGCGCGAAAAAAATAGTTTTTCTTGTCGCGACAGATGTTCTCGAAGCATCCATCATACTAAGTATATAAGCAGGAAAATGATTGATCGGCGTTTTTTCGCTCTAGAGCAGAAATACTGTCACACAAAATGACATTCTTCGGAAAACGTCATCTTCGCGTTGAGATATGAAAGCGTCAAAGACTACTTTGGTACGCGATTGCAGAAAATTGGAATTGTGTGAAAAGCTGAGTGAGGATGGATGGATATGCATCCCGTTGAAATTGGATGAGAAAGTTTGGGAAGCAACTCTTAATGTCCTGCCCTCAAGTCCTCGATAATGAGAAAAATATATCGAAAGTTTCATCACTATCGATATAGAAGAAACGCTGTATACTTCGGTAATATAAAATGTGATAAATCTGAATGATTTTGAAATTATTTTTCGGGAGCTATCAGAAACAGAAGGAAGCTAAATATATTGATGTAATCACCGTCAGAAGCAATGATCAGAGATAATGGATAAGGGGGAGAAGCCATGGAAAAAGTAATGGAATCGCTATTTACAGAAGTATAATGGTTACCCATCAAATATTGGAGCTGTTCCTTACGCTTTCTTTGGTAGTCTTATTTTAGAGGACGAGAAAATTGACTGACAGCTCAATCTATCTACCTTCCGTGTAATCTGAAACTGTGAATTTAACAAAAAGAGAGAGAATACTATTAACGTTGTCCATAAAAGTTCAGAGTTTTTACCGCTATGTTTGATCACCATTATTTTTATCGCTCTTACTTAGTAATATTATTGTATGCTGTTCTCTGATAACATACATTAGAAGTGTGTTGCATTTTTAGAGCTCGAAGAAGTGAAGTGAAATTTCAAGATGATTATCAAATAAATTCGTATTGCACAAGAAATTGATCAATTATGCCTATGATCAACATTACATGTTTTCTTTTCTGGTAGACAAAAATAGTATTTTGTGTTTCAGAAACCTAATTATTTTGCAGTGAAGTAAAAAAAGTCATCATTTACTAGTCCTGAAGTTTGAACGAAGAGAATATGCCATGAAATTATTATCAATGAATATTATTACAGACCACATCATTATTATTATTATTATTGTTATTAGGTATTATTATTCGAAACCTGAATATGCCAACTGCTCCATAGGGACAAGATATTGGATGTTTGGTAAAATTGATGAAGCTTGCCTTCGAGTTTGCAAATGCTAATAGCCAATTAGTGTATTTCTTTTCTTTCTAGGTTTGTAATTTCGCAGGCATCAGGTGTATTATCAAAACGAAACGGTCGAAACACAATATGAGGTGTTTCAATCCAGCGAACAATGGGAAAGAGAATTCGAAACAGATGTACCGGTTTGTCACGCAAATTAATTCAATGAGATTTACTAGGCGAACCATCTTCTCGAGTTTCATCGTTCAAAGTAAAATACTAATTATGTAATACTAATAGATATGTAATATAAATGAATTTGATTAAATTGACGTGCATAATAATCAAAGTCTCATCAAGAATACCCCAGGGGTCAAATTTGGGCCCACTGTTATATGTTATATTTTAAATGATATAGCTCAACAAACATTTGTATTCATGCAGATGATATCAAAATTCATATAACGAGCGGTTTAGCGAGTTCTGCCATTCACACCAGTGTTTTAAACATACCTTTCACAAGTGTATCATACAACATTTTTTGACACGGTGGTATAACTCAAACCAGGCGAAATTTTCACATACCTGGTATATATTATTCGGCATCTTTATAGTTTTTCAAATAATAATTATTCGAACGAGGGTTCTCGGAACGACATTTATACGAAGGGACAGTTATTCGAAAATACAATTCTTCGAACTGGCAATTTTTTGAATGTATGATTCTTCGAAAACATAATTTTTCGAAATACGTTGTTCTGGTGAGAAAATACTGAAAATTACTCATGACAAAATTTATTCGTTTAATATTCTTAGGAATTTCAAATGGAACACCCTGTATATTTTTACTTTTTTGTATTCTAGGGACGATTCTGAGTGCGATCACATAGTTTTCAGGCAAAAAATTAAACACGTGATTTTCCAAATAAAATGCATCCATAGTACGCTGGACGCACTTCCAACATGAATGGGGAGTAAAAAATATTATATACACTTTTTCCGCCCAGCAAAAATATCAACAAGTTGGCAAAATGCATTTCGACAATTTACTTCCTTTAACCAATTTTGGTATTATGAGTGTTTCAATGTTTGAATGAATTATGACCTTCTCTTACGTAGAAGTTCAAGTTTGTATCAACTTGATTAGCGATACACGCGAGTTTCCTCATTATTTTTCAAAAATTATTAAGTGTATCAGGATTGTTATCAATCCGATTTTCGATGAGAAAATTATAATCCAAGGAATGCATGTCTGAAAGATGTTGGTCATTAGAACAAAAAAAATTACTTTTTCCTACGAGCGTGCGGAAAAGTAACTTTTCCGCACGATTTTTCGTTTTGAAAGTTGTTCTTTTCCGTACGATTTAAAATCGTTCGGAAAAGTTACTTTTCCGCACGATTTTTACTTTTCCGTACGATTTTTACTTTTACGCACGATTTTTGTATTTTTGAAAATGATGATATTTAGGACTAACTAAATGATCTATGTAACTATTCTGTCTTATTAGTCATTTTGTAGCATTATTATAAAAACTTGTTTATTAAAAACCTTGTTTTTTCATAAATAAGATGAAAAAAATCACTCGTAGGAAAAATATTGTACCTAACTCTTACGGAAAATGTCTTTTCCGCCCTTAACGGCTTGCCGTCGCGTGCGGAGAAGTACTACTTTCCGCACTTGTTAGGTAAATAACTATCTCAATGAACAGTTGCATTGAAAATTTCAAACCACAATAGGTACTCAATTAAAAAATGTGAATAATATTTTTTACTCTTCATTCATTCATTCATTCAAAATCAAGTGTAGAAATTTTTTGTTTCATAACTATGTGGTTGTACTAAGACTGTCCCTAGAATCCTAAAAAACTAAGAATATACAGGGTATTTCATTTGAAATTTCCAAGTTGGGGTAATTTCTGGTTAAACCAGAAGAGATAGGGAAGTATAATCAGTAAGTATTTTGAAAACTTTTTCCTGTTTCTGAACCCAATACCCCTGCTTAGTTTAAATCTCATTTCCTTGAAATTCAAGAAACTATGGTTTCTGATACTTTTGTTGATTACAAAACAAATCTGCGGCACCGTAGTTTTGAACTTGAAGAACTGCATAGGTATTTTGAGACACGTTATTCAACATTCATAAAAAAACGGAAATGTTTCAGGATAAGGCATTTACAGAACAGCTTAAATTCTGGAGACTGAAACACCAATAAATAAATAACTTGTATACAAGACATGAAGGAATATAAATAACAACCCCCGTTATCCGCAGCTCGTCTATCAACCGAGATTACCAAAGAAATAAGTCAAAACAAACTGTTGCTTCCAGCTAACATCCCCGGAAAAACCATCAGATAAGTCGCAATGTATCTCGAAAACAAATACCCTCTCGCCGCAAGCAGCCGCGGTTCTGTTTTTTGCCCTTTTTACGAGCTCCGGCGGCGAGACAATTAATAACGACGCGTCGCGACGTCGGTCGACTGGAAACGGAAGCGTACCCGCCTTGACGTGACGAAGTTCGCGAAAGACTGACTCTCCGTCGTGGGGCGGCTCGGTTTTGTGCGAAGTTTCGACTCCACGCGTTTCAGGATTAGATATTCTATCCGCCGCCCACGCGATAGGGATCGTGCAACAAGGCAGTTGCGCGCAACTACACTGTCAGACAAGTAAATACATTTTATTTACCATTAACCCCAGATTAATACGAAGGCCTTGAAAGTCCGACAACAAAATATTTTTGGAAACATTCGGAATTGCCACTTCGAAGTGACAATTGCTACCTTGAACTGACAATTGTCACTTTTAACTGACAATTGTCACTTTGAACTGACAACTGTCACTTTTAACTGACAATTGTCACTTTTAACTGACAATTGTCACTTTGCACTGACAATTGTCACTTTGAACTGACAATTGTCACTTTGAACTGACAACTGTCACTTTAAACTGACAATTGTCACTTTGCTCGAACTGAAAATTGTCGATTTGAACTGGCAATTGTTACTTGGAAATGGCAATCGTCAATTTGAACTGGAAATGGATACTTTGAACAGACAATTGCCACTTTGAACTGACAAGTGTCACTTTGAACTGACAAGTGTCACTTTGAACTGACAAGTGTCACTTTAAACTGGTAATTGTTACTTTCACTTAAGAAACTTATTCTGAGAAAACGCCATTGACAACCACGTTCAGAGTATTAAAATTCTCATTCCAAAGTGAAAATTATTACCAGACATGTGACAATTGTCAGTTTGAAGTGATAATTGTCAGTTCAAAGTTACAGTTGTCAGTTTGGAGTGGAAATTCGTAATGTTTTTAACAATATTTTTTTGTTGGCCCTCCTACGCCTTGGTAGATGAGGGCAATATTGTGAAAATTAATTTTAAATAATCAAGACGCGGATATCTAATTTTTTTGCACACATTGCGCAAAAGTCTCACTTTATGCACTGTCAACAGTGCATAAACACATAGTTTATGCAATGTCATTGAAAAAGAACCTATTTATGACATATGATGGAGGCGCCGCCATGGAATAGAAGGGATTTATGAGGGCCTCTTTGGCCAATACTTTAAGTCGCAAAAGGGTCTCTACCTTTTACTTAACGACTCGGGGTTAGCTACAGATGGCAGCAGTTTACAAATTAACAAATTATAAGAACTGACACAACTATCAAATGAATATCGACTGGATTTCAACTGCCTTTTCTTTCAACGAATATGTCTATGTATCAATCGCAAAATGTTTATTATGAAAGTGTATGACCATTGAATGTAACGGTCACGCTAAGTCATCTCTAAGTCTGAGTTTAGTAATGAACCCTTCATCGTGTCCGGATTGATCAATAAATGATGACATATTAATGACCGAACATTTACTGGGGTTCTTGGCTTTCTTGATATAGTATAATACATTTTTAAAACTTTTTCATCGGCGTCGTAGAACTTCATGGAACTGACGTAAACTTTAGATTATCATACGGATGTGGATTAAGACAGAAAAAATGAACTTATATTTTAGTAAAAAAAATATATCCCGAGAAAACTAAACCTGACTAAAATTACAGTTCACCCTCCATAAATCCCAAAAATGATCAAAACTGAATTCTGTATGAGTCTTCAAAAAACAATTGAATATCATTATCATCTATTGTGGAAATTTAAATTGAATCTGTAAAAACGCATCTTGACTTTTGCTCACCCTTGTGTATAATGAATTTTGGGACTAATGAATTTGTTGTGTTATATCGAACAATATCCACACGCAAACAGTCATGATTGCTATTCGACCACTCGAAAAACAGCGTAATTAAAAAGCTTTCAGGCCTACTGTGGAATGTTCAGTGGCATGAAGTTCAATTGGATTTCCACGAAATTTTCAAAATATTAATTCATTCGAAAGACCAGCTGCCCTTTGTCGAAATGAAATCATATATATGCACATCGCAAACGCAGAGGAAATATTGAAAAACTGGATAGGTACGAATTTAATAAAAGTCACTAATGTAAGCAATAACCATGAAAAAGTCTCAATAACGCGTTTTTACTGCGAATTTCACAGCGCGATTGATTTCATTGATTTATCTCATCACATTATATCTCTGTTGAATACTTTAAAAACAGCTCTTGATTGATTAGCGAATTTTGCACTGAATGTGGAATGTAGGTTCATTCAAAAGCTTGCTGATGTCGTATTCGAACTGAAAATTATGCGCGACAAGCTATCAGGTACCTTTAAGGAGGGAACGCATTAGGCGGTCGCGGTCCCGTCCCATCGCGAACTGAGCTGGTCGCTGTCGCAGAAAAAGCAGTCGTGTTTGGCATTTGCACACAATCCTGCTCGCGCTCTTCATTTTAGGGAAGAAAATGAGTTCTGTGGAAGAGGTCTTTATATTGAAGAGGAAGAAAAGCGCCTAAGAAAAAGGCGCGCGAGATTTTGGATTCATCCAATTAACAGAAGCAGACAAGTAGAAGGTGAATTTCAAACTTTATTATATTATATTTTTCAACTAATATAATCAACTTTTCATCATCCATATTGCACTACTTGAGAACTATCGCACACAACAACAACAAAACGAATGTAAACAGCGTCAGTGGTGACGAATGTTGCCGATTTATTGCGATTGTAAACGATTCATAGAAATAGCGTGGTACGCGATCATCAAAAACGCGTGCACTAGACGTTCCCGGCTCATTTCGATCGCAAAGCGGTCCCCCGAGATTCTTTTGAAAGGATCGAAGGCGAGCGCGTCGCGAATGAGCAAATGCATGCATTATAAAACATGGGAAATATCTTCACTCAGCGGGGTCGCGACCAGCTCAGGTCGCGATGCGTCGGGTCCGCGACCGCCTAATGCGTTCCCTCCTTTACACCTACACTCTTTCACGTGGGTTCTGAACGTGGCGTTCCAATCGTGCGCGCCATTCTGGTGGAGAGGTAGGGGGTTAAAACTCATAAAAATGTAACCCCGCTATCCCCCTAAAATCCATAAAGAGTCCGCGTATAAATTCGAAAAAATTTCAGACGGTTTCTGACATCGAAAATTACAAAAAAAATGTTGTTCGGAGGAGTCGGATCTCCCCTCTTCGAAAAAAATTGCAAAATCTCGCGGAAATAAAATCTAAAAAATCCGTAAAGATAGTGAAAAACATGGAACTATCGAATAATTTGAGTGAAAAAAAATCTTTTTCCCTACCATCCTCCTCGACAGAAACGGACAAAACTCGCCTGAATAAAATCGAAAAAAATCTTTAAAATAAATAAAAACATACACATGCCATTTCCGTACAAATAAATGATGAAAAGTACAAAATAAAATAAACATAAAAAATTATTCTGGAAGCAATCCTTTATTTATAAACGGTTGAACTAAAAAGTGAAGAACGATATTGACTGTATGAAAACGAAACACTTGAACTCAATATTTTTCCAAAAGCTTGATGCGCGAAATGTAATGGTACAGAGTAAAAATAATCACTAAAACTGCAAATTGAATTGGAAGTCCATAAAATTTGATATGGGCTTAGTTAAATAATAGTCGACCAGGTATCCAATGAGTTCCGGACTCTACTTTGTGAAAATCGAAAGAAAATCCGGTTCAAAGAATTTTCCTACGCTTTTGCGGCCGTAACTCGGAAAGAACTTGAAAATTGAAACAATATCAGGATACATACACTTCTTTCGGAAAACCTTTGATCGAGAAATTAAAGAGAAGGAACAAATATATCCACTCCGACTTTTTTCTCTTTACATTTTCATGGTTTTAATACGAAAATACACAATAGAGAATATTCTGGTTTATATTTGTATTTATATATTTCACAATTTTAATGGCTTTCTCTCTCTCTCTCTATTGTGTTTAGCTGCATATTTCAATACGGTATATACCGGGTGTCCACGGAAGGTGGGTCACCCCTATAACTTTTTTGTTTTTGAAGATATTGAAATGAAATTATGAGGATTTGTATAAGACATAACTGCATTTTTCGACAAGTGACTCAGCTTTATGCAACTTCCATTCTCACCGGAAGTGATATAATCTTTCGTTTTTTAAATGAGACACCCGGTATATTTTCAGTTGTTTGTATCCATATGATATTCTGAATACAACCATGTATCATTTCTTACTTTTTATGACCAGAAATTTTTAAAAATTTTGAAATGTATTTTTGAATCTAGAGGGCAAAAAAGCAAAAAAAAAATTTTGTTGTTTACTTTAGTGTACAGGTACCTGCAAATTTAATTGTGCAGAGAACATCTGCTCTTTTAATATTTACATATACCAACATTAGAAAATTTTAATAATTCTTTGGTTTATGAGCAAATATTGATATATTGACTTTGAGCGCAATTACCCAACAGAGAGAGGTAATTTCGATAAAAAAAAAAAAAAAATAGATAAGACGATACTTCACTGGTAATGGTATGGTAAGTGAAGTATACGTTGTTTGTCTATGTACCTACTTAAACATTTGTAGAGTAAAGCATGAATAATTGGATATAAAACTGCGAGCTGTTTCAAAGATTTAGAAAAACAAAAAAAATATCCAAATTGAAAGCAAATAAATCAACGAAAAAAACAGTAGGTAAACTTAAGCGACATTAATACAATGGCCTAAAGAGATGAAAACAATATTAGTCGCAGTTGTCGCATTTATAGCCTCAAGCTGTTAAATAATTTTCAGACGGTTTTGTTTTCAAATGGGTCTTGGTGGCGCACAGGATTTTATTATACTGTTGAACTTTGATTTATTATTTGTGAATCACCTCCAAAGTTACCTCCGCTGATTTGGATGAAGATTTACGTTAAAAGTTATTGTTACATAAAAACCAGGTTCTGAAACCTTTGTGACTCTTGAAAGAGACAACAATCGAAGACAAAATAATGATGAATAGCCCAGTTAGCGGCTATGCTATACCCCCTCGCCCTACTTTCACACCGTACAAAGGACATCATTCAATAACATCCGAGAAAATTTCTCCAGTACGCCATTCAATTCTCAATCCTCACTATGCAGATGGAAAATCCTCTGTGTGGGTGGTTCCCGACAAAAGAAGCCGGGAGAGAAAATATTATCACGAAAAACATTATACAACGTATCCGATAGATCCCGTCGCGCACAGCGAAACATCGCTATCTCCAAGAAATAAATTTGCATTTTGTATGGGGAGCTGGAAATTGTGACGGAAGGAAAGCGTGCACTAGAGTCAACACTTCATGGAGAGAGTGATACAAATACTGGATATTATTACATTCGGCGGGTGGGAAGAGAGTAGATTGCACGCAGAAGAATGATCGTTGAAAGCGCCAGTGTTTCATGGAGTATGGAGATGCAGCGTCTTTTATTGAAATCTGTCGATATTGCAAGTGTAGAAGAATTAACGGTGTTCAGTGATTGATGACTTGCTGACATCCGATTGAGCTACAATTTTCCATAGGTATTAAGAAATGATACAATACGATACGATATGATGCGATACGATACGGATACGATACGATAAGATACGATACGATACGATACGATACGATACGATACGATACGATAAGATACGATACGATACGATACGATACAATAAAATACAAAGCAAGATAGAGAACGAATAGAAATTCGAAAAAATTCCGTTATTTTCGGGAATTGAAAATAACGGCGATGAAAATAAATTCGGAATCCCCTCCTAAAATAAAAATTTAAAAAATCCGTATTAATTGTGAAAGACATGGAACCATCGAATGATTTAATTAAAAAAAATATATACACCCTTCCTTCTAGAAAAAAAATTTATGCGATCATTGAATAATGCAATTTTGAACAACTTAACCCAGCTGTACCACTGAAATCCAAAGAGAGAACGTGTAGGAATTCGAAATAATGTCTGATAGTTTCATATGTCGAAAATAACAGCAAAAAAAATGTTTATCGGACGACTCAGATCACCCTCCAGTTCAAAAAAAAATAGAAAAACCAGCGGAAATAAAATCGGCGAAATCCTTCAAAATAGTGGAAAACATGGGAGTAGTGAATGATTCTGACTGAAATAATTAAACAGTCAACCTGCCCCCACTTTTCGAAAAAAAAAATGCAAAAACTTGGGACAATAAAATCGAAAAGAATCTGTAAAAATAAGAAACATGGGACGATGAAAAAATTTAATTTAAAATTGTTTAACCCTCGAAAGAAATTGCTGAAACATGTGAAAATAAAATCGGAAAATTCTGTAAAAATAGTAAAAACATGGGATAAGTGAATGAGGTAATTGAAAATAATTTCAACCCCTTGTCCCCATAAAATCCAGAAAAAGAACAAAACTCCTTCCTCCTGTTGACATGTGACCAGCAAATAAATTATTCAAAAAAAATATTTACTCCGCTACCCTCTTCATCTCCAAAATAATTGCAAAAATTCGTTAAAAGAAAATCGTATAAATCCGTGAAAATAGTGAAAATTATGTGATTATCGAATAATGTAATAGCATTAGGAACTTAACCCCCTTCCCCCCTGAAAGCCAGATAGTGAACGCATATGAATCCCAAAAAAAACAGCAAAAAAATAATAACCGTCGGTACGCTCTGACACCCTTCTTCTCTAAAAATTGCAAAAACTCGCGAAAATAAAATCGAAAAAAATCCGTAGAAATATTGAAATATATGAGTTCTTCAAATTATGGTATTAAAACTCCCTGTCCCCCTCAAAGTAAAAAGAATTCGGAAATATTTCGAAGAGTCGCAAATTACGGCAAAAAAAATGTCGATCGTGATATTAGTCCAAGAGTCCAAGTCCCCCAGACATATTTTATTTTCTGGAAGACAAGTAGTGTTCATATGTACTTCGAACATGCGCAGGCCTGCTTAGTTGGTTGGACGGCCAATCCACAGATACGAGGCGAGAAAGGTAAGTAAAAACTGTATCAAATTATCTTAAATTCTGATGGCTGATTTTCATATATATTTCATAAAATACTATTACAAAATAATATTGAACACTTTCAGACACTTTCCGCCGGCCATAATTTCGGCTAGACGCTTTCAAGCTTTAAAAAAATTATTTAACTAAACTTATATTCTTACGCGTGATTTTTATATTATGTTACTGAGGGGACTATTTCAAACATACTTTTTGTAGTACTAATAGAGTACAATAAAAATGTTCATACACTTTTTCCGATATCTTGTTTAGTGTTTGAGATTTTGGTGCTTTTGTAAAAAAATTCCAAGTTCCTACTTTTTTGGATTTAATTTTTCCCCGCTTTGTTTTTCGGGGGGGAAGTTTGCTCCTCATTATTTTTCTAGCAGAAGAAATATATGTTTAAAATAGTCCCCTAACTTAAATATATAAAAATCCAGCGTCAGAATTTAAGATAAATTGATCCTATTTTTACATAACTTTCTCACCTCGTATCTGTGGATTGGCAGGTACATATGAACACAACTGGAGGTCCCACATTTTGTCTTCCAGAAAATAAAGTATGTCTGGGGGCACTGGGCTCTTGTTTTACCCTATATGGTTATTTCAGAGGTCATATCGTTATGATTTTCAAGTTCGAAAGTAGCGAATACATCATAAATTATCTGATGTTATGAATGCATTAACATATCCATCGATCCTATAAACTCTGAAGTTGTTGGCAGGAAAAAACTGGAAACTATTTTTGCAAATTTCATCCTCATACCATCTATTGTGAATAAAACTTGAAAGAGAGACTTGTGGAAAGTGGAAACAGTTTTCTAATTGAACTATATTCAAGAAGAAATGTGGAAAAATTGCCTGCAATTAGTCGTTCTAGGAAATTAAACTTCGAAAATTATAATAATACGCTGGCTCATTAGACAACAAACTGCAACTGTTTCAGCATCGCAATTGCTGTATTCAACCCAGCGTTCTGTATTAAGCCCGGCGATGGCGAAGAAACTTATTTGTTACTTAGTTGAAATCTTCTTGAATTTTAAGTGTATGTTAATGTGGATGAGACAGAATTAAGTGCAGTGAATCACTTGGGCTATAACTGAAGTGTTAATTCTGAATACATTCAAAGTTACAGTTTATACAGTATCGGAAAGTTTTCATCGGGGTATAGACAAATCTATGCGAGCAACAAGGAACGCAATGATATGATAATACCGCATAAATAAGAGAGACGCACTACTGTACGCCTCCCCTACTACCTCGTCCGACGAATTAACAGCCACGTCGATATCACTTCCTCTAGCGAGTCGAGGAGAAATTCTAATGCTCTCTCAACATAATAGCAAGCAAGCTATTCTTTACGCTCCTATGAAACCAGCATACCCCTATGAAAACTTTCCGATACTGTATGAATTGTATGAATGAACAGATTTCAAGTCCTATCAAGCAATTAATTTTATAATTTAATTCTAACTATTTTCACAAAGCATAGTTTATCAATTTCAAATATTTATCGCCATTAATGGCTATTTCAGTTAAAAGTGTTCACGAGTGATATTTTTCAAGAGTAACACTACTGATATGGCCTCACTGAACCAAAACTAAATTATGTAGATTGGTAACAGAGAGCATTTGCAATAAATAGTCTCCTCGGCAATGAGGAACATTTTGGTCGTATAGATAATCCTTGAGCAAATGCTTTCACGCAGATTTCTTGAAATAGACATATGTCGTAGAAAATCGAAGACCCTATTCAGTTATTTCAAACTTCCCGCTATCTCAGTTATTTCAAACTTCCCGCTATCTCAATTTCAAACTTCCCGCTATATCAGTGATCAATCACAGAGCGCGTCTTTCGTGTATGTTTACTAACTGTATTCTAGCTGTTGGTTATGGTTTTAATTTAAATAGTTTTGGTTTTAGCGTTTGTATTACGTGTATGCAACATTTGTCGTTTGAAGTTGATATGAATTAATAGTGAGGCGTATCATTGTTTTAGTCAAAGTTCGGTGTTGTGTCAAAAATTTGGCGCAAATTGTGAAGTTGATATGAATTGATAGTGTTGATTTGATATTTATCATAGTTTTGGTCAAAGTTCGGTGTTGTGTCATTATAGCAGCTTGCTGGTGGGGTAAGTTTGTTTAAAAAAAAAACAATGACGAAGCCGACTACAAAATCGAAAACATACCATACGAAAACATGCTGTTTTCAATTATCAACAGTAAAAGCACAATAGCTTTTTTTCATCGGATAAATTTCTTTCTTCAACAAAATAATGTCAATAAGTGATTTCACGAGAAAAACTGACATGAAAAAATAAAAGAAAAGTTCGAGGGTAAAATTGCAGTTTAGGGTAGTAAGTAACCCCGATTTTGATGAAAATTTTATTTGGGGGTTATTTCGAGGTCCCTGAACACAAATCTGCAGTCAAAAAACCTAGCTCTCACTTACTTTTTGATTTACGACCCATCAAATGTCAGAAAAAGGGTATTTTCAAGATCAAATTTCTTCCACGAAAAGCAACCATTTGCCTTTGCTTCATATCACCACAATCAAAACACATAATTCTTGCATTTTTGGCACAGTTTGCAGTATTTCCCGAGGTAGGTATTTCCAAATTGTATTGAAAATATAAGATTTGTATTATCATAACAATATATTCGATTGATTTCGTTTATTGACAGTAAGTAATGAATTTACGTGAAGTTAGCCACACTTTTCTGGCCACAGTTTTTGGTTTTGAGTATACCTTAGGTGGAATTGAGGAGTTACCGTCTGCGGTGTTGCCACATCAATTGTTTAGTTCATTACCAGTTTTTTAGAGTATTTGCAGCTAGGTAGCATTATTATTCAACAAACTATTGAAATGTAGTAGGTAAGAAACATGGAACTGTCCGAAAAATCCCGAATTGAATATGAAATAGAAATACTGTGCGATAGACGCCTTCCAGAAATGTTAGTATTTATAGAGGGAATTGAAAGAAACAACGATTTATTATATTCATAATTTACAAGTTTTTATTTAGTTTAATTTTTTACTTTATTCGTTCGTTCGTTCGTTTTGGTCAAATTTTGAAAGCGAATTTTGACTCACTTCTGGTTGTCCGATTAACTTGAAATTTGGCAAGTTATAATAATTCCAGTGACAAAATGCATTATAGAATTATTTCTAGAGAAAAAAAAAAAAAAAATAGCGGCTCCAACTTGACGGACGAGATTTGTAATTATTGTACGAATCGATTTTAAATTGGTATGTGGCGTATGTGACGTAGAAGACATGGAAATGAAGTGCGGTGACATTTTCAACAATTAAAATCTCTTTGCATGGCCGTAGGAGAAATATTTTCTCGGGCAAAAAAAATATAAAACTATGTCAAGCAGGTACGGTGCACAAAAAACAAAAATACCATCGGAAAAAGCATGAAAATCTTAACATTTTCGAAACTTCAAATCTCTTTGGATGGCCGTAGGAGAGTAGCAAAAAAATTAAAATGTTTTCTCGGGCTATAAAATATAAAACTATGTCAAGCAGGTACGGTGCACAAAAAACAAAAATACCATCGGAAAGAGCATGAAAATATTGACGTTTTCAAAACTTCAAATCTCTTTGGATGGCCGTAGGAGAGTAGCAAAAAAATTAAAATGTTTTCTCGGGCTACAGAATATAAAACTATGTCAAGCAAGTACGGTGCACAAAAAACAAAAACACCATCGGAAAGAGCATGAAAATCTTGACATTTCCAATAGTTCGAATCTCTTTGGATGGCCGTAGGAGAGTTGCAAAAAAATTTAAATGTTTTCTCGGGCTATAAAATATAAAACTATGTCAAGCAACTCTCCTACGGCCATCCAAAGAGATTCGAAGTATTGGAAATGTCAAGATTTTCATGCTCTTTCCGATGGTATTTTTGTTTTTTGTGCACCGTACCTGCTTGACATAGTTTTATATTTTATAGCCCGAGAAAACATTTTAATTTTTTTGCTACTCTCCTACGGCCATCCAAAGAGATTTGAAGTATTGGAAATGTCAAGATTTTCATGCTCTTTCCGATGCTATTTTCGTTTTTTGTGCACCTTACCTGCTTGACATAGTTTTATATTTTATAGCCCGAGAAAACATTTTAATTTTTTTGCTACTCTCCTACGGCCATCCAAAGAGATTCGAAGTATTGGAAATGTCAAGATTTTCATGCTCTTTCCGATGCTATTTTCGTTTTTTGTGCACCTTACCTGCTTGACATAGTTTTATATTTTATAGCCCGAGAAAACATTTTAATTTTTTTGCTACTCTCCTACGGCCATCCAAAGAGATTTGAAGTATTGGAAATGTCAAGATTTTCATGCTCTTTCCGATGCTATTTTCGTTTTTTGTGCACCTTACCTGCTTGACATAGTTTTATATTTTATAGCCCGAGAAAACATTTTAATTTTTTTGCAACTCTCCTACGGCCATCCAAAGAGATTCGAAGTATTGGAAATGTCAAGATTTTCATGCTCTTTCCGATGTTATTTTTGTTTTTTGTGCACCGTACCTGCTTGACATAGTTTTATATTTTATAGCCCGAGAAAACATTTTAATTTTTTTGCAACTCTCCTACGGCCATCCAAAGAGATTCGAAGTATTGGAAATGTCAAGATTTTCATGCTCTTTCCGATGTTATTTTTGTTTTTTGTGCACCGTACCTGCTTGACATAGTTTTATATTTTATAGCCCGAGAAAACATTTTAATTTTTTTGCAACTCTCCTACGGCCATCCAAAGAGATTCGAAGTATTGGAAATGTCAAGATTTTCATGCTCTTTCCGATGGTATTTTTGTTTTTTGTGCACCGTACCTGCTTGACATAGTTTTATATTTTATAGCCCGAGAAAACATTTTAATTTTTTTGCTACTCTCCTACGGCCATCCAAAGAGATTTGAAGTATTGGAAATGTCAAGATTTTCATGCTCTTTCCGATGGTATTTTTGTTTTTTGTGCACCGTACCTGCTTGACATAGTTTTATATTTTATAGCCCGAGAAAACATTTTAATTTTTTTGCAACTCTCCTACGGCCATCCAAAGAGATTCGAAGTATTGGAAATGTCAAGATTTTCATGGTCTTTCCGATGGTATTTTTGTTTTTTGTGCACCGTACCTGCTTGACATAGTTTTATATTTTATAGCCCGAGAAAACATTTTAATTTTTTTGCTACTCTCCTACGGCCATCCAAAGAGATTTGAAGTATTGAAAATGTCAAGATTTTCATGCTCTTTCCGATGGTATTTTTGTTTTTTGTGCACCGTACCTGCTTGACATAGTTTTATATTTTATAGCCCGAGAAAACATTTTAATTTTTTTGCTACTCTCCTACGGCCATCCAAAGAGATTTGAAGTTTTGAAAATGTCAAGGTTTTCATGCTCTTTCCGATGGTATTTTTGTTTTTTGTGCACCGTACCTGCTTGACATAGTTTTATATTTTATAGCCCGAGAAAACATTTTAATTTTTTTGCTACTCTCCTACTGCCATCCAAAGAGATTTGAAGTTTTGAAAATGTCAAGGTTTTCATGCTCTTTCCGATGGTATTTTTGTTTTTTGTGCACCGTACCTGCTTGACATAGTTTTATATTTTATAGCCCGAGAAACATTTTAATTTTTTTGCTACTCTCCTACGGCCATCCAAAGAGATTGGAAGTTTTGAAAATGTCAAGATTTTCATGCTCTTTCCGATGGTATTTTTGTTTTTTGTGCACCGTACCTGCTTGACATAGTTTTATATTTTATAGCCCGAGAAAACATTTTAATTTTTTTGCTACTCTCCTACGGTCATCCAAAGAGATTTGAAGTTTTGAAAATGTCAAGATTTTCATGCTCTTTCCGATGTTATTTTTGTTTTTTGTGCACCGTACCTGCTTGACATAGTTTTATATTTTTTAGCCCAAGAAAATATTTTTTTTTTTTTTTTCGTCGACCGTTCATTTATGATGTATTTTAACGCACTCAAAATCGTTTATTAATGACCCCTGTTAATGAATGATTTTCTATTAATCAACGATTTGATTATATGCAACCCAACATACATTGCTCTTATACATTTTATATTGGTTAGTACTACCTGTCATTATTTATTTGTCAATTTTCAATAAAATTTTAGAAAATGTTTATTACAACAGTTGTCACTCAAAACCTTATATGGTCCCGTGGCGTAATGGTAAAGTGCACCTGGCTTGCAGCACTGAGGTCTAGAGTTCAAAACCCACCGAGGGTAAATTTTTTTTTTTATTTCAATTTGAAAATAAATAATAAAAAATAAAATAAAACTACCACTGAGAAAAATTAAACTATCTTTGAGTAGAGTTAATATAAATAGGAAATAGTGATTGTTTTTTATCGTAACGTTAAATAAATAAACATTGAAAATAAGATATCTCTATTTTTGAAAACTTCTGTCGACGGAAAAGTTTTGTAACAAACTCGTGAATTAAAATGGCGATTAACAATCTCAAACATTAACGCGCTCGCTCCGCTCACGCGTTAAAATATCTCGATTGTTAATACACTTGTTCGTTAAATAACTATTTCAACTCTCCTACTGCCATGCAAAGAGATTTTAATTGTTGAAAATGTCACCGTACTTCATTTCTATGTCTTCTACGTCACATACGCCACATACATATAAATACAAACATTTCTGGAAGGCGTCTATCGCACAGTATTTCTATTTCATATTCAATTTAGGATTTTTCGGACAGTCCCATGTTTCTTACCTACCACATTTCAATAGTTTGTTGAATAATAATGCTACCTAGCTGCAAATAATCTAAAAAACTGGTAATGAACATATCTGTAAAAACAATTGATGTGGCAACACCGCAGACGGTAACTCCTCAATTCCACCTAAGGTATACTCAAAACAAAAAACTGTGGCCAGAAAAGTGTGGCTAACTTCACGTAAATAAGTAATGACAGATATGGATAACGTTATGTGAAATGTCACAATTAAATATTTTCAGAGAGCAACGATGCCAAATCTCATATATAAAAGTAAAATGTTGGTAAAACTTCCAATTTGCACAGATTTCGTAAAACATCATAAAATTACTGTACCAATCGAAATTTTTCAGTGGAAACGTCTGTGGGCACCTTTTTTGCCAAAAATGTTTTAAAGTGGACGTCGAGCGCAGCGAGCACCTACATATTTACATCTTAAGTTCCGTTAGATTGGGTTCGTAGGTTATGTTGGGTTAGTAGGTTAGGTTGGATTAGGAAAAGTCTCTAGCCGTACCTTTCTACTTTTGATCCTGCAGTTGCGCATGCGCACTTCTTTACGCTAACAGCGGGGTGAACCGTCAAATATGGTTGCTCCACGCCTGTTCTTTCTGAATTTTGGATAAATAGCCGTTAGTTCTTAACAATTTTGTATTGTTATCAGGTGTAGGTAAGGTTAGTCAGGTCAGGTATGGTTGGCTAGTAATTTACGCATTTTCAACTCGGTTTGCATGCAAACAAACTCACGCATTTTCGACTGACTCGCAAGCTAGGTTAGCTTGCTCAGGTTAGGTTTGTGTGTCAATTGCAAGCGAAAAACTAATTCACGCATTTTCGAACTCGTAAGCTAGGTTAGCTTGCTCAGGTTGGGTTTGTGTGTCAATTGCGAGCGAAAAACGAATTCACGCATTTTCGTGACTCGCAAGCTAGGTTAGCTTGCTCAGGTTAGGCTTGTGTGTCGATTGCGAGCGAAAAAAACGAATTCACGAATTTTCGACTGACTCGCTGACTGTGTGCAGTTAGGTCTGGACGTGATAAGGGCGAACAATGCGAGCCTAAGGACGGCGAGCGCATCGAGAAAGTACTTTTATTTACTTGTTAGTTTATGTTTGTTTAGTTGAAATGAAATGAAATGGTGATTATCTCTCACACTCTTACAGAATTGTGTATAATAATATAATCTGACTACCACCTTCCTTGTTTGCACGATTTATTAGCTTAGGCTGTCGGATCGGTTGCGTATAGGGTAATTAACGTGTTAATGAAGGGCAGCCATCCCGAATATTATCGGCGTTGCATAACTAGTGAAGTCATAAATCACATATTGGTCTAAACTGGCCTCGGCTAATTTTACCACCGTATATCACCAGTAAAACCTGACACCAGACATGGCCAGTAATGACCCTTGCCAAAGAGTGCATTAATGAAAATTGAGTGTGGAAAATACCTATCGACTTCAGTATCAACAAGTCAGATGAAAAAACAACGAATTTTCACTCTTATAATAAGGAAAGGAAAAATAGTCTTTTTCTGAATGAAGATACCGAGTGGAGATTGGAATAGTTTTTTTTTTGGCTGGTTTTTGTGATTTCCTTCAACTATTCATTGAAAAATTTCTGATTTTTCCCGAAAATTCCAACAAAAAAACGTTAATTGTAGGGTTAATTGTAGTCTTTCCCGTTCTCGTCTTCCCCTACATCAGGGGTATCCGAGAAGATCAGAACGATCGGGAAGAAATACAATACCAAGAGTTCCTTTCAATCCGGTAGTAACTTACGTAGCTTCCTCACCAAGACGAAACCAGAAAACACAACAGAATCCAGCAAAATCTGTATTTACTAGGTCCCATGTAAATGTGGAGACTTCTACATCGGAGAGACCAAGAGGCTATCATCCGCAAGAATAACCGAACACAAAAAGTGGACTCAACGAGGGGATACATTTAAATCGGTAATTGCTGATCACGCTTGGACAGGGCACTATCAAATTCTCTGGGACGAGGCTAGTGTTCTTCATAGAGAGGAACATTGGTTCAAACGGAAATTTATAGAAACTGCCTACATCGAAGTCATTGATGCCTTCAGTCAACCGAGCTTGGAAATTAAAGACGTATTGAGACTGCTTATGGACCGTTTTGGAGAGAGAAAAATTACGAAACCACGCGCGTCACAAGACCGCACCTAATTATACCGTAATCAAACCACACGACAGACCTATAGAATAACGCGTAGCTTCTTAATTCGTCAGTATTCACCTGAAGACGATTGCGTTGTGAATAATTGAAAGTTAAAATCTTTCAACCATTAAGACGATGGACTTCCGAAATTTGAGTACTATTAGCCATTATCACATTCGATAATGGCACCTAATAAGCCGCATTATTTGTTCCTCGCTCCAACACTCCACCACCAATAACGATCATGTAAAAATTCTTCTCCATTATCATTTTCTGCATAAATTGAGGGGTATTTCGCCGAAGGTTTTTTCCTCACTTTTTCCGGCGAGATAAAAGTATGTAACGAGAATGTATACTTTCCGTAAAATCAGAATTCACCTTCGACACCCCATTTAAACACATATTTCCACCTCGAAAATAAGAATTTATACAGTCGTTAAGTTTTTATGTCGAATCGAGAATTACACTTTAATGATGCAGATAGCGAGTCTCTCAATGAATGAAAAAAAAGTCCAGGTTTCAGTAAAAAAAAATCCCAGAGCGGTGAGGCATAAGGGAAAAACATGGTAAAAATGAAAAATTTACCAAAGGTATACTTGTCCTCCATAAGGAAATGAAGTTTATCGTTTGACAGTGAAACTACCATGGTGATATACAGGGTGTAATCTGACCTCTTGCCCATGGAGGACGGTTGTATAACGAATGGCAGGTGTGAAAAATTCGAAGAAAAAATTGTGGAAACTTCAAATTGTGTTTTCCGAATTTTCCAAAAAAATTTGAATTTAAAATTTAAAATTTAAATTTTAAATTTTAAATTTTAAATTTTAAATTTTAAATTTTAAATTTTAAATTTTAAATTTTAAATTTTAAATTTTAAATTTTAAATTTTAAATTTTAAATTTTAAATTTTAAATTTTAAATTTTAAATTTTAAATTTTAAATTTTAAATTTTAAATTTTAAATTTTAAATTTTAAATTTTAAATTTTAAATTTTAAATTTTAAATTTTAAATTTTAAATTTTAAATTTTAAATTTTAAATTTTAAATTTTATTTTTTAAATTTTAAATTTTAAATTTTAAATTTTAAATTTTAAATTTTAAATTTTAAATTTTAAATTTTAAATTTTAAATTTTAAATTTTAAATTTTAAATTTTAAATTTTAAATTTTAAATTTTAAATTTTAAATTTTAAATTTTAAATTTTAAATTTTAAATTTTAAATTTCAGAGGAGTTATTTTAAAAATTACATGGGTGTAGTAAACATTATATAATTTTTCTAATAATTTATTTTTTCAAGTTCATAAATTAAATTCAGTGTACACCGCTTTTCGACAGGTATATAAAGTGTTTTTTGAAAACCGGTCATAATTCTACTACCCACTTTTCTCAGATGCACATGCTGTTTTCCAAATTTTTAAGGATATTCCTGTTCATGGAAACCATAATAAAACTTCGATTCACAGGCTTTCATCCCGCTGTAAGTTCATCAGATAGCAGTTGATAAAAATACTCTTCCGATGAGCCCAATTATAAAAAGTACGGGCTTTAGCGAATAACGATTTACCTTTCGGCTTTCGGAATATATTAGTAGTATCTAACTAATGGGTTGCCTGTACGGGATTAAATTCTCGAGCACGTTTTCCCTAATCTAAAGAGACTGCCTTTCAACTCGATAAATTGGGGTGGTTGGTATTTTCTATAATTTGGAGAGTGATACAGAGACAATACAATACATGGAAGCATATGAAGTAGGTGCTGTTATAAACTGATCTAGAAGCCAATGGTGATTATAAATTGTTTTCAGTATGGAGAACTTTACCAATATTCATCAAATTTTTATTGTTTTCTACTCCTCCATTTCAAATATCAATAGTCCTTCGTCTTCAGTGGCGTTCTTGAAGTCCTCTTCTGGACGTATCAACTAAAAGTGAGCTCTCGTTCCTGGTGCGCTATTTAAGATGCCGTTTTGGAGCGCACTTTCTGCGAGGATGGGTTCACACGTCGTTTCTGATCGATCTGGGTGACATGGGATCGTTTTGACGTCTTTCAGTGTTGTGTGCCAGATCTTCAGTAGGTATGTTCTCTATTCCTTTTGAAGATTATTTGGTGCTGGTGTATTTCCATGGCTTCTAAATACTTTCTGGTTGGATATGATTCGACGTTGCTAACGTTGTCGGTGTTTTCGAATAATTGTTGTGTTCTCTGTTTGTCCTATATACTGCCGTCCTAACTTAAAGAGCAGTATCTCCACTTTTAGCCCGTTTGCACTTAATCCACTTGGTGTGTTCATTATGACTATATCTATCATCCTACGAAGCTAAAAAGCAATGAAAAATAGAGATCTATAAGAAAAAACATAAGCACCATGCAGTGGCACAGATATAAATACTTTCATGCGCATTTTCTCCGAAGTACCAATTTGTGAGATACTGCTCTTTAAGTTAGGACGGCAGTATAAACCTTACCACAATTACATGGAATCCTGTAACTTTCTAATGCTATCCATGAGTTCTTTGATTGGGGCAGGTTGAGTTTTATAAACTGCGGTTTTCATATGACCCCATAGGAAGAAACTGATGGGTACAAATCTGGAGGTATGGAAGGCCATGCCAATCCAACGGTTTCTTCAATGGTCATCCAGCCAATGTCTCTTAATGGACCATTTGGGAGTGAGAGCATCGATGTTCGCTCAAATGTTCTGGTTTTCATTTCCAAGATATTCCCACTGATAAGTTTGAAATTTCACGATATATATAATTTCGATTTAGATTTAAGTTACTCCTTCCTTTCTGGAATACATTAATTGAAAATCAATAAATTTCCACGGTTTCAGTTTTTTGAGTTTTAGCAGAAGGACCTCTGAAATATAAAATACACTCTCATATTTATAATATTTTTTGCGCTACAACGAAATTACCATAACTTGCAGTTATTTATACTGGTGCAGTGTGTGAATAACTTTTTCATCTCGAAATCTCTGTGATTAATTGATTCTTGATGGAGCCCGATTGCATGTACTGCAAATGGCAACGAAGCAAAAATATAAACTGAGTATATTCGCAATTCGCACCGCCAGTCATGATTGATGGGAATCCATTTAATGTGTTCTGCAAGATGACGCGATAATTTTTTGGCGTCACATCAGTTTGAAGAAGGGTTCATTTATCATATGTACTTGATATTTTTTCCGAATTCATCAGGATACTGGAAAAAAATTGTGGTTGTTCATATCATACAATTGTTTCTTCGGGAGATAATTCACAATGAAGAAAATTTATACAGTGTTCGTATAAAGTCTAAAGTATGTATATTTGTTTTCTCATTAATTAAATAATTAACCAACATCGCTACCTTAGTAATACCTACTCTATGAATAGGTCTAAAATTTGAATGATACATAACAGTTATGTCAAAATTTCGCCTGTTTTTTTTTTCAATATATCTGCTTCATTGTCAAAAAATATTGTACCTTTTTTTTCAATTTCTGGTTCCTACAAAAAAGAAAATCCTGTAATTCTCAAAGGACATCGTGAGAGCCGAGGGAAAGTAGGAATTGGTGTTCTTCTAGCATTTCTGTAGGCTATATTCCTCAAGGCAGCAACCTCCAAATTTTTGGCGTTTGTTGGAAAAACAAGCCCTGGGAAAGATATGTTCGGCATGTCTCCAAAGTGCCGGTATATGGACGTGAAGACTGAGTTCGACGAGTCAGTCTCGATGGGACTGCTAAAAGTGGAATGACTGATGATGTTTCGGATGAAAATATCTATGAAAAAGAGATTGCCAACGTCAAAACATTGGCACTTTTCACACTTATATCATGAATAGCTATTTTTTGACTTGTATCATAAGCTGCTGGTGTGAAACCTAATGGTCTCAGCACCTACACCCACCCCACCCCAATCTCTCGTACAATAAGTTTCCAGATTCCGTGATATTCAGCCCCTCTATTATAATTGTAATTGGATGCAACTATCCGGAATTCCTCCTGAGACAGAACCTGTTAGAGCGGGAATTCAGCTGTTCCGTCGTCATTGTGCTGATAACGGCTTGCTAGATGGAAACAGTTCATCCTCATAACTCGATTTATGACTACAATATAAGATTGTGGATAGGCGGCCGATCCTGAACAGTTGCCGTACGCCCGCCACAGACAGAATGCCCCGGTGTAAATGATATACTTCGCGTCTGTCTGAGAGGCTGGAGTTGATATGAGCTTGAATAGGGGGAAATGTATGGTTTTGTCAAATGGAATGGCGTTGGAGCGAGAATTGAAATAGACAGAGGACAGAGATGTTCACCTCAGATAGGGAATAATGTGTGAACATTGATACAACGTTGAATTACGAGTTATTCAGTTTCACAGGACAATGCTCACACTTTGGAACATGTGGTACAACAAGTTCGAACGTTTTCAATCCCTTTCGAAACAACCAAGAATATAGGCATGGTCATTGGGTCAACCCTTCAAAGCCTAGCGTGACCATTGGGTCAAACATGTCATCTTTTAAAAATCATTAAATGTAATTTCGCTGCCCGAATCCCGAGGCGTTCTATGTTTAAAATTTCTGCTACGATTTTTGCTCGAAACAATGGAAACGACATTGAAAATGTGTTTTCCTTTGTATTGACAGTTGTTTCAGTTTATAAAAAAACAACTAATCTGCAACATGAAGTTGAAGTAGTTCCTGTAAATCCCATACACTTACCGGGTCACCCGATATACAAGCAAATGTGCTTGTTAGTCCTGTTACCATACGTCCACAACAGGTTAATAAGTGAGCTAAAGTATTATCAAATCAGAAGAGCTTTTCAGCTTCAGGAAGGGCTTGATATAGATAGTTTTCCTGAAAAGAAGTTTGCCTACCAAAAATTCGTAGATAAACTTTTCACTAGTTTCAATTATCTGTTATATGTAATCGAAAGGAAAGTTATGCCTAGAGAGCTCAAGAAAACCTGGCTGAAAAATTGATGAGGACGATGGCATTATGTTATCAAGCAGTATAGATCACGCTGTCGTAAGGGTGGCATCAACTTCCTATGAGATGATTTCCACCCAGCACGCCAAACGTTACTCGTAAGTCAAAAAAGTCATGTATTTGAAATGTTATATGGGTGGCACCGAACCAGTAGACGTGGATTTAGCTCGGTATCTAATAAGCTTTCACAAAAATGCCATTGGTCCATGATATCTTGGCTAATTGATGCCATATTGAAGAAGGCATGGATCCTTTACAAGTGTTATGGAAGGCAACTATACCAATATGAATTTTTGCCGAGGGCCAGTACATATCTAAGCAAATTTAAGAATCCTTCTATAAGACCTGGTAGAACAGCCTGAATCGGCCGTTAGAAAGTTTATCCAAGAGATTTGCTAGTATTCATTTGGTTTTGACGTTCATCAGATGGTCCGTAACCTATCGGAGAGTTTAGCATTAGGTCACGACCCCTGTCGGGAAATATTTGAATCTCTCGAGCAAGTGCTAGCACGTATTAATCAGCTGTTTTTTGTTTGTGTACAACTTAACCTGTAAATATCACAGTTATTATTTCAATCTAACACTTGTGGGGTATGAAAAACCACTCGAAGGGATCACAATAATAAGTCATACATGATAAAACTGAACGAATCTACCCAAGACGATAATTTCATATTTTCACATGAACAAATTTAACCAAACAAACCTGCCACAGAACTCGTAATTATATCTTATGACTAGAAAGCGCTTCATGTATCGTCGGCTACCCTAAACTTGAACAAATCGTGGGCATCCGCAAAGAGGACAACTTTTACTAAGTAAACACATACGTTATTTCTTGTAGTTCCAAGAGGAAACGAGTAGAATCTAGGACGTCTGTCGGTTAATCTTTACAGTTTGTTTGTAAACAGAGCGGCGTTGTCACATCACTGTTGAATGTTGATTCTTTATTTTTTCAACACGAGTGTTTTGGACGATAAGTAAATGTTTATTTATTGATTATATAGTGTTATTAGCTGTTCGCCGTTCTATATGATGAAGGGTTTTGTCAAGGATTGTGGTAATTCCTGCAGAAAGGCAAAGAAAACTATGCAATTTCTCATTTTTAAGAAAACCAACCCATTTTCCATCCCTATGATACGCCCATTATTTTATGCGCCGCTACTGTGAAGAGGACATTACAGTGTTGCAGGTTATGCATGATTTGTTCATCCGCCATATTTGAAACGCATTCTAGTCATAAGATATAATTATGAGTTCTGTGAAACCTGCCTAAGTCGCCATTTTCCTAGCGATAGTAGCGACACCACCGGTCGATTTACTCTCCTATTGAAGGTAACTTTTCCAGTTCGTACGTTTTTCACAACATGCAGGGACAATCCTGTAATTTATGTTCGTTATGTTTATGTTATCAAATGTTTCAGAATATGGCGATAAACAATCCATGCCGTATGGGATAACATAATTAATGTTACATCTGGTTCGATAGCAATATAGTTGTATGAATGAATGCATCACAAACGTAGAGAGAGATGTGGATGAATGAATAATTTATGTCTATGAATCCATTTGCCTAGCTAATAACCCACATGTTGCCGCTTATATTATGACGTTAGGCGGATTTGTTATTTCTCCTTCATAGGCACAAGCATTCCTTTTAAGAGGAAACATTCAAAAGGAGTCCGACTGGTGCTAACGACTAACGACGACCAATATAAGGGGTGTTATACGAGCTAGAAGCGAAAATTTTTTCGAGGAGACAGACTTGTACGTTTGGAGGGGCTTGTCGTATAGGAAAAATCACAGCCCAATCCCTTAAGGCCCGAATGGGTGGAAGTAATATTTGCATGAAAGTAATAAATGACAATACAATTTGACTGCGGTTTACTATAATTTGATGGCAAATTAATAGATTAGAGTAAATTTATATTTTATTCAAATTCTTGTTCGAAAAAAATTGAGGAATACAACAGGAATTCTGAATGATGATTCTTATACATAAAATTCAACCGCATTAAAAAAATGCTGGCATATAATATATTGAGGGTTGTCAATTTCACCTCTAACTTATAGCAAATGCTAAATAAATTACCCATATTTACGTAGTTACGAGTGTTTATGATCTCCAAAATTAAAATTTTTACATTTAACTCGAATTTGAAGAAAAAATAATATTTGATACTAAAAGCTTCAACAAAGAGCTGGAAATGCCACAGGTAAGACATGGAGTCATGGAAAACAGAAATGATCCCAGGAAACTGATAAACTGTATACGAAATCCCTGGAATCGAATAGCTTAAAAGATCTAATAGGTCTAAGTGCTTGTGAGGCCTCATACGCTCTACTGTGAACAATTGAAATTGTTCAGTGAAAAAAAAAATAGATTGCTGGCATTTAAGAGATTTATTTGTTAAACAATTTCTTGCTGGACGTTCATACTTTTTGAAGACGAATAAACGCATAACTCTTCTTTGAAACATTCGTTTTCAGATTTCTCCATCTCATTTCCGAATCATCAATCATCATTTCTTCATGAATGTTTTGCAATACTGTCAGAGATTCATTTGAATAAAAAATTGCAGAGCCAATCCGCAACATATATAACAGGATTTTTTTCAGTCAATGGATTTTCTTTTGAGATCATCGTTCTTTTTCTGTCTTGCTGTCAACCAACTGTCAATAGTCCAGGAAATGGCAGTCAAATAAGTGCACAAGTTGAGGATGTGTAGGGTGATGACGTAGCTTCCGACTTGTTCTCGAATCCAGCCTGAAATAATAATATATTCATTAAATTCATACTTTTCAGACCACAAGGAAGTGTATTGGGTATAATATTAAGTACAACAATGATTTTACTAATTTAGAACGCGATACAATCGCTTCGTTTACACAAAACACAGTCATGTTAGTTGTATGCAAAACTCATAGAAAAGCTGCCCAAAAACTGCAAGATTCTGTTAAAAGATTAACACCAACTCATAAATAATTTTATTTTATTTCAGAATTTCTTGTACTTATATCTTTAAATCACTCATACTTCTTGAATCCACGCGCTCAAAGTAGAAATCGAATAATTGGTACTTGTTTCGAAGGATTTTAAGGAAAAAACTTATACCTATAAAGTACTGGTGATACTTCAACTTCATCTATACATTTACGAGAGGGAAAGAGGAATTTCTGAGACGCCTTGTATATTTATCAATTTCTAAATATTCTCACCAACAACTGGTCCTAGGATAATGAATGTTATTCCGCTAACAGCAAACTGTAGACCATATGCTGCAGGCAGTCGGTCGAGAGGTACATGTGACGGAATCACCAAGATCATGAAAATTGTCCTGAGTGCCTTGCCACTTCCAATGATGATAGCCACAAGAATCCCTACTGAGTAGTTTTGGGTATGGACCAGTACTGAAAACAATAAGATCAATAATTAATAAGTATTTGCTATGAATGAACTAAAATTAATTTTAGGGCAAACCCAGGGTCACCCTATATGTCAGGAATCCAATCAAAGAAGTGGAATATCAAAGCGTTATCATCGACCAAAAAGTGACATGGAACAGCCAAATCAACAACACTCTTTCCAGAGCTATGGCAGTAAGCTGGACATGCCACAGAGTCTTTGGTAGGCCATGGGGTCCGAAATAAAAAATGATCTACTGGTTGGACGCAACCATTTTGGCACCAGCGGCAGCAGGAAGTGCAGCGGCTACCATTTCTGCCCTCTGACGTATATACCACCTCAGAAAAATAAATCATAGAAGTTGCCACTACTGCAAGAACTTCGATTGAACTGCAGAAAATTTACTTTGCGAATACCCAGCAAGAGTTTTAATTACCTGACAGGGACCTTCTCAATACCCTCAGACGTCAGGAACTTAGCTTCCAGAAAACTCATAAGATTCATTACCTTGGAAGCTTGAGCAGAGTAAAAGTTAAAAATTATACTTACTGACTCTCCCAAAGGCCATACTCAAAACTCCAAGAAGAAAATATGTCCTATTGCTCCAACCGATTTTATCAGCAACCACGGAGCTGATGAATCTAATAACGAGATCTGTAGCGGCTAACAACGACATGAAATTAGCTATTTGGTACTTGGTGAAATGGAATTCCGTCAAAATGATAGGAGTTGCCAAACTGAAATTCATCTCGGTTACATTGGCGAATGTTAGACCCAGGTTCAGGTTAACGTAAGTGGGGTCTTTCAAGAGATCCAAGTCGAAATAGTGGTAGAACTTCTCCCAGATCCCAGAGATGAGCTCTTTCTCTTTGCTTTCTTCTGGCTTAGTTTCAGTCACCGCACTAGCTTTGGTACCAGTCACTAGGTCTCCAACAGATATACCGTAAAAATCAATAGCAGGAACCTTTTTGACTATCGCATCTGTATCACAATCGTTCTGTTCCTTGATAACATCATCATCTGTTACAACTAATTCATTCTTTATATTCAAGTTTATTGATTGTTTCTTGTCTTTGGCATTTTCGTTATCTGAATCATGCACTTCTTTTTGCGATGCAATAATATTTTCCTGGTAAAGATCATTCGCGCTATGCTGTATTGTTTTTGGAGATAACACTGGTGTACTAGTTTCTGATACACAGTATCCTTCGTTGGAAAAAGACTGGTTAGAGATTTCCATGGATTTATCTGGTTGGATGGATTTTTCTGAAGTATCGTTTTCCTGAAAATAAAATTGCTTGAGTGAAGAGAATTTTACAGCCGTATTCATAGTCGAAAAATCAATTTATAATTATTAAAAAGAAGTTAATAAACTAGGTAACTAATGGAAAACAATTCCTTTGCAGTATTTCAGAATAAAAACTGTTTTATTTGTTGGCATGTCATAATAACATCGTTATGTCATTGTATTTCAGTAACTTATTGTTTATTATGGTTCTAGGACCTGAAGTTCAAAAAGTCCTAGTACCATAATGAAATGCAAATGTTAAGTTTCTGAATGTTTAATGAACGTCATATAAAAATGCAAATAGGTAAGGGGAACAACAAGAAAAGAACAAGAACAAGAAAAAATCTGAAAGTGAATGAAAATGCGAATCTGATAGTGAATGAAAATGCGAATTTTCACTTTAAATCTGAAAGTGAATGAAAATGCGAATCTGAAAGTGAATGAAAATGCGAATTTTCACTTTAAATCTGAAAGTGAATGAAAATGCGAATCTGAAAGTGAATGAAAATGCGAATTTTCACTTTAAATCTGAAAGTGAATGAAAATGCGAATCTGAAAGTGAATGAAAATGCGAATTTTCACTTTCAGATTTTTTTTCAGTTTTAGTCTTTTCACAATATCTATCAGATGTAGTTCAATGTCCAGCGTGGCTTTAGCCGGGGAAGTAGTTGTTTTATGTTAGATATTACAAATAAATCACATTTTTCATTTTTCAATTTTGATGGAGAATGTTTCCCTTTTTAACATGAATACCTCCCAAGAGGTTATCTTGAACGATGGAAAATAGCGACTAAAGTTTGTCTTTCAGCCGCATATGATTCCACAACAGATTTTATGAATATCCTATTCATATTTTCAAACAAAAATCAAAATGCAAATACGTAATTTGGACATTTGGATTCAAATTACGAAACTTTTTTCCCTCCAAATTGCGAGGTAAATTATCATCAAAATCACCCATTTTCGGAAATTTCATTAGACCTCCAATATTACTTGACAGTAGTGTATATTTGACAGTGAAAACTGTCATCTGATTAGGCGACTGATCTGAACATGTACCGACATAATTTCAAAACAGTAGAAAATTGTTACTCTCAATAACATTGAATATAGAAAGCGTATATCGAGTCAGAACGATAGCAGAAGTAGAACTTTTGCTATTCAATCCTCTGTCTCTCTGCTTGGTTCAACATTCATTTATTGTTGGTTTGGCAAAAACTTCTGTTAATACTGAATGGACTATATTGCTGGAAATAATATCATGCTCATTGCTTCGGTAATTCATAATGTAAAAGTTTTATTATTAAGTAATATAGGTTTTCGACACCTTCATTTATTCATATACTTTGATCCAGAAACTGCTGAAAGTTTCTTACCTTATAACTCGTATGCCATTCCACAGGTTGGAGAAACAGCGCACAAACGAAGGAATGCATGGCAAACCCCGCGAAAATGAAAATCAGTCCATTTATTCCATATATGTGATCAAGGTAAACGATGATGTAAGGACAAATTATAGGTCCTACTCCTGTTAATGTCCAGGAGTAGCCCGTGGCAGATCTTCTTTTCTCTTCGAAGTAGGTGTTGATGGCTAGAGAGTTTGCGGATTCCAGCAAACCAAAACTGGCACCTACGATATGAAATTCAGAATTTTAATGAATATCAACTGCCAAAGAAAAAAACAATTACAGTATGTCCATAAAGCATAGAAATAATCCATTATTTCTGAAAATTAAGATATTTTTTCACCGGACTTGATCCATTGTGAGGGCGTCCAAAATTTGAGGTGTATTACTACTCAATCAGCTTGGAGGATTTGCACAATCGAATTTTGAGGATTTCTCAAAGTATAACACAGCAAATGTTGCAGAAAGTTACAAGAAATCAGGTAATAAGAAATTTTGAAATGTAATTTTGTATATTTGCATTTCGTGAAGATAAAATTCACATCACTTTTTTACAGACATTGACTATAAGCAATCAAATCGCCAATGATATATGGAATCATACAAGTTTTAGGGTGCACCATTTGAAAAATTGAGGTAAAGGAAGTTAGAGTTTTGTGAAAATAATATTATTTCTCTACCCACCTTGAATATTTTTTGAATAAGATGAATACTTGCTATAGAATATCAATGGCAATCAGTTGAGGCTACTCACCATAACATAAAGAGTACATGAGTAGATGAGACCAGAACTCGACACAAAATGATAATACTGCTAGGGAAAATACTACGCCCAGAGCACTCACAAGTGCTACTTGCCTTTGTGTGAACAGCTTGAATATTGGGCCATTCAATAAACCTGAAACGATAAAGTCGTGATTATTTATTCATTATTCATTCACTCTCTGAAGCAGATGATTAAAAGCTCGTAGATGAAGCAAGTTGGAATCATTGAATTATGTCGTTCGTCTGTTGAAGAAAAACTGCGTTTTTTTGGCAACTAATTACGAGAATATTTCCTATCCAACAAAGACATACGTCACCATAAAAACTGTAAAATTTTTTATCAAACTTAAAAATGATTGACTCAAGAAATAAAAACGTCCCAGGAATCAAAAATAGGTTAATTCCATTCGATGCTAGTTTCAACAACAAAATACCTTTTTCTTTCTTTAAACTATGTCAAGGAAATCTCATATTTGCTCAATCCATTATTTTCTCCGTTCAATCTTCATCACTTTTCATTTCTACTTAAATTAAATTTCTAGTTATCAAGAATTCGTTATCTGCATAGATACCCAATTTCACAAATTTCATTAGTTATTGGTGTCAATTAGTTTCTGACGGCCAAACAGCCATAGCTACCTTGGATTACCTAGTGTAGATTAGGTCCAATAGTTCCTTAGAGGTATATGCTATTATTTTGAATATACTCGCCACGATAGTTTGGAATTTTGATAATACTTATTTAATAGTAAGAATGCTAAGAATATTATTGGTGAAACATTTGTATATCAGATATTTATAGGTTATTAGTTGCCAAAGAAAACGAGAACTGGCTTTATGACAGGATTTCGTTATTATTCGGATCCGTCACGGTTCTTGCATGAAACTGTCGGTTGCCTAGCAAGAGCTGTTAAAAAAAGTGCACTTTTTTACGCATTTCCGTTTAATAATGAAATCGTATGTTGAGAGTGAAATATTGTAATACTTTACGCACACAAACCACACAAAAAAGTGGCCTTTTTTTAACAATTGTAGAAAAAATATATAATTGAAAAAAGTTGACATGGAAGTCTTCGACTGGTGACAAAATGTGTATACTTAATAGGTAAATAGCTATTTGTGTATTTAGAGCGCATGACGACGGATTGCCGCTCGACAAAGAGAGTTATTCAAGGCATGTTAGAATACATTGGATTTTTGTGATATACAAAATCTGATATGAGCAATGTGCTCTTTGAACCGTACTTTCATGGCCTTTTAAGTTTGATCCACATACTTCTTCTCGCAGTCGTCGCAGATAATTCCATAAATCTCCGACTTTACAAAGGTTCTAAATATACATTTGAATTGGATGGAATATGTTTTCTACAAGTGCACAAAAAATGTGTACTCACCTACTCCAGTGTTGAAGGCTACGCATAAATTGAGTATTGTTAAGGTTTGACTAGTATCTATTCCTACAAGTGCAAATTTCTCTTTGAAGACTAGTCCAAACTGATGGAACATTGGAAATGAACAGAGCTGAAAAATTAAAAATGGTTTATTCTGATTTGATTGACTAGAAATTCACTTACATTCCCAAATCCACAGGCTACCACGATCAACCAGCCCCAACCACCATCTGGGGGTTTGAACCCTGCATCGCCAACTCGAAGTCTCCGCCTTTTCTCTTTTCTATTTATTACAGGAGTGTGATTGTTGGATTTTATGTGCATGTTCAGTATTTCTGCAAAAAAGTGAGATTTGACTTTTATTCGGTATATTAAAAATTAGTATTGCTTGAAACGAAAAGATATCACATATTAAATATAAATGTAAAAGTATAGTGTACAAATCGTGCGGAAACTGGATATTTGATACTCGTTTGACAAGATGATGATTAACCACGAGCCGTAGGCGAGAGCGTACCAGGCTGTCATGCGATATCCCTTTCCCGATGATATGGTGTTGTTGGTTTTTCGGATTTCCCTGCAGCTGTAAAAGCGAATGCGTCACCGAAACTATATGGAAACCGTCCCGGAGCATCAATAGTTTATTTTTTATATTGTTATTTTGTTATTGTTCCATTCCATTCTATTCCAGTTTAATAAGGATTTTATTTATTCTCACATGTGAATTGCCAGCTGTCACATATCGACTCTCATCTGACACATCTCGAATGTCATCATCCATCACCTGTCATTCGTCAGTTGTCACCTGACATACCTCACCTGTCATCTGTCACCCCTCACGTCTAATCTCTCACTTTTCGCCTGTCATCCGATACCTATATTTCGCCGTCTATCAATTTGTCGCCCATCACCATCACCTATCATAAGTTACCGAAGGGTCACAGTTGCGCAAATAGAATCTCTCCTTTCGAACTTTTTTTTCGAATTCATAAACATATAAGGTCTCATTGAAAATGTCTACGTCGGCAATGCCATCTACGCAACTTTCCGGAGAATCTCATCCTTGACCTCCGAAATGGGATTGGTCTGGAATGCCACTCGAGCCCACAATATTGTATAGAATTCCTGTAGAATCTCGGGTTTGTGACAATCCGTTGTGGTTGATCCAATAGCAACCCGCGTTCCCCAAATTCTGCATTATTTTAGCGGTAAACGAGTAACAGAATTATTACGTTGGAATTATCGTAATTGCATGTTAATGTAATCAAGACTGCACTGGTTCTGAAGGTGAAGGTGTTGACCGCGAAAACGGAGAATAACAAGAGGTTAACAAAAGTTCCACACGTGGTATTGACAATGTTGTCGTCGTCAGAGAGCAGCTGTTTCTGCCTTTTCAGCAAAAACATCTTGTATATAAATAAAAGGCAAGTGTGTGCACCCTTTTCTTCACAATCACCCACCAACTCGCGGTTGTGGTGGTAGACAGATAAATAGTTTTGTCGCGATGGGTGGAAAAGGGCGGGTGTGGATAACAAAAATGTGTAATAAGATGATAGATGACAGATAGTGTTTTTCATATTTTTTATGAGAAGAGTTGCTGTGAAGAAAAAAGAAGTTCATGTAGATATTGAAAAAAAAAGTTTTGACAAGAAATATAATATGATACAATTTTTGTCTTGTAATTTTGAATTATTTCTATCACATAAAATCGTCATTCGCCTGATTTAAGGTTGACTATACCTTTTAGATGAAACGAAAAATTTCCATGAATTCCCCTTCTCTGCACACTATCCCAAAAAGTCGAAAATATGAGGCAAATATCTGTCCGAAAACAACTACTTCCCCCTACGAACACTTTACTAATGTCCCATAGAGGATATCCTTATCTTGGACTCACTGTATAAACAAACTGACTTATAACAAACAATACAAAAGCATGGAAAAATATGGAAGGAAAAATTAACGCATCAAAGTTAATTGGCAAAACCTTCGTTCGGTCGATGCATGCTGGAAAGTTGTTGACAGGATACGTAAGTACCAAAATGAATGGCGATTACTGGAAACTATTAAAAACTAATTAGTCGAATTATACAATCTGTTCATCGTCATATCTGGGTAACTGCTTCGGAATCAGTCCTAATGAACTGAGAAACCGAGTGCAAATTGCATCGACAGACTATTTGAAGAAAACCAGTTCTGCAAGCAATGAAATTCAACTGTAGTGTCAATGAACTGCCTCTACAGAGTCTGTCTAATTAGCGTTGGTTGTGAATCATTTATTAGCCTGTGATTTACATTGTTATTGATTTCCTCGAAAACTGCTTCACAAAATTCCAAGAATAGAAATAGTCAGCGAGTTGGTGACATATCATTGGCTTATTTATTCCAGTGCACTCCGTTAGATAAAATTCCTATGAAATTTCTCTATGATATTGATAAAATTACTGAATCTTCCTTAAAGGAAATCTCAGATCCACCTTCTGATATTCCAGACAGCACGTTATATTCGAACCAAAAATTGAAAGGACTTGGTCTTTTCAAAGCATCTTGGGAAACTTTCATACAACGTTATAATAATTGTAAATTATTAACGAGACAACAAAATTCATATTTGGAAAAAGCAAAAAAAAATTGACAATGATGTGGACAAATGTTTGGAAAAGTTGAATATTCCTGTGTACAGTGATAAATGGCCAATTTCTGGGAAAGAGTTGAGAGAAATTTTGAAGTGTAGAGAATATGAAAATCACTTGTTCAGACAGGATACGGTGCTGTATTATATCAAGAAGGTCTGCGCAGGTCTGTCTCCATCAGAATGGAAGAAGCTATAAAAATGACAGGACATGTTGTTAACCTGAGAGGAATTCCAGGTAGGTCCTATGATGGCACCCAGTGCAGACACTGCACTGAGAAAAAGCTTTTCCTCTTGTCTTGGATCATGCCCATTCGGACAACTTCTCAGAAATACAAGAAATTCGACGTGTATTAGCGATGGGACTACAAAATTTGAAGTAGAATGAAGAAATTAAGTGTGTCGCTGGAAACGAGTGTAATCGAAAGATTGATTTAATAGCAATAGACGGAAAATATCACAAAGAATTCATAATTGATCCTACAATACGTTTCGAAAGTGATAAAAATCAGCCAATAGACGTGAACAATGAAAATAAGGCTATGAACCGACCATTCCTTATTTCAAAGTTAATTGGAAAATCCAAGTAATAGGACTGGTTATTGGAGCTAAGGGTACAATTTCAAAATTTTTCATTCATTTTGCAAAGTTATTTGGAATACCAATGAAAACAGTAAAATTTGTTGGTTTAGAAGGACTCGATAAAAATACTAAGAAATCACATGTATGTTTTTGATTAATTACCTTAGTTTTCATCTTTCCCCATTTTTATATTTTCTATTAATATGTTTTTATTAATTTAAGTATTCCTTGTTTTCATAGAGACCACATGGGTGGTAGGTGATTAAAAAATATATATTATTTTTGACACATGTTGCTGAAGTAGGTATTTTTTTTTCAGCAAACACGCGAGTACAAAAAAGCTATTTACGAAAGTGTATCATACAAAGATTTTTCTACGGTAGTTATTATACTGACAATTTCTATCATTAATTTGAATATTTTATGATATGACCAGTGTGTAAGAAATACGCACAGTTGATGATTTTGCATACTATTGATTTTTTTTACGTTCATATGTTTTTTTTTTCATCATCATTTCGACTTTTATGAGTAGAAAGTTCGACAAAAAGTCAAATTTCGAGAACAAAGTCGATCTCACCTCATATCACTACTTACTCTTTTCTGGTCTACGTTAGGTTAGAACTTTTACTGTTTAGTTTTAGTGTTTGAGGAAAAGTATAAAAACTACACTCACAACAACAATGGATGCAATATTTTGTTTACGTTGTTAGTTCTTGCGCTGTATTTGGAATGTACTAAAAAACTACGACTCACGATTTTTTATTGAAACGAATTGAATAATCAGTAATAATGTATTTTGAATGATATGGTACTTAGTATAATCATATATGGTAATTAAGTTGGGAATATCCGAGACATTTGATAGATTGTGAGTTGTGGTAAGAGTATACCAAAAACACAAAATATGGTTTATAAAAATATTGTATTTATTTCTTCCAGGGGTGACTACAATTTTTTTTTCCCGTTTGTTCTTTAATTGAAAATTTCATTAAATTGAAAGGTTATTTTCTCAAGCAGTAGAGTTAATATTTCTAAAACAAGTTGTACATTTGATTTGACACAAAACAGGTTGAACAGTTTAATTATGAATTTCTTCATATTTTACTCATTACTCATTTTATTTATTGTTTGAGTGTCTTATTGGCCATATAAAACATGAATTAAGAAAAAAAACAACACGAGAGCGCAGCTTGAGTGTTTGCTTCTCTCGAGTATTTTATATGCTAATAATACATGATATGCAATACAACATTTTATCCACTGCTGATGTGTTATGAAAACGAATACTTATTTCTGGGCTATTTTAACGTTCATGCAAGTTTCCGAGGAGGTTATTTAGGAAAAGAGCGAATTAGATCAATATGACTCATAAGACTCATAAACAAAAAGGTCTCATGCATTGTGGTGCCTGGAATTGGTGCCGATACGATGCCAGCTGTGTAATTGCACAAGTGCATAAAAATTAGCGCTAGAAAGCGTCTTTTCTAAAAAAATTATTACTAAAACGAATTTATTTTCATATATTGGCGAAAGAGCCCGAGTCCAAAGGAGGAGGACTTTTTTACAAAACACGAAAATTACCGAGTTCAATTTTTAACAATTTTTAACAAAATAACACGCTTGAATGTAAAGTTATCTGGTAATGGAGTGTAACTGATTGGAATATTTTACGAATAATTTTAATATTAATGGCTATTAAGACTATGAATAAAATCGTGCTAGACACGCTTTCAAACAAAACGCGACATTTTTTCACTTTTTGATTATGTATCAACATTTTTCTGTATTGTTTGTGGTGTCATGGCCACGGAATGTTTTCGTATAGTACAATTATCGCTCCCCAGTGCAATTATGTTTTTTCGATAATTGCATTTCTCTTATAACAAATTTTACATATTAGGGAAATATTCGTACAAACAAGATGCTAGAAAATGATGCCAGAATCACTACGACGAACTAATTTTTACACAATGGAACATTTGGAAAAGGTCATTGAAAAAAATAATAAAAATTTTACAAATGGATATAAATTGAATCTTCTGCTACATCATGAACAATAAGTTTTCGTCAGCAAAAATCCAACAAAAAACAGCTATTTCCCCTCACCACCGCTGAATTATAGCCTACAGATTATTGGCAAAGCTTTTACATGATATTTTAATAGTTATTTATTATAAGTATTTTTTCACAATCTGAAAATGAAAAAATGTTAATCCAAGGAAATCTGTATAAGTGTAGAAGGAAAAATCAATTAATTTGCCCAATAAGTGCCCAATAAGTGAATGAAATAATTTTTTTTTCACTGACGTATCCACACTGAATTTGCCTATCTGAAAAAATGCGATCAAATTAACCAAAAAATACCTCTCTTTTTCGAAAAACGTTGATTATCCTTTTTTCATTTTCAATTTGTGGATGGTTACAAACCCAAAAAATCATGTCAAGAATCGAATTTCTTCCACAAAATCAAACTTTCAATCAATATATAATACTCACTTTCACCACCGGCCTCAGAATGTTCACCACTTTCTTCTCGGACAAAATGCTGACAAGAACTCTAATCACATTTTATAGAAGCTGTTATTGTTTCTGCAAAACGATACGCGCTATTGAATTCAAATACGTGAAGTCCTGGAAATTGACAAACGTTGAGAGTGCAGGCACATGCATCGCAGGCCAATATGCATGACTCGGTCGGTAATTCCAACTCCTCAGGCCTGCTTTAGTCCGTAGTGGACCGATTTTAAAACCTGATATGTAAATGGGGAGTAATGAAGAGATTAAAGTTACTGAAGAAGTGCAAAGAAAAAATCGTTGCATCGTGAAATGTTCTAATAATATTGAAAGATCAGAAAATGTAGCTAAAAACTTTGAAAAACCTAATGTATAAGCGGGCTGTAATGTACACTTTATTGCTAGGGTTTTCTAGTTCAACTTCAACGCCCAGCCACACGTTCAAACCTAACTTCAACGCCCGCTGGACCATGTATCACCCACGGGTGGTAAAGTAATTTTTTATAGATTTTTCTATATGTAGGTGCCGAGGGGGAAACTACTCTTTCATTAGGTGTACATCTTAACATTTTCATTAATTCATTATTAATTTTAATTAAAATCATTATTCGAAATGTCAAAAACTCGCCAGAAATTATTTTTTCCAAAAAAAAACATTTTAAAACTGATTCAGAGCTGACCAACTTGAGAACGGTTAAAGATAGAGGAATTCTGCGAACTCCAATCGATTTAGAATGGCCGAATTGGTATATACTGAGAATTTTAACGAAAAAAATCTACGGACAAAAAAGTCGAGTAAGTCATGATAGATACTTTTTTGAACTTCTTTATTTTTAATTTTGCGAGTTTGATATTTTTGTCTCCGAACGTACTTTGACATGCTGATTCCGAATCTTTGAACGAAAATGTCGAAAACTCATCAGAAATATTTTTAGCGGCAAAAAAAACATCTAAAAACTGATTTAGAGCTGACCAACTCGAGAACGGGTAAAGATAGACAAATTCTGCGAACGCCAGTCGATTCAAAATGGTCGAATTAGTATGTTTTGTGAATTTCGAGTCAATCGAAAGAAATTAAAAATTACTCGAAAAAATTGCAAGGGGTTCACCCCTAAAAATCATCAAAAATACCAAGTCGTCACATCGACTTGAAATTCGCACTGTATACGTAAAATTTTATGCTTATTCCAAAAATGTATGATTTTTATATGCTCAGATATACGATTTAACCAGAAAAGGGTGTTTAAGGTAAAAAATCCAATTTTCTAAGATTTTTTATTTTTAATTTTTCGAATTTAAATTTTTTGTCCTCGAACGTATTTTGATGTGCTGATTCCGAAATTTTTGACAAAAATGTCGAAAGCTAATCAGAAATATTTTTGGCGGCAAAAAGAACATCCAAAAACTGATTCAGAGCTGACCAACTCGAGAACGGTTAGAGCTAGACAAATTCTGCGAACGCTAATCGATTCAAAATGGCCGAATTAGTATGCACTGAATATTTGAACGAAAAAAAATCAACGGACAAAAAAGTCGAATATATCATCACACATAATTTTTTCAACTTTTTTATTTTCCATTTTTCGAAATTCAAAATTTTGTCTCCGAGCGTACTTTGACGTGCTGATTCCGAATCTTTGAACGAAAATGTCGAAAACTCATCAGAAATATTTTTGGCGCCAAAAAAAACATCTAAAAACTGATTTAGAGCTGACCAACTCGAGAACGGGTAAAGATAGACAAATTCTGCGAACGCCAGTCGATTCAAAATGGTCGAATAAGTATGTTTTGTGAATTTCGAGTCAATCGAAAGAAATTAAAAATTACTCGAAAAAATTGCAAGGGGTTCACCCCTAAAAATCATCAAAAATACCAAGTCGTCACATCGACTTGAAATTCGCACTGTATACGTAAAATTTTATGCTCATTCCAAAAATGTATGATTTTTATATGCTCAGATATACGATTTAACCAGAAAAGGGTGTTTAAGGTAAAAAATCCAATTTTCTAAGATTTTTTATTTTTAATTTTTCGAATTTAAATTTTTTGTCCTCGAACGTATTTTGACGTGGTGATTTCGAAATTTTTGACAAAAATGTCGAAAGCTAATCAGAAATATTTTTGGCGGCAAAAAAAAACATCCAAAAACTGATTCAGAGCTGACCAACTCGAGAACGGTTAGAGCTAGACAAATTGTGCGAACGCTAAACGATTCAAAATGGCCGAATTAGTATACATTGAATATTTGAACGAAAAAAAATCAACAGACAAAAAAGTTGAATATATCATCACAAATAATTTTTTCAACTTTTTTATTTTCCATTTTTCGAAATTCAAAATTTTGGCTCCGAGCGTACTTTTACGTGCTGATTCCGAATCTTTGAACGAAAATGTCGAAAACTCATCAGAAATATTTTTGGCGAAAAAAAAAACATCTAAAAACTGATTTAGAGCTGACCAACTCGAGAATGGGTAAAGATAGACAAATTCTGCGAACACCAGTCGATTTAAAATGGCTGAATTAGTATGTATTGGGTATGTATTTGGGAATTATTTTATAACAAGGTACTAAAATGAACCTATCTCCTGTTCTCCTTATGTAACCATCCAATCTCCTTCAATTTATTTGATACTTGTTGTCGCCTACTTACACCAAAAATCATACGTGGGCATGAGTTTCGAACTTTCTGGGTTTTATTTTTATACATAAGAGTTAAATTATGTCCATACAACGTATCCGAATAATTGAATAGTAATTATCTTTCATTGCCCCCTAAATCTTTTTCAATATTTTTCATTAGAGATAATTACTTCACTGATTTCATGAGGTGTACAAAAAATGACTAGTTGTTTCCCCCTCGGTAGGTGCATATCCGAGAGGATAGATCGAACGGTACAGAAAACGTGTCATCGATATCTGAAGCCAAGCAACGCAGGGCGAGGTTGTGGTTTAGATTGGGGACTTACGAACGACCTTCTTTCGAGATTTATTCTTCTCCGATCGTGCAAGAAATCGCACGTTAAAAAGTAAGACCTCGTTAATCCTTAGCTCGCACAAGTTTCGATTTTCCGTTGTATCAAGTGAGTGAAGTGATACTTTTTTTTATGAGTAGGAAATCTTGACGCACGACGCCGTAAGCTTAAGGCGTGAAATTAGACTTAAAATAAAGCCTCAAGTTTTCAAGATAATATTAATTTTTTTGAAATTTCTTGTTAAACATATGACTCAATAAAAGTTTAACGTAGACCGCAGTCACGACCGTACAAAATAATTACCATGTTTGCGAATCATTTACATAATTTATAATGAGGAAGTGAATTTTATCTAATGTTTTAACATACATAAATATTAACATTATAAAATAATCGTGGTGTAGTTATTGGGATAAAAATTATTCACTCAATAATGAAAATTGGCTCCTACTTAAAGCGATAACAAATTGTAGACATATATTACCGATGCCGATTTTTTCCCAACTTTTCGCCCACAGAAAGTGGGCCTTTCTGTCCCTCTTTTGGATGCTGCGCTCAAGGCAATCGGTTCCCACCAAGTCAAATCAAGACTGGTTTGGGACTGTTTGTTTGTGTGATCTGAAACACCAGCCGCGGCATTAAATCTTGTGCTTTTATGCCTAGTAAAACAAATAACTATTTTCTTCAACATATTTCAGAGGTAACAAAGAAACTTACATCAGCAAACAAATATCAAGCAGACGGTATAAATGCCTCTTTTCACCTATTTAAAGCACGCCTCAACGTGTGCAAATCGAACATTGAAAAACGCGCGTTTTTTAAAGTTATCATGGCTATATCAACAACTCGAGAACCGTAAAGTCTAAATGACTTTGTAACGTCAAATAAAATATTACCAACAAATGCAAAACCTTTATTCAAACATTATAAGTTCTTATTTTCATTATTTGTAATAATAAAATTACTATTTATGATTTCATAGTTCACCAATTGGGAAAAATAACGTAAAGTATTCGTGGATAACTGATCTTTCAAAGACGTGCTCTATTTGTGACATCGTTTTCAAATGAACAATGAACGCAGTGTATGCTCAATAAGTCTCCGAAAATGAACAGTGCTCTCCAAACAGCTCACCAATTAACGCAAGAAAACATCCATTCACGTAGCTGCCGTCTGTCAAAGACGTTTATTACCAAGTACTCGTCTATCAAGTTGGCCATTGTGCGACATAAAATACCCTGCCAACTTCCACACGCTGCCGGCATTTCACCACTTTTTAATTAAGATCGTCGCTTATTCATGACCGGCATTTGTTCCGTTGTGCGCTTCAATGTTACGTGATAATGACCGTAGTGACAGGCGCAGCAATTTAATAGCTTTCCAATGACGGATAGCACTATACATTGGAAAATCTCAAAGAGCGCTTCAATTTCACCAGAGAGGTATTATTTCTAGCGCCGGCAAATATGCACAAAGTGCAACGGAGCTAATTTTTGAGCAGCGTCGTATAGCAAGGCTTTCTGCCCCTTGAGGAGTTTGAGAAATCTGCTCTATAGACTACCGAAGGGTCTGATGAATGATTTCGAATTTCTGTAGAATTGTTCATTGTTTTCATATAAAAACACTTATGTTTGTATAAAAAAACATATCAGTATAAAAATCTAAAGAACACGCTCCACTTCCACCATAGACTAAAAAGTAAAAAATAATTTCCAATATTATTACTCAAATGTAAAAAAAAGGGGGATGCTTTCGATCTACATTTTAATTTTTTATATTTTAATTCAACAATACTTGGCGCTCAAGAGAACTTTGTCAAGCACCCTACGCTATATAGTAAATTATTTTTTACTTTTCAATCCATGGAGGAAGTGAAACGTGTTGTTTAGTTATTCAAACTATTATTTTTTATCACTAAAAAATCGAAATCTCCGACCCCAAAAACCCCCTACATACCAATTTTGAATCGATTCTGAACCTTCCACTTCTTCTTTCCGAAGTTTCAGGTTTTTATCCAGAAAGGCTTTTTTATTTAAGAGCAGGGAAATACTTTAAAGAAGAAAATTTGAAACAAAAACTTTAATTTTTATATTGGTGGTTTCGTTCAGAGATTTTTACTCGGTTCACATCCTATTATTCTACAAAGTCTATTTTATTCAATTTTCAAGATGCAGCCGGTAGTTGCTCCAAAATTACAGATTCCGCTTTACCTCTAATCTCTACTAGATTATTAATGATTTCTCTACTCATCACAGCTAATACGGTGATTTTGAATAATTTCAATATATTTCCATCCTCATATATCAGGGTTGAGGTTACCAAATCATACTCCCAGAACTGTCAAGTAAAATTGTCATAATTTTCACAAAATTGATTTTGATCTATTGTATTTGTAGTAAATGATAGTCCTCATTGTTATATCCTGGTCTTTGTTAACGATATGACAGGAATTTCAATCAAGATGATGAAATGGGAGAGGAGATAGAATACATATTGCATCTTTTTATAATATAAAAGGAACTTTTGCATTAGGAATCACAAAGAAGTTATTTTACGATATTCCTAATACCTATAATAGGGGTGATGTTTTTTTCTTCACAAATTCATCAACCAAAGGGGTGATTTGTTATTCCTTTCGGTAATGAAAATTGACCAATAGTCGTCAATGACAGGTATAAAAATTGACAAATAGTTGTCAATGACTGAGACCGAAAATTGACTATGTTTTTTCAGATGTCATTTTTCGCAATTTTCAAAATCATCGCACCAGAAAAGACCCTTCGTATTTGGAATGAGAATGAATATTTCTATTTTATTGAAATTATAAAGATTAGTATTGTTTATACAGTGACCGCCAAAAAGTATGTACCATATGGAAAAAAAGTTTATTATAAGAGTATTAGAAAAAAGATTCTTGGGAAAAGTTTGTGCATGTCCGATAACTTGAAAATCGATTTTGACACATGTCACGTGATCGCTGGTATGACGGCAAATTGAAAAAAATTACTATGAGAACGCAAAAAGTGGGGTAAAATGGCAAAATATCAAAAAAAGTGATTTGAAAAAGTTGCTTAGAATTAAATTTTATACACATATACGAAGTTTGAAAAGATAATGAGAGAAAATTGAAAATAGAAATTTTTATAAAATATTTTCCTAGCTGTATAAAAATATCAAATTATTATCATATGAATAGCTTGAACACACTGAAACATTTGTATTTCAATGATAATGACAAAACTTTCTCATTTTCTCTACACCAGTAAGCACTAAATTAAAAAAATTGGATTTTGTTAAAACCCTGGCTGTTACATTGGTTCGTATCTAACAGTTATATCAGAATTCCACGACCATTGTGATGACATGACACTCCAGAAACATGATGTTTTCCAGATTATAATCAAGTTTCGTTGATAATCGTGCCAGAGCGTTTCACTTCGCATGCAATGTTGAAAACTCAAGCCTCTTTAATTTGACGCACTATTTTTAAGATTATGTGCGAAGTGAAACGTTCGTGCACGTTTATCATCAAAAATTGATTATAATCTGAAAAACACGATATTTTTGGATCTCCCTATCATTGCAATAATAGTGGAATTGTGATATATCTATTAGATACGAACCAATGTAACAGCAAGGGTTCTGACAAAACTCAATTTTTTCGATTTAGTGCTCTCTGGTGTGGAGAAAATGAGAAAGTTTTGTTATTATCATCGGAATACAAATATTTCAGTATGGTCAAGCAATACATAAGAAAATAATTTGATATTTTTCTACAGCTAGAAAACTATTTAAAAAAAATTGCTGTTTTCAATATTCCCACATAATTTTCTCAAACTTTGTATAAGTGTATAAAATTGAATTCTAAGCAACTTTTTCAAATAACTTTTTTTGATATCTTGCCATTTTATCCTACTTTTTGACTATTCATGGTAATTTTTTTCAATTTGCCGCAATACCAGCGATCACGTGACATGTGTCAAAATCGATTTTTAGGTTATCGGACATGCACAAACTTTTCCCAAGAATATTTTTTTCAATACTCTAATAATAAACTTTTTTCCCATATGTTACATACTTTTTGGCGGTCACTGTATATTACTGGGTGCAACTATTTTATACCAATACTAGTGACTCACCTTTTAATTCACTAGATTATTCTCTGGAAAACCCGCTTTAATATAAATTATATCCTCACGATTCAAATTATTTTCAAATCATTGACATGAAAACATACCCAAGGTCTTTTTGCATTTCTAGTGTTTTCTAGGACGGAATTGAACACTCACTGATTCACACTTGCATTTCCAGCAAAACAAATGAACTTGTTGATTGGGTACCTGCGGAAAAATTCCCAATGATGGATCTTATGCAACAAAATTACCGCTAATCATTCGAGATGATGGAAGATTATTAGAGTTCGTCATAATACTGGAAAAAGGCTAAAGCGATTCTGATGGTAGGTACTAATAATTGTAATTGCAGTAATTACAATTTGTATTGCCGCTTAGCAAGATACTCTAAAACTGTTAACCACACTTCAATTAAATTCAGTTAATTCAAGCAATTATCCAGAGCTACATATAAGTAAAAAAAGAAATGTCTGCTTTTTCCAGTAGTAGTTTCTCTGTGAGTATATTGTCATGTTCAATCGTCCTACCCTTCGCAAACCTATTAATTTTGTTTATTTCTATTTGCTAAAAAACTTTTCTTTTTCTACCTCTGGTTCGCACAACGCTTAGGAATTAGAAATTCAAACAAAAAGAGAAAACGACACCAAAGAGATTCTGGAAATTCTTAACACCAGAATGAAGATCTTTTAAAAAGTCAGCCAGAAATAGAAGAACTATTTTGTACTAGAAACAATACTGCAACTGTCAACAGATTCTAACAAACATACCGAAACTTTGAGATTAGACTTCCATCCAGAACTCTAAGAGTATTCAGATAATGATACAGAGAACGCAGATGGCAGCCAAACATAGATAATGCTATAACTGCTCTAAAACTGGCCATCTACAGAAAAGCTGCTGTTTTCCTATGTTCCGTTTTCCACGAGAAGGAAAATCCTGTAATGTTCATTAACATCGTGGGGGAAGACTGCATGCCTCAGGGAACACCTTCATGCCTCAGGGAACACCTTCCAAGGTAGTGAGTTCCGAAAGAACGACCACTGCAATAAAGATTTTCGACATCTCTCCAAAGCGGCGAAACATAGCGGCGGAACGATTGATGCCAATCTTTTCTGGTGTATTCCAGAGAAGTGAAATCGGAAAATCTGTAAAAATAGTGGAAATAATCTACATGACAGTCGATAATTAAGTTTCAAAAAAATTTATCACATTTATCACCGTATAGAAAACACACTAGGTAATGATACAAATTGGGATGAAGTGAGTTTGTCACCCGCCGTTAAATACTTTTTCCGTCGACCGTTCATTTATGATGCATTTTAACGCACTCAAAATCGTTGATTAATGACCCCTGTTAATGAATGATTTTCTATTAATCAACGATTTGTTTATATGCAACCCAACATACATTGCTCTTATACATTTTATATTGGTTAGTACTATCTGTCATTATTTATTTGTCAATTTTCAAATAAAATTTCAGAAAATGTTCATTACACCAGTTGTCACTCAAAACCATATATGGTCCCGTGGCGTAACGGTAAAGTTCACCTGTCATGCAACACTAACTTTTTATTTCAAAGTTAAATTGCAAACTTTGAAATAAAAACCCTATTTATTTATTATTTATTATGCAACACTAAGGTCGAGAGTTCAAAACCCATCGAGGGTAAATTTTTTTTTTTTTATTTCAATTTGAAAATAAATAATAAAAAATTATACAAAACTACCCCTAAGAAAAATTAAACTATCTTTGAGTAGAGTTAATATAAATAGGAAATAGTGATTGTTTTTTATCGTAACGTTAGATAAATAAACATTGAAAGTGAGATATCTCTATTTTCGAAAACTACTGTCGACGGAAAAGTTTTGTAACAAACTCGTGAATTAAAATGGCGATTAACAATCTCAAACATTAACGCGCTCGCTCCGCTCACGCGTTAAATTATCTCGATTGTTAATCGCCCTTATTAATACACTTGTTCGTTAAATAACCATAAAAATCCACCTAATTTTCATACCTGTCCCACCCGAGGGATCCGGAACCTACCGCGGCCGGGCTTAGCTATAGTCTATACAACTCCAGGTCAAGCCGCATCAAAACAAATGCACGCTGTTACTGTGATCATCGATGTCGGATTGGCAAACCTGCATGAGAAACATAGACCAATAGCGGCCCGCTTCTCCTCGATCACGAGCAAAGCACGCGTTGATCACGTCTTTACCACTATTGTTTACTGGCTTGAGTTTAACTTGAATTCACTGTAGTACCCATTGCTTGTTTAGTGGGTATAGCAGTCTCACTGGACAAAATTTCATGTACCGTAAAATATGTGTTGTCAGATTTAAGGTGGCTCTTAGACTATATAGTTTGCTCTTAATGCGAACTTAAACGGTAAGACTGTATATTGCTACCCCTTATTTCCGCGCTCCACCCCCATCGGGCCCTAATCGGATTCCGAACCGATCAAATCCACCGACAGCCACATAATTATGCCGAAAACTGATTTGTATCGGGCATTAGCGAGTACCAATGCTAAGTGCCAATCCTGATGAGCGAATCGTAATATCCGGATTTGACGGATATTTGTTTCGCACCGAGTCCCGATCCGCACTGATGGACGTTTTTCGGTTAATGTTTTGCGGTTCACACCGACACGTACGTCAATGTCAGCAATCGATTTCGATGAATAATAAATATCATAGGTGGGTTCATTTGTTGTATATTTGGCCTATGGCACTGTCTTAATCATAATCAAATTGAAACTGTGCATTTCATCAAAGGCATTTATGCAATATCTTGTGGTCATGTGTTCTCCGTCGGTCATCGCATGTTCAGCGACTGCGGACTTCTCGGTTTGGCCCAATCGACAACTTCCCTTGTGATCGAGTAAGCGGGTACCAATGCTCCTTTTTGTTTGCCCGATATAACCTTCACCATAATGGACAAGTGTTCATTTTTGGTTATGGATTAATAATTATAAAAATTTAAGTCTCTAGAAATTAAAAAGTTTTAGGACTTTGAAGTTGCGCTTGGAATAATAATTTCATTAACGCAGCTCTCTAGTGTATGACGTCACGCGAACGAGGCGGCCCGTATTCGCAAGAGTACTTACAAATTCATTGGTGTGCAGTCATTTGCTTAATTCGTCTACAAATATTGTTTTGTCCCTATGTGCAAAAGCGCGACAGTTAAAAGCCCCAATACTTTTTTTTTTCGTTTACCAAATAATAATAATAATAATAATTTGTCTTTATTCATATTGCCGACTAAAACATGCATTTACATAGAGAAATTTAAATTTAAATTACCAATATGAAAGGGCGGAATTCAGTTGCCCCTATCCGGAGATAATGGCAACTGCAATGACATGAATAAAAGGAAGAAGTGGTGCAAACTAATGAGGCATGACTTAATTTGACCTGTTGTATTTCGCATTTTCCTCGATTTTGAGTTTTTAGTATCATAGTTGTATATGCATTGGACTGTGACCCAACAGTGTTTCAAAATTCTAACTCACATCCTTGAACGTATGCAACCAGAAATACATAGTTGTATCGAAATTATCAGAATTACAAAGTGGTATGTGACACTTTCCACTTTGTAAGAGCAAAAAATTAAAGATATTGTAATGGGATACTACATACACTTTTTGTTATTCTAAAACCAGACCTTCCACATAAAAGAAAAAACTGCAACGAGAAACGAAAAAGCAAAAGATAGAGAGAACAAAAAATGTCGGTTTTTGGTTTCGGACTTGCAAAATGTTCTGCCGTGTCCCAAGGTAGAACTTACTAACTACTATTACAAAAGCAAACTTAATTTATATAATTTAAGAGGCCATGAGCGCGATCACATTTTGGCCGTTTTTTAGGGTAAAAGAGTCCATAACTCAAAAATGGTTCCATTAAAATTCCAAGCAATCTTTATCCGATCGAAATTAATGATCGCAATTTCATATCTACTACTCGTTCTCAAAAAAATCCATGAGTTAAAAGTCATAAGGCATTGCTTGTTTTTGTAGGCTATTTGCCGATTCGCGAGTAGAATACCGAGTGTCCTCGTATCTTGAACGCAACAACCGGAAACTCCCATTTATTCATTCGATGTTATAATTCAGCCAACTACTGGTTTGCATTGTTGTTATCAGACAAGAACCCTCTCATGCAGTTAACATTGAGCACGGATAAGTGCAAGATCACGTTGTGGCTTAATAGGCTAATCTACCCCTCGGTACAACGAAGTTATGAGAGTTTTCACCAGAAGATTGCCACTGCACGCTGCGCTATATACCGAGTGAATTATGTTGAGAGTGGTAAATATTATATGAAAGATATCCTATAGTATTATTCTGCAGTGTAGAATTTCTTGCAAACATTTTTCTATTTGCATCTTGCCGTCTTTATCTTTCTGCCTCCTTTCTATTGTTTGAACAATCATATTTTTTGCATTTTGTTTTGCAACCCGAATTTAATTATCTACGACCCTTCTCTCTCCCCCTCTCCTCCCCCGCCCGTCCCCCTCCCCCGCCCATCTCCCTCCCCCAAATATTCAACTTGTGTCGGATTGGAGTCGACGCCATCAAGCTTCCGCAGCGGGTCCAACCGAATGCATCTGTCACTGTTAGTGACATGAAGTACCTTGTTCTGTATTATGTCGAGTCTCTTGAACTGAGAAACGGCAAGATTGCAGAACACTAGACAGGCGTATAACAAACCAGAACGGACAATCTGCTTGTACATTTAAATTGTATTCTCCATTCGGAGTTTTGATTTTCTAGCGATCAGCGGGTAGACTAGGTTTACTGCAGCACCCGCCCACTGGATCGCCAACTTTATGTGCGGATTTATTGTTAGTTATTTATGATTGTACTGTTTTCATCGTGTCCTTATGTTTATCAATTAATTAAAATTTATTGTCATGTAAATTTGAAGTGTTTACCAATAAACATTTCTCATGTATTGTTGATAATACAACTATTTTTTTTAAGCAGGTTAGTAGATGAAATCAACAATTCCCATACTGAATACATCATCTGTTGTTTTTCAACTTACTTGGAAAGGATGATAGTTGGCCTTCGATATGTTTCATTTAAAAAATTTCAGCTTATTTGTTTTTCGTTTTCTGAATCAAATTCCCTGTTTTTCATCGGGCAGGTAATTATGCAAATAACTCGATTCTGCTAATGACCTCTGGACATTTTTTGTTGTGTTCCAGCCAGTAGAGAGAAAAAAAGGTTAATTAAATATCATTCCTTCAAGATCCGAGAAAAGGATAATGACATGGAAAAATCATAAATTTGTTTTCAGTCACTCCCTTCTTTTCGAACCAGGGCGCTCGTTTGCAAAAAAGGTATTACTACACACAGTGTGTCAAAATTATATAAAGCGTTGCTCTCTTAGATTTTCAGTGGATCTCCTTCCATTTTGGAATATTGAGCCCTCATATTTGTTTATCATTAGATCAGAAAACTGGATATGTGGCCGCAGTGTATAGGCTTCAGAATATCACACGAATGCATGTTAATAAATTGATAACAACTACCTTGAAAGGTCATTCATTATACCACATTTTACGCGACTTGAATATTGAATAACATAATCAGTTGCGACGTATTCCAGTTTCATTCATTTGTTTGTCGTATAATATTAAACAAGCTAGGCTCTGGGGAAAACTGAATGATTTAGATTGATGGACAACAAACGATCCACTTCGCTCTTCGCTGTTTAGCATTCAAATTTCTTTAACGGTTTCAACAGGCTTCAAGGATGTTCATATTTTTTTTTACATGACTACACTTAATGAATTAGTTATTTGCATATTCGTGTTTTGAGATTATGCTTTGCATTTATGTAGAGTTTCATCATAATATAGAAGAAACGAAATAATTGACTGTATCATCACCATATACAGAGATCCGGCTTTAGGGCATGAGATCAGAGCACACCTGAACAATTTTCTATTTTTCACTATACATAGTAACAATTTTTTTTTTTTTTTCAGAACTGAACATTTTATATCAAAAATATGTAATGGTATTGAATTTGGTATTCTGATTATGAATCCGATGAAATTTTGAGTCCACATTGTCCTCTAAAATTATTTTCCTTAAAAATCCATACTTCCATCGCCTCTGACGACCAGTGTTGACTGCTGTCACGCAGATCATCTCCAGACGAGATGCAGACTCATTGCCGGTATACATCTACCGATCCTGAAATTTGCAGAGTTCTAATTTTTTGAAAAAGTGAATTGAAATTACCAAAAAGCGTCCCAAATATGATCACGCTCATGGCCTCTTAACTGAGGTACGTTTTAAATTATAGATTTCCAATTCGTGGCTTCGACTTCAAGTATCAAGACCCTATAATTTAGTAAATTAGTGCCCATCAGGGCTCCTAGTTCCTATACTCCTGAAGTTATTTAGTCTTCTTTAGGAGTTATAAAAATATTCATTCTGAGGATCTAAAATATTATTGTAACTGCTCTTTGAAACTAAAATAAATAAATGAACATAAATTTACTTTACGCACGGATGATTTTTGTAAGCACTTGTGCGATAAACATTGCGTAAAAGCTTAGTTTACTTTTCGCACTGTCGTGGAAAAAAACCTTCCAGTAGACAATTACTTACTGGACCTAATACTGACATAACAAAAAAATGTTTCATTAATTTTTCGACAAACCTTTTTCCATTCCCTTAAAAATTCTGTTTGTATATAGTGAGCTATACTGAAAGAGATTGTGAGAATTTCCTCTATATTTGGTTCGGTACGTGATCAGAATGAAGAGTTGTGAATTTATTCATGGAATACTAAGAAATTTGCATTTTTCAGCAGATGAAAGGCAATTTCGAGCAATTCCGAGAACATGCATAATATGTTTGCTAGATACTCATAAAGATTATTACAAAACTTGTTATCTGATGTTCGCGAAAGTCTGATATTGGCGATTCTCTGATTGTATTCAATATTGATCAAACTAATGAAAAGAGGTTCAGGCAAGGGGTTTTCATTACAAGCTTCTATTTAACTTACTCTGTTTTATGTCATTCTGTTATTTTGTCTGTAACACATGACCCTTTAAAATTTTTGAGTTGATGTACACCCCTGCGTTCCTCGAAACGGTTTTCTATTCATGTTTGTACGTTAAACGGTACAAAAGTTAACAGGGTGGGGGGACTATTAAAGGCCGCACAGTATGTTTTTTCTATGTTATTTCGAGTAGGCACTACTAGATTATCAACTCTGCATTCGCATACTGAAAGCGAAAATTCAATGATAGGAAGAAGAATTCAAAAGTATCAATATATATTTTTCATTTTGAAGAAAACACCAATTCTCCACACGACTGAAAATCCTGTATAATGAGGAACAAATTCCAATCGAGCCACTTCAACATTGAATAGCGATATTCATGTCATATATTTCTACTCGTGTATTTGTATTTCAATTAATTTTGTTCATGAAAACTCAAAATCACCCTGTATCGTATTTTGAAATGATTCTCAGTCGACTTGTATTGGCTGAAAGCCTAAGAGTTTCTCTTAAGCAGGCATTAAAACGGATATCGAGCATTCAGCATGCCGTAGCACGAAATGGGGGAAATGGAAAAATTTATGAAAGCGACTGTTTTCAAATCTCTACTTTTCCTCTTTTCCGTAGGTAATTCAATATTCCGTTAAGCGGGCTTGAAGCGTTCCATGCCATTTATAGACTTCCGCTTTTAATGCGAGCATTCAAAAATAATTTTAATTTTTGCAAGCATCCAACTTGATGGGGGAAGTGGTTTAGTGGAGTTTTCATGTCGTTGGGGTTTGACGAGAGGAAATTAGTCCTTCAAGTTTCAAATTTTCAGGATCAGTTTATGTTCAGACATTACGACTAATATAGTCACAACAAACCGTGAAACATGTCATGTCTGCAGGTGGTCATTCCCAGCCAATGCAATTAGCACTTGCAATTGTTGTGTCCTCTTGAAGGAACATTGCACAAATTGACGTCAGATGTCATTCAATATCCGTAGGAGCAAGTAGTTGTTTTCTGGCAGACATTTGCCTCAAATTTTCCACTTTGTGGGATAGTGTGGAGAGAAGGGGACTTCGACTTTTCGAGTCCCTTTTTTATGTACAGTTATAAGTGAAACTTTTCTGAGTAATTAATTTATTGAACTACAGAAAAAACATTTAGCGGGCGTTATGATACATAATGCCCTCCATAACGCCCCGGGCGGTATGGGTCTGTTAATAGCAACCGTTGCCAAGGTATTATAAATCAGTAATGGACAAGTGAAAAATAAAATTACTGAAAGTGGGTTTGAATATGTGATTACTAATATAGAGAGTATTTTTCTTAAGAATTTGTGACTACATGGGACACCTACCAAAAATGAGCCAAATAAACTGAACTGAAAAATTACGGCAAACAAAAATGCCTGCATGTGTACAAATTAATTGCAGCGCTTTCCACACGAGAGAAGCGTTTGCAATTTTTTTTATGACCTATATAACACCAAAAATATGCCTGTAATAAAAAGCAGACGTTTTATAATTATCTTAAATACCTTATTTTTTTACAGTTGATAATATTGGGTCTTCCTACAGAAAAACCACTTTGCTAACATCAACAAAATCGTTCGTTAATATATAAATTTTAAATGAATATTAAACTTTTATTGGTATGGCATGCGAATAGACTTGGGGGGACATTTAAAGACCCACAAGAGTCGTAAGCTGACAGATGTCTATAAACATTGTACACTATTGGTGTGATTTTGATTTATTTTATTATACACATTAATGGGCCTTATATCCAATCACGTACAATGAGGATTTGTTGTCTTTACTTTCCAAGGTGTCATAGACGTCCAGAATGATCGGAGATGGTGAATAAAAAAAAATCACTTAAATTTTCTCCCTCAATAGAATGCAATAAACTCATCACAAACGGATTGATAAGACGTTTCCAGTCCTTCTCAATAGAAACAAGACTCCCAATCTGGCTCGATGATATAGTCTCTGTTCTCTGGTTTCCTCAGAGGAGGAACGTATTTCCAAGGGGGTTGCTCTATGGGCAGGACTCCTCCGCTGGGCAGCAAATTCATGTTATATAACCAAAACAACGCGTGCGATATCACCCAGGTGAAAATTGTGATCTTTTCGAGATTGTACAATCTTTTTTTCTGCGGCCAGATGAAAATGATGCCTTTCTGTTGAAACTTCGGAACTTTGGAGCGCGATTTTGGAATGGAAACTTTCTGGTACTTGTGCTTTTGGATGGTTATCTGTGAGTGTGAGGTGACGGTTCCTTCATGGGTCTTCGAAACTTTCCTGTAGAACTGGGTTTTTACGTATTTGAAATTTTCCGATTGCATGCCATTGAGTTTTGCGAATACTTCAAAACATCCAGAGCATTGATTGGTCACGTAACTGCCGGTCATTTTCTTCTAGAACTGTATCTGATTGCTCTTGTAATCATTATGTTAACTTGCACTAATTTATTTTGATGAGAGAATGGATCATTTTGAATGACATTAAAGGAGGGCACGAAATGACATAAGTGTCTATCAATTTTATCACTCACTTCAACACGTCGTGTTTTAGTTCAAATACAGTGTGAGCTTTGTATTCAGAATAATCAAATAACAAATATATGATATTATAACGCTAATCTCATTCTTAAAATGCATGAATTAATTACCTTTTTTTGCCGCAATTGTTGTTGTAATAAACAATGGAAACCACATATACTTTTCACTTCATTTTATAAACAGTTGACGAAACAGTTCACGTGTAGGTTGTGTGCTGCCGCTGTCTCTCCTCTACTCGGAGGCATCGGCCGATCGTGCCTCTCTATCTTTTTTGTGAGATCTAGTCCAACCTTGGTAAAAAAATTACGAATGCTTCTGCCTTTTCAAAATCCGTTTCAGTCAGGGTATGTTTCCTTTCAACACACGATTTGTAAAAATATTTTTGTTTTTGCGTCCTGTCATAATATTGGTAACTCTCCATGGCTGTTTCGGAACTAACAAAACTCATTTATATCCATTGGCAATCATGTAAAAAACTCATTTCGAAAAAATTTTAGGTATTCCTCTGAAGAACTTTATTAGTATTCAGAACTCTGGGACAAGTATAGTTTTCAGCTTAACCTGAAAATATCGCAGATGTAATAAATTCATCAGAATGAAATTGCCAATTTTAAAAAATCCTGCTTTTTTCAAGTAGATAAGTTTTAACTCCCTGGTGCTTGATATATGTATTCCTGCACCAAAAACGGTAAGGTAAATCATATAATTTGAATATGGAAATAACCGTCTCTTTTTTTTTTTATTTACAAAAATAAGTTTAGTTCACGCTGGGAATCGATCATATGTATATAACTGCTCCTCCAGGGACTTCCATAGTTAAAAACTACTCCAAAAGAATTAAGCTTCAGAATTCACACTGCTGTTAATGTAAATGAGACTGTTTTGTTTGAGTTTGTTTCTCACTTGGCATTTCATATGCATATGCCACCGCGAACTTTTATTTCATCTCTCGTTTAAGCTCTCCTCTGATTTCTTTTTCGGGTTAACTTCTATGAGTGTCGAGCGGGTTGCGTTCACATAAATCTCCCGCTTGGTTCGAAAAATTTCAGCCGAAAGAGATATACGGTATCTGGCAATTAAAAATATTTCGCTGCACGCTTTGTGCTGTTTTGTTTTAGCTTTTTCGGGAAAGTCTATTTTCCGGCTGAATCAAAGCTCGTATATAACAGTTTTTATTTTTTTTCATTGATATCGAAAAAGGGTTCGTGAAATGAAACATTGGGCTTTTTCAATTTTCTTTTTCCTTTGTCGTTCCTCATTATTAGAGAGTTAGTTATTTCCATGAGAGAAACAAACAAGAATTTTCAGTTTATGGTGAGATCACCTACCTAATTGGAACCTAATGACTCGTACAAAAAAAAAAGGAATATTCACATGTACTCCTGTCAGATCAATAATTATAAAATTGTCATTCAGACTTAACGGTTCTCGAGTTGTTGATGTAGCCATGGTAACCTAAAAAAAATCGCTATTTTGAAAGTTCGATTTGCACACGCTGAGGCGTGCTTTAAATTGGTAAAAAGGGGCACCAATTAAAAAAAAAAATTTGTACTATTTCGTTCAATGGTTCATGAATAAAAGCTTGTTTTTGAAATGATTGTTTACGTTTATTTTATTTTATTGTAAAAAGATTTCCAAATTCCGCCAAAACCAGAAATTATGTTTATAAGTTAGGTTAGGAAACCACAAGTCAAGACACAGCACAGGACCACAAATGGCACAAATGACAGACTTCACGATGCACTCAGTCACAGGTTTAAAATGTAAAGTCTATTTTTAGAAAAATGTATTGGAGAATTGTTAGAAATATAATAAACTATCAAGAGTGTGATTCAAGTTGCCATACCAACGACTCGACACTGTGAACTCACTGAAATATGGATGGTGTGATTGGTCGTCACTGCAATGGCGGGAAGTTTGAATGAAAAGATAAGAATGAGGCAAATTAAGTTGAAAATGCTTGAATTACTAGCAAACCTGACCTGACTAACCTAGCGCAAACAGAATAACCATGAAATTGATAACGATATATCGATATTCAGCCAAAATTGTTTGATTTTATCATGATGTTGCGAGCGCTTATGCCGTGCATTTTAGTGTATAGTCTGAAATTGTGTGAACACGATTTTATTCAGAGGCTGGACATTTTATTGAATCTTTTTAACAGTAAATGAGCAACGTCCAACGCTTTTGTTGATTAAAATATCAGAATGCACAAAACTCATATAATGTTATACTGATTACATCTGGAGAAACTCACTGAGCTAAACAAGCTCACTGGAAAATGTATGCAATTGATGACGGAAAATTAAACCAAAACACGTTTTGAATTTTGAGAAAGGCACAAGATACAAAAATAATGCTGTAAGTCGGTAATTAGAATTTGTCCTGAGTTTGGATCGGTCGTCCCAAAAACATTCCGAGTCGTACGTCCCCAGGATGTCCATATTAGGTTCTGGGAGGTTCGGACCTGAATGGTACATAAAATGGACATCCTCGGAATGTCTAGTGCTATCTGTACTTCACTCCGTTGATTTCGATCAGGGACCAGATAATAATGATCTGTCACCATGTACATATGCCTAAATTAATCATCTGCTCTGTTGTGCCACAAAGGTGAGAGAGTTTCTTCAAACTAAAATTAATTACTCAAAAAACAACCCCAAACAACTCGCGTGTAATTCGAAGCAAGAAACCGTTGGAATGCAAGGGCTTCCCAAAGGCATCAAGGACGCATTAAAATCCCTAATAGGATTATAATTATCGTTCGGCATAGCGAGGCCGGTTGTTTATGGATTCCAGTCGGTCCATTATCCGCTTCAGGAACACTGCTCTTCGCCTGTTTCCTAAACACGACAGGACCAACAAAAACAAGCAACTATTTGCATTCCCGAGCTGGGACCTCCATTCAAATTGCCAAGTAAGTGTTTTTCTTATACGAGCTGAACTTTCCACTTCCTTGCTGAGTTGATTATTGGAAGTTAGGCTTGATGTTGTCCGTTCGGACGTTGTTTTTACGGCTTTCCGAAGATGTTCTTTTATTGGAGTGAACGTAGGACAAGTCGGGGGAGGGACGAGTCACCCCTCTCAACTAGAGTGGTTCACAAATTGATTATTATAGAATTTTCTGCCCTCTTGGGAATTGCCAACGACGAATCGTCATTCTGAAAAACTAACATTGTAAACATTGACAAATCAAAGTATTGAGTGACTCACAAATATCAACAACATATCGACCATTTCGTTTCTTGAATATATTCTTTGATGAGATGAAATTTTAATCATGACAAAATCGACGGAGAAATCACACTCAACTTGCACAAGTCAATAAAATGAAATAATGTTTATCTATCAAACCCAAAACAGTTTTTGTACACCGGCTACTAGGCAAAATAGTACTGAAAATACGTATACTAGCAGGCTTGTGAATTGATGTACTTATTATGGAAGAATAGGCGAGAACACGAAATTTAAAAAATATTTTTAATGGATTCTGCATCTTGTGAAAACTCTGTTGGCAATTTTCTTTTTTTTTACAAAATTGCAAAATTAATCATTGTTAATATGTAAAGATGTGAAATATTTTAAACAAAAAATGTTATTAGTTAGTTATAAAGTAAAAAAAAAATTCTAACTGAACAAAGGTAAAAAAAATTTACCTGCGTTTTGAAAAGTTACAAAATAAAGCAAAATACTAAAATATCAGGCAAAAACTATATTAATCATCTAGATCGAACACCTCCTAGAATCCAAAAAATACTCACCTCTGCGACAAAGACAACGAGCAAAACCGTTGACAAACAACTCTGCACATAAAAACATACTTTGGCTTAGAAGAATCATCACAGGCATTTATTGGAAATACATCTCCGAAACTTACAAAACTGAAAAATATATCAGCTGGCAAGCCTTCCACGACCAGCTGAGTAACCTTTAATTCACAATGAACTTCGATATTTCAAAAAAATTACCTACTTTTCATTGAAAACATACAGACAAAGTGTTTTAAAACCATCTGAAAACTTTATTATAATATTCTATCAGACTTTTTAAATAACGAAAATAAGTGATATTTTGTGTCTATCAGAACATAGAACGAAAATTTCACACATTTGTCATTGAAGCCATATTTTCAAAATAATTTACCGAGAATATATAGCTTAATATTCATACGGGAATTTTATATTAATTTTTTTTTCATTTCCAAATTTTATTTTTCTATCGATACAACATATTATTATTAGAAATTTGAGATATTTGACAACCCCTCTCCAAGAACTCTTCTTCTGTTATTTGTCGTACCGACTGAGCTCAGCTGCTGAAAAAAGGTTTAATGAGATAAGAAACTGCAAAGATACAAAGTTATTCTATTCATTATATACAACAATTTTTCTACTAATCAAAATCAAAAATATATCATTAACATTTACAACACAAAAAAAAAATTACAAATAAATATCCTACAGTATTTCCTTTGTTTTGCATGGGTATTCACATTTCTGGGTTTTCCCCGTCTACAAATTCAGCAGCCTCGGGAAAAAGCGAACAACCGCATCTCGCAGAACTATAAATAGTGCTGGGAAATGTCAAAGTTTCTCCATTGAAGGCCATAATGGCTTCAAAGTCGGTGCTGCATTGTTTGGGACTTGTAAAGTACAACTTCAGGTGGTTTTGACTCTAATTATTGCGATAGGTAGTTTGAATGGGAGTTCAGGATTAGTTTGGTGTTAGCGGAGTCATTTATCAACGACGAGTGTTGTATAAAAACTCGCATTTTCGCTGATCAATCAATTAGTTTGCCAGCGTCTTTTATTCGAATCTGTCGATGGTACAGTCTGTTCCACAAGAAATCGATCACAAATGTTATCTTTTTCCGCAGGAACATGATACTGTGAATTTTTTGAAATTCGTGCGATATTTTTTGTAATCTCGTTTCAATATGGTGAATTTTTGTATACATTTTGAATGTCAAAATGACCGTCCAAGTTGCACAAATTTGAACATGAGTTCATATCGATAGCGTAAACATGAAAATTGTTGATTCAGATTCATTCAGAATCACTCCTTTTGTTTTTGCTGCAATGCAATAATACTCTTAAAAAAAAAATTCAATTTGTCAGTAGCTGATAGTCTTGGCATATTATTTGATTCCAAAGTTACACTTAAGACACATATTGATACCATTTGAATCGTTTAAATAATTGGGCTTGACAAAATATGACAAAATATCGAGAATCAAGTGAAAAAATCGCGAGAGCTTGTTGAAAATAAATAAATAAATAAATATGGGTTTTATTACATAGTTAAAAAATTTCACATTTCACATCTCATAACATGTCACATTATATTTCCATGCTTCTTAACCCAGGGGGGTCAGGGGAGTATGGAAAATAGGTGCAGAAGTAGCAACCCTTCCGCTCCTTTTCAGGGGAGCTAGAAGAGCGCCCTGCCAAGTCGGGCACAGAAACCCCCAAGAGAGAGGCGCTGATGCCCGGCCCCGCTGATGTTATAGACCAACCAATATAATATTTTTGTGGAAATTAATTCTAATAGTAAACGACTTGCGCCATGACTTCGGGGATACTTTATAAATACCTAAAATCCAAATTGCAACTCAAAATTTTTTTTGTGCAATTGTTTAAACAATAATTATTAAAAAAAAGGGTCCTTTTTTTGGTTTTTTGTAAATATCTCAAAAGGTACTGGACGAATGGCTTTACTCATAGGAGACCGTTTGTAGAGAATGAAAAAACCTACAAAATGGTTTTTGGAAAATCCCGATACGACCATTTTTCGCCGAGAAAAGCCGGAAAAACTCTTGAAAAAAGGCCTTTTTTCAAAAATTCGTATCTCCCTCAATTTTCAATATTAAGAAATAATTTTTCGGGAAATGGTAGCTAATATCATGTAAGTTGAGCTCCCGAAAGGTGGAAATTGTCGCTTCAATAGTTTTCCTACAATCGGGTTTTAAAAAAATTACAGCCATATTTTGCATGATGCGTCATATTACGGGAATTTGTCTATCTCACATTTTCCCATAAGTTTGGAGAACATTGTTAAAAATACTTCTGAACACAGCGCTTCGAGTGAAAATTCGTCGCCGAGTCGTGCTAAGGTAGTAGGGGTAGGGGGCGCCGAGAAGCGGAGGAGAAGTGAGAGACCGGTTGCGCGCACAAGGCGCTTTTTTCGATACAGCGAAGACGTCGCTTCTCGGCGCCCCCTCCACTACTAGCACGACTCGGCGACGAATTTTCACTCGAAGCGCTGTGTTCAGAAGCATTTTTAACAATGTTCTCCAAACTTATGGGAAAATGTGAGATAGACAAATTGTAGTTTTTAACCTCAACTTCAAAATGCCGCTTTAAAAATTCAAATCGGACCATTTCCCGTAATATGACGCATCATGCAAAATATGGCTGTAATTTTTTTAAAACCCGATTGTAGGAAAACTATTGAAGCGACAATTTCCACCTTTCGGGAGCTCAACGTACATGATATTATTTCTTAATATTGAAAATTGAGGGAGATACGAATTTTTGAAAAAGGGCCTTTTTTCAAGAGTTTTTCCGGCTTTTCTCGGTGAAAAATGGTCGTATCGGGATTTTCCAAAAAGCATTTTGTAGGTTTTTTCATTCTCTACAAACGGTATTTTATGAGTAAAGCCATTCGTCCAGTACCTTTTGAGATATTTACAAAAAAACAAAAAAAGGACCCTTTTTTTTAATAATCATTGTTTAAACAATTGCACAAAAAAAATTTTGAGTTGCAATTTGGATTTTAGTTATTTATAAAGTATCCCCGAAGTCATGGCGCAAGTCGCTTACTATTAGAATTAATTTGCAAAACAGGCTTTTTTGTTATATTGGTTGGACTATTAACGGAATGACCGGACATTTTATGAAATTGTTGTACTGATCGATAAGACACACGCCTCCTGCATTGCTTATGCGTGTAATACAAAGCCTTCAATGTAGAAAATTCATTGCAGTGGTTTATGAGGCTGATTGCTGATTGTTTCGATGATAAACCCCGGAAAAGGCTGAGGCAAAAAACCGGGGCTTGTTGAAAAAAATCGAAAAAAGCTGTTTCCGCCCGGGATCGAACCGGGGGCCTTCCGCGTGTTAGGCGGATGTGATAACCACTACACCACGGAAACATACATATATAAAGTTTTATAACCGTAACTAACATAGAAATGTCATCTGAATGAGTATTATTCTCCAATTCAATAACTAAATTATTGTGTCATTGAATTTTAATTTTTTTTCTCTACAAACCTATTTATGAGTGGGAACGCGGCACCTCTGGATGTAAACACATGCAGCATCAATCACTGTTCATCCTCCTTCATAAAACGTGTGACTGAAACTAGCGATTTGAAATGGAGTAATAGCATGACTCCCAATAGAAAATCGCAACAATGAATAATATTTTAAGATCTCAACTCAGCGCCATATGAAAGTTGAATGCTGGGTGTCCAATAATATTTTCGTCTACGCGACCTCAGCGCCCTTTCGAGCACGAATTACATTTGACCCATACGTCTCAATGCCTCTCGAACAATCTACCAACGAAAATACGTGGAAATGTTAGACTGCATGCACAGTAGTTGTAATGTATGTGTGGTACCACCAGCAATCTAAAAATTCACTCAGTGGCGCATTTTCGGTCGTTGGCGAATTTTTTTATAAATCATTTCGGATTGCTCTAAAATTTTACAGTTGTGTTTCCACATGATACCCTCTTCGTGTAGAGGACGGCTGTTAGTATTATTTGCCGTGTCGCTCCGGGGAGACTTACTCATTATGAACTTTTCCACTGAATACTTTGTGATCATTAGATACTCAGACTGTGATTATATGGCTAGTCGTTGTACCTCAACTGAATCGACTTGTTTGTTTACGTCGGAGAAGTTCTTCAACAGAAAAGAATTGGTGTCCCTAATGGCCATTGACTTACATCTGTCAGATTCTTGGCAGAGCTTCTACAAGAATTACTTTGCCGTCCTGCGTAAATCTCATTACTTTTTCTAGTTATTGCCAATTATTCCTATTGATTATGCGGAAATTTATTGATTATGTTTATGGAATTGTATCTAATGCTCATATGCCCATATATTCAATTTCAATTATTTTTTTCAGGCATGCTGACGAAAAGTAATCTACAAACTGTGTTACTTCAAGAATGATGAGATCAAGGCAGCCCAAACGAACGAAAAGCTCATTGAACAAGCCAATCAAGGAGAAACCAGAGCAACCGAAACCGGATCCGGTGGATTCAGAAGATGAAGAAGGGTTTTCGAAGTGGATAAGATCTGAAGAGGGACTTGAAAATCTGAAACTCTTCGTTCTAGGAAACACGCTCATCATGTTCATTGCCATTTCTTGGCCACAGATGAAAGAAGTTCTCGATTCAGCCTACTATCTCTATCTGGAATATACTAGTAGCAAATAAAGTGACAATTTCTAAGCCAATTAACACCACTGAGAAATATGTTTTCGATCGTCCTCAGAGGATTCATATTCATCTTGTTTATGTTCTGGTATACCATCGGAATGTGGAGTCTGGTCGATAACTATTTCAGAAGTAGTTTCAAGGGATACTTGGACAAAGAATTTCAATCAAATAGATACAAGAAACCATCAGAAATGGAGGCTCTTGTGAAAAATAAGTCTTTGGTGACAGTTATAGACAGCAACAAAAGTAACAGAAACGAAAATGTGTTTTTCGCTGAAAATGTGTTTTTCGCTGAAAAAGTATGCAGTTTAAGAAAGTATTTTGAAATTATTTTGTTTTTTCAATCGTCTGTAGTGGACGATAAAATATCGTTAAAATGAAGTCGTAGATTATATTCAAATCAATTAAAATAGTAAAAGTACACAGAGCTCGTATATTGAAAACATTTCATTTTATATACAGAAACAGATTTTTTGTACAACACTAGTGTTAAAAATAAAATGACAGATGAGATGATGGATACTCAGTAATATAGATCTCTCTAATAGAAACACTTCCAATCAAATATTATAATCAGAACACCTATATACTCAAGAGGAATCATTTATAAAAGTTCACATATGTATTTTTTTATTTATTCACTCTTTCTTATTTATTCTTCTAAAATCCTTCTGGAATGAACATAATAAGTTTTTCACCCTCCCCACAAGCGGGCGCTGGTCGCCATCTTGAAAAGAACAACAAAAAAATTGCTCATTTTCACTTTTTGTCTAAATAACATGAGTAATGTGCATTTTAGCTATTTTGAAACAGTTTCAAAGTTGAAAAGGATTCAGTTTTGAGTTGATTCATTAAATTCCGATGAAAATGTAGATAAGAAATGCATTTGAAAAAATTATTTCATCAACTTGAAAGTACTCGTTAAAAATAACTTCAACTCCAGAGCTCATAAAATTTTGCATCACTATGTTCAAAAAGTCTCAAACACTGATCAGAATTTCATCGAAATCTGAAAAAGTATAAGAGAATTCCATATTTTCCTAATGTTATTTCCCTTCACGATAAATTTTTTCAATTGTGCCTCATATCATTATTTTTTTTATTGTACAGATTTCGCTGAATCGAATCGGTTGAAAAACAAACGTTTTATAAGAGGGAAGCACTTCAAATGTGCCATAACTATAATAATTGAATGAATATGTTCAACGTTTTTTTTTTTTACAATAATTTACTGTCTCTGGGGTTTTGAGATACTTATTAGTTAGTATACCTACCTCCATTCAAGAATTCATTGCCTATTGTAATGTGTTATTACTCAGTTAGCTTTCTTATTCGTTTTTTCGTACTTATATAAAAATGTAGATATTATTATTGTCTATAGAAAAAGGAATATGAAACGCCTTTTGTATAACTGAATTCAGAACTTTTCAATTAGTTCTAAATACTTCTATGGATTTTTAAGACTATTAAACTTCTTTCGAAATAACGTTTCATTTTCATTCAAAATGTTCTATACCTAATACCTAGATATTTTAGTAGTGAAGATATTCAGTCAATTATTATATTATTGGAAACTAGACGTTATCAAAGTAATTTTATCAAACCGAATAACCAAGCAACAAAAACCGGCCATGAATTAGGGAAGCTTGTGCCATCTATCAAGAAGGACTGGAGTTATAAGTCTGAACTTCGCTTTTCAAACAACATCGGCTGGGATTTTGCTTATGAGTTTTTGTTGCCGCTAGTAGTTGATAGATGTCACCAGCCCCTACATATAAATACATTTATTTCAAGAAAACGAGTAATGATGTCATCGCTATTGTTTTAGAACTTCTCTATAAACTATGCCATTGCTGTGCTCTGTGCTATAGATTTGTTATAGCTAAAATTTAGTTGGTAACGAATTTCTGAAAATTTCTAAAACAAACTGAATCATAAAATAAAATTCAAATCATTAAATGAAAGAGATTGATTTTCAAGGTCCATTGATCACAATTTCCAACAGAAGCTGAAAATGTTTTTCGATTTCATTGGGTTTTTGTTCTTCGCTTATGATTGGCAAGAACTGGTGCGTAGATGTTCTCCCATTTGAATCGAAAAATAATCTGAGCAATAACAATTGAAGAGAATTGCGAAAAAGTCCCTGTAAACTTTTTCAAGTATAAAACAGAAATAATTCAACGGTCGTATGGTCAGTAGAGGCAGATTGGATTATAATATTAACATTAATAAATCTTTATTCATTCATGTAACATTAAATAACCATAAATAGGGAAAGACACAGAGGAAATGGCGAAGTATATCCCCAGTATAGTACTTAAATATAAACGTTATTCATAATAGAGAATACAGTGTAATGTAAAACGCAAGATATAGGTAAGTAATCTACAATAAGTAGTAGTTTAGAGAAATATCAAATTAATTGCCGGGTATTGAATACATTCAAGATAGATTTTGAGATTTTTGAAAATAATTTGCTATAGTTTTTTACCTTATTTTTTTGTAGGGATTTTTTTCTGTTTAATAGAATATCCATGTATGGAGAATAATATGGGAATATGATAGAAAAAAGGCCTAGCTGGAACGAGTCTCCTGTATATATTTCTATGATCTATTTATTGAACACCAGTATCATATATATAGCACCACAACTAAAACCTTTTAGCTAATTGTAAAAGCACCCTGTATATGCGCAGAAACAGACGATCGAAACCACGTTGCTGAGAGCTCTCGATACAAATTCTGATGCTCAATGTCAACAAACCCAATTTGCTTCATAGTTCCATAAAAAATTCATGAGGTTCGTTAACGTGTATGATAATCTTTCAAATGCGGATAAATAATCAAAATTACTGCAACTTATAGATAGATAAGACAACAGTCATCAGAAACGAATTACCGATATAGATTTCAGATTAACACAAATGTTACCTGCTCCCATAGATTTTCAGATAAATGAAAGATAGTACCTCCTAATGCACAAGCGACCCTTCAGTCACTGGAATCACAATTGACAGGTCGTGTCTAATGGTATTTTGAGAAAAATAATGGTGTTCAAAAATGTGTACGTATTTCCCATAATATTGATGATATGGTTTCCAGTGACGTTTATCATAACGTAAGTTTTTCAGACTTTAATCAATAATGTTGTCCTGTTGCACGTTGTAGTACAGTCAATTCCGGGAAAATCGCTTCGAACCAGAAATTCAGTGTCAGTATGGATTCGTACGAAAGGGTGTAGGTTACAGAAAATACATTTTCAGAAACCCTTCATGAATGGCAATGAATTAAAGTAACATGAATGTTCCCAAAAGACCTTTTTAGGATGTAAGGGGGTCCTAGTTTAAAGTGATGTTCTGTACATGAATATGTTTATGCTGGCTTTGTATGTATACCTTTCCATGCGTGTACGGTACGAGGTACATTATGGCAGTTAGTAAGGGGTTTCTTCCGTCTGATGGTTTCAAGACTTTGCTGGTATGGGATTCTGTGTACCACAGAATTCTATTGTCGATAGAAAAAGTAAGATGGCATTATGGTTGAATGCATGGTAGGCTTTTTTACGAACGCCTGCACTTTCAGTTGAACCGATTTTTAAATTTATTATTTTTATTTTTCGAATAGTGTGTTATGTTAAATGGATAGCTTAGAATACGGGAAAAATATTGAAAAATTCTAGAACTTTCAAAGTATTTTTGTGCTAGAATGACGGATCCTAGCGTTCCTCTTACATTTTTCGCATTTTGCGACCATAACGAGACACATTCGTTAAATACATTGGTATATAGAAAGAAAGCTAAGAAAATTTCCTACAAGAGGATGTTATTGTTTGCTGGCCCATCATTTCGCTTGTAGGTGTTATAGGTGGTTTTGTGTGCTAGGATGCCGGATTCGTGCGATACAATTTTTGTTGCACATTTATCGTTGTTTTATGGTATACCGTGTTTCCGAACATATTCAAATCATACATTTTCGGAATCAGCATAAAATTTTGAGTATATCGGTGGTAATTTCGAGTGAATCTGATGACTTTGGATTTCTGGCCATTTTTGAGGTATAACCCTTTGCTGTTTTTTCGGCTGAAAATTCATTTTGTGCCGATCGATTCAAAAATCACAGCATGTACTAATTTCGGCATGCTGAATCGATTGGCGTTCGCAGAATTGCTCTACCTCGACTCGGTCGTCGGATGGGAATGTTATCTAGAGGTTGCAGGTGCCGTTTTCCCTTTTCCTACACTTGTGTAACTTACCCTCGGTTTTAGAATTCGTTTGCCGATTGGATTGACATATTCCTTTCTGTCAACTGCACTTAACTACACTCGATCCAAAAAGGTGTAAATTACACCACACTACACTTAGTAGCAGACGACAGGACCTTTTCTGTTGGAGTTATTTTCAGATGCTTTCGGTGAGAACAAACAGGCGATTCACAAAGTTTTTCTTCGAAATGCTGTGCCGTGCTTTGCGGGAAGGTATAGATTGAGGTCCTTATCTTTTTTCTATTCTTATTTCATTATTTTATCCAACACATGACAGTTATGACTGTCATTATTAATGTCATTTTAGAGAAGTAAACTATCAAATAACACACTAGTGAGTTATAATCCATAAGTCACTAGTGAGTTGTCTAAAATGACATTAATAATGGGTCATAATTGTCATGTGTTGGATAAAACATTGTATGCCACTCATGTGTTATGTTTCCTAAGTCACTTTAGAATTTATGCCACTCGTCCTGACGGCCATCGAGGTATAAATCTTTCTCGCGTGACTTATTTTCAACATAACACACTAGTACCATAAATAACTATTTTCTACCCCTCTACTGAACATCTAACACGTTCCTTACATTTCACAGATACATCGTAGCAGTTACAACAGAACACGTCACACCGATTCTTCCCTATATTAGCGATACTGGGACATGGGCTCCAGAGAGCTGTATTTTTGGTATCATGCTCACTATCGGAGGTTCTTTGAGTAAGCTATTCAATTAATATTACTTGTGTTGAACTCACTGTAGTTGAACGGTTTCTTACCTTTATTATAGAGAATAATATGTTCGTCACATTTTTGTTTATAGAACCTCCAACATTTTATATTAATCGGCTTGTTTTTAGTTGATAATCAAAACAGATATCAATAATAAGATTTGAGGTTAATATTAATGACATTTCAATGATATGTCACATGTCACAGAGCGAAAAGCTCGTTCGAGCATCTTTCAACACTTTCCACAAATTGCGCACGAAATATACTTGTTTCTCTCTCGTACTGGCTCAGTTCATATCTTTTATCTCTGTTCTACGTAATCTGGAAAGGTCTATTAACCGCCTCTTGTTATTTTTGTTGCTTCCGCCGTTGTTAGGTGGGACGTTACGGGGATATTTCTATAGGACAAGTGAGACACACTGTATAAATAGAAATAGTAACAATACATTTTTTCAGCTCTAATAATTGTCTATGTCCGCTACAGACAAGTGCGAGATGTAACTGAGAAATTTGACTTGGACCTGCCAACTAGAAGAATGAATACATGGACAGGATATCTGGGTATAATAGCGTCGTTTGGATGTATCTTAGTGGCAAATTTCCAAGTGACAAACGTTTTTTCTGTCCATATATTGGGAGCAGCTTTGTGCTTCGGATTGTCAGCTGTATATCAAGTTATTCAGGTAGGGTACAATTTGAATATTAGAGCTTTCGAGTGAAGATTTCTGTTGGCCGCCGAAGAAATGTTATGACTTTTGAGCGAATTATATAACAATGTTAGTAGAAATTGTCCAATACAAAGCCCACAGAGTCGGTAGTCCTCGTAAAGTCCAAGTGGACTAGTAGACGGTTCATTTCCAAACATTATGTTTTGACCTTAGAGAGTGCTTCCAACTTTAACTTCGCACTATATCGCTCACTTCAACTATATCAATATTATCCCAATATAAGTGAGCTACTTGAATACTTGGAGGGAATGATAATAAAGAGTTTTCGTTGGATTTTCAGGCGATATTGTCCTTCAAATTATTCCCGAAAGTAGGAAACCGATGTGTCAACATTTTTCGAGCAATATGTGCTTGTGTATGCTCGCTATTATTCGTTACAAGTAGCGTTACTGGATTGGTTTCCATATTGCACTTTACAGGTAAGTCATCACTTGTTACATTTCACGTACTTTTCATTATCTGATTCCAAGATTTTCTTCTTGCACAATCGACATGGTTTAAAATTAAATCAATATAGCTTTTTGATTTCCAAAGAAAAAAGTACGACGATTCCTTCCTTTCTTGTGGCACTGCCGAAAACAGTCATGCCAGTTGTACGCATTAGTTAATTCTCTTGCTTCTTTGTGAGTTTTATGCAAGGCATATGTCGAATTATTCACACAAGCCACCACAGTTTGTCCGATTGAAGTTTTGTTTCCAGTGTATAAACTCTGCTTTCTGGTGTGGGAATTCTCCTGAAGTATTTGAAATACGAGACTGTTTCCATTCTGGACTCCGAAACCTCCATTTCTGAATTTTTCAAGTTTTTTCGATAGTTTCTTATTTCTTCTCACCTGGATCCTGCGGTTGAGATGTCTTACTTGGTCCGCCTTGAAAGGCAGGTTATTTACACATTGATAATATACAATACAGCATCTTTTGATGTGGAACTAGCGTATCAGTATTCGATGATTTTGACCCTCCTCAATCTGGATCACATACACCAGGGGTACAATTTTTGACCGTTCGCAATGATAACGTGCACTCGTATCGTCACATTCTGATGTTATCCCCATGTCATTCGCATAATATCCATAACTCAGACTGTAACGATACGTGTCTTCGTTATATAATATTGCGAACGGTCAAAAATAGCCCCCCAGGACGTTCTCTTATGAAAATGTTGCAATATCCACTGAAGAAATTAACGAAAAATAATTATTATCCTGAATTTTATTTGATTGGTCGTGAATGTTGATGAAACTATGAAAATGCATTGTAAAATTATCAACTTTGACAGAAGAGTGAACTCTTAATTATTACTATTGATGAGGAAGAATATAATATATCTTTATTTTGCATTTTTTTCAAATAATTTGGTCTTTAGAATTTACATTAGAATTTACATTGATTATTTTATTTTTCCAGGAGAAGACATAAGAAAATGGAAAAGAGTCGAAGGCGGATATGACTTACACGTGATCAGTGCAGCTACCGAATATCTTATGTCACTTACGGTTGTCACATTTTTCATTACGTTCACCAGAGAGTTCAAATCAGTTCATTTCAGCGAACCAGAAATGACCAACTCGTGATTCCAAAATTGGATCGAGATATGGTTAAAGACGGACTTGAAAACTACCTCAGATTGGTTGGTTTCCAAAATAATTAGCAATAAAATAAGAGAAAAAACCGTAGGAATTGTGTCACACGAGAATGACAGTTTGCTGAAGTGATGTAATCAGTTCATGTGTATTGATTTGAGAATGATTTTCTAGTCATATATGGGTTCAATTTTCTAGTGGTCATTTATATCACTCTTAGTAGTTAGTAGAATAGTAATAATAAAAGTAATCGCTCTAATTGAAATAATGTTAACCTATACCCAAGTAATACAAGAATGTGCTAAAAATGGTGCGTGCGTATCAAGAGTTAGCTCAGGTTTGAGCTAAATAGGAAGTCAAGCCAGTACTTTTTTCACTGAACGTGCACTCCCATTAACACAAACCAAACTAGTGAATCTGACGGCATTCCTCCGATCGTTCTAAAAAAATATTTTGATGAATAAGATGGACAAAAATAATCGTAGGAAAAATATTGTACCTAACTCTTACGGAAAATGTCTTTCCGCCCTTAACTGCCGTCGCGTGCGGAAAAGTACTACTTTCCGCACTTGTTAGGTAAATAACTATCACAGGATCCCCTCAGTGTAGGATTAAGTATGATTTATAAATTGACCAAAGAAGCATATTATTAAACGGATGTAGGTATTATACAAAGAGAACGAATTTCATAAACTAGTGGGAATTGAAATATTTCGCAGTAGTGCGAAATACGTAATTTTATATGCTAGTTTTCGGTGACTTGTAGTTCGTCGGAAAGAACTGTTTTGGTTTGTTTCATCGCCCCACAAAATACATTGCAAGAAATATCTCGATGGACTAATATGGCACTATAGATATTCTATAAAATTATATGTAATATATTCATTTATTCATACATCAATATTTACATACCTATGACAAATAATTTGAATACAAAATATATCATTAGTTTAATATAACATTTCTAACAGTATGGCAAAACAGGTATAAACAGTTATGTAAAACTAGTATGAATACTGTGCATGAGCATTTCAACAATTCAGATTTTATATTCATGAATTTCAGTTTGCATTCGAAAAGTAAAATAATAAAACAAAATAGTATCTTTTAAAAATCTAATTAAAACATAGATTCATGAGTCTCCTCGAAATTTGTTTCAAGATATCTTTCACTTCAATTAACTCAGTCAATTTGCCTTTTATTATAATTTTATTGCATTTCGAAAATTTACAAAACATGTATATAATATGTGAATTAATGATGTATATATAATTCTTACATGTTATGTTCTCGCAACAAGTTTTTAACTTCGCGAGTATAATTGAATCGTTTATTCACTTTTTTACAAATTGTTATACATATTTTTTAGAATTTTGAATAAACTTTATTATTATTATTATTATTATTATAATTCAATATAGTGTTCCTATACTACGATATACAGTATCGGAAAGTTTTCATCTGGGGTATGGTGATTTTATGAGAGCGTGAAGATAACTTGCTATATGTTGAGAGAGCATTACAATTATTCCTCTACTCGCTCGAGGAAGGGATATCGAGTTGTTAATTCGTCGGGCGAGGCAACAGGAGAGGCGCGCGGTAGTGCGTCTCTCTTATTTATGTGGTATGATCATATCATTGCGTTCCTTGTTGCTCGCGTAGATTTCTGTCTATACCCCAGATGAAAAGTTTCCGATACTGTATGTTTAGTCGCCTCATAAGATTGACAAGATTTACCACGGGCTTGTTCTCAACCTGACCATATACGGTTAATACAGAAATTAGAGGTTGAGAGTATTAACAACAGGTAATCAGGGACAGCCGAATGCTCCTTTTTTGCAGTGCCTTCGGAGTGACATAATAAATATATTTTGTAAGACATTTTAATCAACGCATCTCTCTCAACAAGAAACAAGAACAAGAAACCATGTACCTCATTTGCAAATGCGCAAGCGCGATCGCGGTACCGTACTACCAACCTCTATTAGATTCTCATGATAACATTTTGTTCACATCGCCGAAACATCTCTATAGGCGTAGAAAAAAACGTTACAAAATAACAAAAGCAAAACTTTGAATATCCTTCAGAGACCTCTTCGGGAAGTACATATTACGTCTCAATGAAACATCGGCGTGCCTACATTTTCGAAACATCGCAAAATATTCCAGGGATGTTTGTGCTCGCTGGGCGTCTACTTACTCCAACTATTGTAATCCGTCGGATCTATCGGTCGATCAGTAGACTCCTAAGTTCTTCAACTTTCCTTCTTAACTGAAAAAAAATTATTCCTAACTTCATTTTCTGTAACAATCTCGTTTGAAGTCTTCGAACGCAGTAAATATTTTTCAGGTTCAGTTCATAATAACAACCAAAACAACATATGCATACCTGTTTCTATAATATTCAAATAGACAATAATATATGATTCGTTTTCGATAATCGTTTTAAAATGCCTCGGGAGGTCTCAGGTTTTTCCTGTTGATCATTATCAGATCGCCGGTACTTTTTTTGTGTATTAACCTCTCAGCCTTGATGGTTCCATCCTTAACGGACTCGTTTTAGTACCTACCTGTTATAACTTCATTTGTTTACAGTATTCTGGTTAGTATCAGAGTGAACAGTGAAAGAAGAACACTTGAAGGTGAGTAAGACATCATCAGTATAATATTATATCGGAAAATATCTTAGAATAACACATGATGAATCATTGAACGGAATAATTTTCTGCTTGAGTCTGGGGTTATTTCAATTCTTTCAGCATAACCTAGGACCTAGGAATTCACCTCGAGGGTTAGGATTTTGTGTTTTTCTCCTCCTTTCTTGACTTGTTTTGCTTCCATTATGCTGTTAAAAAAATTGTGATTCTGGAAAGCTAGTATTACTAGACCTTATCCTGTTTGGGATTATGGATTGGCGGAAAAATCCTTGTCGATTCTTTGGATTCCTATGGGTTTGCATTGCCTTTAGCTTAATTAATGTTAGTTACCTCAGGGGTTAACTTCCCCCCGTTGTTCTACGGCAATTTTATTCAACGTCGGAGTTGAAATAACATTCATTTTTTTGTGTATTCTTTTCTTTGGGTCCGAATTTCAGCTACTGTTTTCATTCTGGTCGCATCTGGGCTTTGCTGGGGTGGGGTTCCACCCCCACTGGTTCAAATATTGCAAGGGTTACTCAGTTTTTTGAAGGCATTGATGGTGTAGTACTGTCATCTTTTAGATGATAGCTAAACTAACCGAGAGGTGCATTTTGTGGGACTGGTTCAGTTATCATTGGCGTGTGCTACTACCTGCCAGGCGGGATCTCAACACAGTAAGCATCCGATCGGAGGCAGATTTCTACCCCGAACGTGAGGCTACTGATTTGAAAGTTCGTCTTTTAGTCGGTAGATCTCACATGAAGTATGCACTGTATTATCAAACAACGGCACAACACATGCGCCTATAATTATTGATGGCTAGGAACAGCGGAATAGTTGTTTGCAGCATACTAAAAATAAGTACGTGTATATTTTTCCGAAAAAACATTCGGCCAGTGTGCATGAGCACGATTTCAAAAGCTCTTCAGTCAACATTTTCATAGGTATTTTACAAAATTACTGAAATAAAACCAAAAATATAGATGTGATATCCAAATAGCGAAGTTTGCTCGCTTACTTACAAGGTTCCATGGTGTAATGGTTAGCACTCTGGACTTTGAATCCAGCGATCCGAGTTCAAATCTCGGTGGAACCTAACTTTTTTTTCATTTTCACAGCTGCTTAGATTTGTTTCTAATGAACTATTTATTGTTTTACTAGTACAAAAAATAACAGTTTATGGGACTTTTATTTTTCTACAACCGTTTACTAAAGTAGCCTTTGACTCTTTCAGATGTTTTCCGAGAAATGTCTCAAGCGCCGATATTGAGAAAATACTCGATATCCACTACTTCTGTTGAAAACGAACCTGTTAAACAAAACTTTAAAATTTCGAAAACCTTATTTTTAACGAAGTAAAACATTGGTAATGATAATATGCATTATAAAAAACTCTCATTCGACGTAAAAAAATCAAATGTTAGGTAAAAAACTGAACGAATCAATGGACAAACATGAAATCATATTGAAATAATAGACCTAAGGAACAAAACAAAAGAGGGTTAAAAGTAAACATCATTATCATTATTATGAAATAATATTAGCAAAACTACGCACCGAAATCTCAATAATACAATGTGTTTGAACGAATTTTAATGTTGTTTTAGTGTAACTCAACAATTATCAAATCAAAATAAATTAGAACAGAAAATATTTTTAAAAAAATATCATTTTGTGTAGTAAAAATTATTGACGTGTATGTCCACGTCCACCTTCTCCTCCAATTCACTATATAAGAGTAAATCGCAATGCACTTGCTGGAATATTCCTGCAATTAAATCGTATCGAATCCTCAAGCTCCTTAAAATCCTAGAATGGTGAACGAGGAGGCCATTTTGGTAATACAAATTTGTGAAGAAACAACGCCATTTGCTGTGAACGTGGATTCATTCCCAAAAAACTGGTTCTTTGGATATCATGTTAATCTTCTATTTGTCCTTGAATCCACATGCCGCAAGTCAACATATAGTCCTTGTTCTTGAAACTTGCAATGTACAAATAAACAGTGGTTAATTGGCCTGATATTTATTTTTCTCAAGAATCTTCCGAACAGAACTTTTTTTCACTCCCGTATAATAAGAAATTTCTTTAGTGGATCTTCTAGGGTTCTCAACAACTGTCTGAAGTAGCTAATTTTCTTCAGTACATACAATTTTGGTACGTTAATTTTCATATTTATAATCCCCAGTCTGAAATTAGTTAAAATTCTGCTTGCAGTTGACTAGTTTGGATGACGTTCATTGAAAATTGCTGTTTCACGCACTGTTTTGGAGGAGGCATTTGATATCAAAAAATTCAATAAGCGAACAATCATTATTCAAGAATGAAAAATTTTATTAACTGTAATTATGTTCATTTTCACTTTTGTCGATTAATTTGTACAGTTTCCTCATGAACATTTGAAATAAGAATGTTTTTTAATATACATATTATCATTGCTAATGTTTTACCTTGTTAAAAATGATTTTAGCGAATTTTTAAAGTTGTCTTCAATAACATACAGTTTGTGATTCCCTAAAAAAAATAAAAATCAATATTTACAAATATGTTTGAATCTGAACAAAGTTATCTATCGCAATTAACTTGATTGTGATTAATTTATGAAGGTCTTTAGAGTGAATAGAAAAATAATTTTTGGAAAATTAACAATGTTGAAAAATATTCATCATGCCATGTTTTGGTATTTAGACATAACTCCTAATTTTAAACCATTTTTCCCATCAACATTTTGCAGAAGTGCCTGACATAAGGGTACTTCAAATTTTTTGATTTTTTTGACTCTCCCTGTATGCTGGTTGATTGGCAACCATTCAAAGTGCGCCTAAAATTAAAACCAGCAGTCCTTTTTTCCTTGAATAAGAGTTATTTTTACTTATTATTATTTGGATTGGATAGCAGCTTGTATATTTAGGATAGCTAATAGGTAGTCATTTTTCATAGATTTTATTCGTCTATGTAGAATGAAGTATCGAGCGTTTTTTTGTCTAATCAGACGGAGAGCCATGTATTAGAGCTGGTCAGTCAGTCCGAATATACAGGGTGTTTCATAATTTAATGCTGATCTAAAAGGGTGATAATCCTTGAAAGATTTTAAGAAAAATTCTTCATATGAACATACGTTGGCCACCGCTTTATTTATGAGAAAAGGATATTGAAAATTAACAAAAAAAAAATCAGTTCTTCCCAAATATTTGTAAAACCACCTTGGGGTTTTCTTTCAACTTTGGTATATGCAAAGTAAGTTTTAATATTATTTTTTTATATATTTATATTTAGGGATATGGGGGAAAAATTATTTTTTTTGGTAAATTTCAACATCCTGTATCTCATAAGTAAAACGGTTGTGGACTGTGGACCTATTTCCATATAAAAAAAGTATGATGCATCTTTGATGTCGCTCCTTAGTCACCTGTTTTACGATACGCTTGACTGACCAGAGTATGTTTGTTCAAAAAAACCAGCTTTAATAAACTCAAAGAAGACTTTCGGCTCTGGCTCTTGGACTATAAGAGCTGCGTTTGTAGAAAAAAATCTTGTGTGTATTTCGCGTCGCACGGAACTCTCTTTGTCGAGCGGCAATCTATCACTTTGCGCTCTAAATACACAAATAGCTGTTATACATTGAAAGGTATTCCATACATATTTCTATAAATTTCAAACTTAACTGATTTGTCCTTTTCAGATGCATTCCCAAACTTTCGCCATCCTCTCCATAATGGCAGCAGTGATAACAACTGCTCGTGCCGCGCCAGAACCAGTGCCTAAGTATGTTTTAGTTTCTCCATGTCCCTCTTTCTTCAGTTACGAATCTGCAGAAAAATCTGGATTATGGACTGGAAAGTTGCTGGTCCAATCTGAGGAGGACCTCACAGGGATTTGGATCAGACTGGTTTTCGACCACGATGTTAAGCAAGTTATTGCTGACGTAAGTTTGTGAAAATGAGAAATATGAATATTGATTGATGTTTTTTTCAAGAGTGAGGGTTTGACAAATTTCAAATAAATTGTATGCTTTATTTCAGGACTTCGAAACTTCTCTGAGTGAAGAAAACCCAAGAGACATCCTAGTGAAAAATCGTGGTATAATACTGAAAGCGTTTTCTCCGATGACTGTGAAAATAACTGTGTTATACGAGGGCAGCCAACTTCCCAACCTAGTACAATATCGATTGAATGGCAGAACGGTGTGTCCTGATCCTAATACGTGAGTATTAGAAATATGTTGTGAACCTACAACGCCTACAACAGACAGAGAGCCGATACCCAGTTTGAAGTTGAAGGATTATTTGCTCTAAAAAATACTATGCCTGCAGTTACTGAGGTTGCGGCAGCAATATCTACTGTCTTCCCGAGTGCAGGAACAACGGCAATACGGAGATGCAGAGAAGAAGAGGGCTGAAGGAGTTTTTCTGAAACACGCCCCTTCCAAAGATTACCTTGTGTGTTTGGACTTTGAGTTGACCAGATCTCATGGTGAAGCGAGTCCTCAGCTGTCCTAAGCATCTGACCATTTGATCGGGTTCCGCTAGGCATCTGAGCAAAAGCATGATGACCTCATGCGATGTTATATCAAATAGCTTGCGGTAATCGATCCAGGTCATCGAAAGAATACCCTCATACTGCGTGATATATCTTTTTTTGAGGGGGTTCTCCTTGGAGCCAGCGACCTCTTTCTTTGCCCTTCTTTGATTCTAGATCCTTACATGTAACATCTTAGATAGAAAGAATATAGGTTTGTGGTCGGACGAAGGAACTGAATCCATGTAGGTCTCCCAATTGGGCTCGTTATGCACCAAATGCTGCTGGTAATTTGAAGTTAGCCTATTTCGCGAGCGAAAGAAGCCAAGCCTTTTAGCCGATATCTGTCTTACAACCTCAGGGTTTAGAACGACGCTCTCGAGGTGCGCTTTCCACTGCTGGGCATTCTATTCACCGCCAGCATTCAGTATCATCCGTGATACCTGTAATGTTGAGGTGATTGTTTGGGTGGCAAGGACTCGTCAGAAGGCCTACCACTATTTCGATTTCTTTACCGTCCACTATGATCAGAGGCTTGGTCCTCCTAGTATGCGGAGTTTCGATTTTCTCATGTCTGGGGCCTCTTTCCGTGCACCTTGGAATTTTACTTCCAGGATTTCCTTCATGGTTGAGCCACTCCATGATCTAAAAAGTCCTAGGATTGGTTTTAATCCAATCGTTGAGCTTTTCGCACCTTGTCTGGAAAGCATCGACCTGTTTGTTTTCGGGTACTACGGTATGATTCCAGTAGTGAGGTTCAGGAGATTCCCAGTCCCTTATAGTAGTAACCCAGGTCATTTTTTTTACTGCAGGAACCACGCAAAGGCAGCCTCTTGCAGGTATAGCCTTGCTGGAGCTACTTCTAAGAGTTACTCTAGTTTGTCTTTGAGACAGCATGGCGTGAATCCATTGTGGTTGGGTTACCCTGCTTGTCCACCCATGTATCTGAATCGGCCTTTAATAGTCTATATGAAGTCAGTTGAGACACTATGAAAACCTATTTTATGATCTCATTCATTCCTATATTTTACTGTACAGAAAAATGAATGAAAAATTTTGAGATCATTGAATGCTAACGTGTATCGACTGACTTCGTTCAGACTCTTCGAGGCTGGGAATGATGATGACCTATGCTGTGCTCCAAACCTTAAGGACGTATCCGCAGCTGCGGAATATTAGAAAAAATCAAGAGTTCAGGATTTCTATGCCCTTTACTGATAGGGCTGGAAATATCCATCTTCCCCCGGAATTTGAGCATGTGTTGGATTGTCTCTCTGTTCGGGCAGAGCGAGCACTCCAGCCTCACTCCCGGACCTTGTTAAGTATTGGCAGTACTGTTTTTGTATTCCCTTTGAGCTGACTTACAATCTTTCCAATGTTATTTGGTTCGTTTGGCTTCATTAGGAAGTTTACGGAAATGTATGCTCTTTCTTGCGGTGGGACTCTTATTTGTGAGTTTGGGGTTTTGCCCGCCTTTCCTCCCTTTTTCAAGGGACATCTGGATTCGGAGGACGGAATTGAGACAATCTGCAACATGTAGGCATGATACCAAGCATTTCCTTCAGTTTCTTCTCATAGAGATTTCATCGAATTGCTCTGGGATTCCTGTACCTACTGTTGTATACATGGCTATTGCCTGCTGGTGAGAAAAGTATGTGTCGGTTATCCGCTAAGGTTTCTTCTACCCACACATGCCAGTAAACATTTTATAACCTGCATTCCAGCATTGTACAGTTTTTCACCAATAGTTATTCAACCCATCAGGGCCTGGAGTGATGAACTTCCAAGACCTTTAAAAGCCTGTTGAACTTCTCCGGAGTTATCGGATTGACAGATTATTATTCACAGGCTGACAAAGCCTCCTGCATAAAGCTTAGAGCTGCGCTAGGTCTGGAGTATCTACGTTGGGCGGTTGAGGAAACTCACAGATGTTCTTCCAGTTTTTACCATTATCATCGTTGGAATTATCATTATTTCCAGTTTTAATATATTTCATTCCAGATTACGAACAGATTCCTTCGAAGGAGATGCCCTTTCCAAAAACTTCCTCGCGAAGCTCCAGAGTAATTCCAACTTCAGTATTCCCGCACAGAACTACGAATGTGGGCTAGAAACGAACCACACCAAACAGCGACACCAATGGATGGCCACAGTCTCCTTCAACCACGCCAATTCGATCAAAGTCGCCTGCGAAGCCGTCCTTATCAGTCCGTCCTACCTCATCACGCCTGCGCACTGCGTCACGTTCAAAAACGGAGAAACTCCAATACCGACTGATTCTCTGTTGGTTCATGTTGGTCAAGATCTCCGTGTCAGAGTATCCAAGGCAACCGTCCATCCCGGCTACCTCTCTGGCTACCTCGACGATGATTTAGCCCTCCTGAAGACTTCCGTTCCCTTGGAGGTGACCGATAGCGTGAGACCGATATGTTTATTCGAAGGGCAGGGAGAGATCAAGGGACATTCCACCGATAGGGTAGTTTTGGTTGGGAATGCAATAGAGAAAGAGGGAGTCATCGGGAGCAGGGTGATAGAAGCTGAGGCAAACAGAATAATTCAGGAAGAGTGCGAGCTGCTGAATCCACAGTTGAAGGGAGTTCTGGCCAAAAATACTTACTGTGTCTCTTATGTATCAGGTGAGTCTTGATCTGGAAAGTGGAAAACATACAAGCCGATTATAATAAATTTGGGTTTTTATAAGTTATTAAAAGAACAAGAGTAATAATAAGGGCGATTAGTAATCGAGATAATGTAACGCGCGAGCGGATGTCCCAAACCACTTGGTTTTTGAGATACAGGGTGATAAAAATAAATTTTTTACAATATTTTTTGGAGTAAACTTCGACATTTTCGACAATATTCAGTTCAAATTTGGCGAGTACAATAAATTCAAGAAGATTACTTCGACCACGCCACTGAAGATGACTGCCGCAGTTACAGTTGAAACGTTTGGAGATTTTAACGAAAGAAGACCACGGCATTCATATATTATTCTTGAACGATGGAAAATAGCGACTAAAGTTTGTCTTTCAGTCGCAGATGATTCCACAAAAGATTCTATGAATTTCATATTTTCATACTATTGACACATTTCAGCAGTACTGTCTGTTCCAACTGAATTATCATGTTTCAAAGGACCAATGATATTTTTTATGTCGCAACACAGTACCATTTATCATTTTTTTTTTTTTTCAGGAAAAACAAATTGCGTTGGAAGTTCTGGCAACGGCTTCGTTTCCTCCAAAGACGGAAGGTCTACTCTGAGAGGTATCGTAACGTTGGGAGTTTTACTACAGGGTGAAACAGAATGCAAGCAAAACAGTGTCAGTGTCGTAACAGAAATTTCAAAATACCTGAAGTGGATTCAGCGTAATATATACTGAGCTGAGCGGGAAAATTTTTTTCATTTTCTTTGATCCAACAAGAAGATTTTGTATTTTTATAGATTAACTTGAATAAAGTATTACTAAGCCAACATAATATCTTTGATTGAATGTTTGATTTTGTGGAGAAAAATCGATTCTTGACATGATTTGTTTAGGTATTTGACCTTCCACAACCTGAAAATAAAAAAAAATAAAAATATCCACTGAAACTTTCAGTGGCTGAAGACGACTGCCGCTCCGCGTCGTTCGTGCAACTGCCGTCGCGTGCGGAAAAGTACTACTTTCCGCACTTGTTAGGTAAATAACTATTATGTAATTATTATTTATCATGATCGCTGAGTGTTACATACCGTACATTTTCTAAGAAAAACAAAATTGGATTCTTTCAAGTTAATTCATCTAGGTTATCATGAGTTTTAATTGACGGACCGAAAACTACTCTGTCAGGCAAGTTTTTAACTAATGAAATCAAACAGTAATAGTAAAATAATTTCATTGAAGCAAGGTTCGCTTCTCTCCCATTTAATCCCCAATACATTTTTGTCGACGAAAATCTATTTCTTATATCTCATTCTGGTAAAATGGTGGTTCGGATTATAAGGGTCCTAGCTGGAATGATGGACACGCTGCCCTCTAATCTAAAAATCACACCGCCTTGCCGTGATGCGGAAGAAATTTTAGCCGGACGAATGCAGAAGGCCGTCATTCTTGGTTCACTCCGTCTGCTCAGGGCACATGATTCTCGGACCCAGTAGTTGCCCACCTCACGGAAGAGGGGAGTGACTATCTGGGTAAATGGCACCAGCGCGCCCTACAGATGTGTCGGAGCTCCGGAGCCAGGGCCCGACTGGTACAATCCAAACGGATAATAATAATAATAACGGTATTCCCTTCTCTGCATGGTCCGCAACCATGAAATTGCAGGGATTGGAGCGTTTCTCTTCAAGGCAGCAACCTGATCGGCTGATGAACTTGGTCTCATTTTCGACATCAAACGGCGTGACCAAAAGATGTAATATTTTTTTCAAATGAAAAACTCGTAGTCGTTGCTGTTAGAATTCGTAACATTTATAAAATTATTAGTGATAATAAATTCACCACTAGTGATATTGCTTATGAGAATATTCTTGCAAATCATTCTTACATGCTGCAATAGGTAGTTCCCGACTTTAGCATATTTTTGTTTCAGGTGAAATCATTCATTATGATGGCTTGTGACAATAGAATGTTGTGAATTGGACATTCTCGAATCGTGCTACCGATTGCGAATAGAAATGCTAGTATCGCCAGTTAGCGAAGAACTCGTATATCTCACAAATTATTTGAGGAAATTGGCTCCAAAAATCACACTGCTTGGGTTTTTACATGTCAACAGATACACTTTGGTTTCGTTAATTTCAACTATAACTTCTTACATTATAATTATAATTGAATTATATTATGTGTGAGAGATTTAGAATGTATTATGTTTCCAAGTATATCATTAATTAGATAAGCTCACCCACCATTTATATAATGACAGTATCTAGTTATACATGTCCTTCATTCATTGGGCATGAAAATGTAGCGTGTCAACTGAAAAATGCTGTTTCTACGACCACATGGAAATATGCCCATTTTATGCACTTTATCGATCAAGGACGTAGGCCGATTGTAAAACACTTTTTCATTTCTACATCGCGAGCTCTACTGTAATAATCATTTCAGTACAGGATATTTCATTTCCCACGACTTTCATGACCTACTAGACTGTCATTTTTATGATCATAAATAATATAAGATCGAATCAAGTTTGTTAACGTTCTATAATTATTTGGTTGAACTGATAAAAAGTAGATCAGATCTTTCTTGCAATAAGCGGTAGTGGATCTATTTTAATTGTTTTCTCATTATTAATCGAGTTTTGGAAGATAAATTCAATTCATTGATATTCTTTGGTGTTCGTAGTTCCAGAATCAGTCAGCTTGAAATTTAAAAAACAGAGAGTTTTGTCAGATATGGCAATGTCGTCGTAGATAAAAATGTCTGATAAACTCATTTCAACTTTCGACATCTCGAGTACTTCAATCAAATTTGAATGAGACTGAAATTAAACACTATGGTCTCTTATAGAGTTTAGTAGCTGATCACCTTTACATTGTTTTTCGTCTAAATTTTTAGCGCCACCTAGCGGGAATGCATTTCGCGAATATTGTTTTGCGCCTAAATTTTTATCGCCACCTAGCGGGAACGCATTTAGCGAATTGTATTAGTTTTCACAATTGTTCACAATTTCGCACACCTCGGATTTTTCAGTAAAACTTCGCCGAATCTAGTATAATTTTATTTCAGTTTCTAGTACAATTTTACGAGGTTTACACCACAACACTGGCGACGGAGCACTTGTACTTGTCAGTACTGTCAGCAGTGTCAGCAGTCACAGGCCGCGGCCACAGCACAGAACAAATAAATTTGTTCTTGTTGGATTTTAATCTTTGGGTTTTTCAATTTTTTATTCCTTCAAATTAAGAAATTTAGCTTATTCGTGTGAAAGCAAACATTTTCGAGCATTTACGATGTAAGTATATTTCTGCTCTATCAATTTCAATGATCAGAACCTATCCTACAAATTTAACCAATAGGTATATTATGTAACGAAAGGTTATGTGGAAGAATTTCAACAAGACCATCAGTTTTTTGAAATAATATCAGCTGTAATCAAATTTTAGATAAAAATGGCAGCAGTACGATCAGTTTCCCGGCTTTTTTCTCTAAGATCCTTCACAACAACAGCTAGAAGAGGTTATGCTGATATGAGCTTCACATTTGCTGCTGGAAATCAGGTATTATCAATAATAAGTATGATGTAAAATATTAACATTGACGTAGTTATTGGTAGTGTTACAAGAATTTGATATGAACAGTCCAAAGCTATGTCTTTCAATGGAAAGTTCATCTCAGACTAAAAGGCAGTTCTCTTTTAGGTGTACTACGATTCTAAATCAGTGAAACAAGTAGATGTTCCATCGTTTTCTGGGAGCTTTGGTATTTTGCCTGCCCATGTTCCTACACTAGCAGTACTCAAACCTGGAGTAGTGACTGTTTATGAAGATGAAGGCAATGTCAACAAAATCTTCGTTTCTAGCGGAACTGTCACCATCAATGAAGATTCTTCAGTACAGGTATATTCACTGATTCAAATTTAACCTGTTTATTGCAGAGATAAAACATATTTTGTTCTCAATCCAGTATTTTGAATTGAGTTCATTTGTTAGCACCCAGTGTCCATCCATGTGAAGTGTAGTAGATAGATGGGGTATACCCTGAGACCTGTTGTATATAATGATGTGTATATGTTTAGGTGGCTCAGTTCTACGCTTCACATGTAAACAAATGGATTCTTTACATATGTTTATTATGGTAAACATTACGAAAGTCCAGAATATGTCTTTTTTTCATACTTATATCTTTACATACATATAATTTATCTTATATTTACCAGATTCTAGCGGAGGAAGCTCACCCTGTAGCAAACCTAGATGCCTCTGCAGCCCGAGATGTCCTTAATAAAGCCCAAAGTGAATTGTCATCAGCCACTACTGATGAGGTGAGAACAAGTCAAGAGAATAAAACATAATGTATCAGTTTACATCTGTGAAAATCTGCATTTTATAGTAGCTCTATTTGCAGTATCACATACAAACTTGGAGTATTACGGAATTGTTTTTGTATGACAGTCAGAATCTACGATAATATTGTTTGTCATAACAGTAACAGAGATCAACTTTTAATTTTTGTTTGCAGGCACGGGCAGAGGCGGAAATCGCTATAGAAGTCGGTGAAGCATTGGTGAAAGCTATGGAGTGAAGTTAATGCTGTATTTTAATTGTATATTTTGTTTATTTTTATGTCAGAAAATAAAATTCTAGCTCTACTTATTGAATGCATACAGTCTTGGTAATCCACCAAGTTATGTTCAATGAATTCCCAAACATTTAAATGATGTAAATTAAAATGATGTTCATTTGGTCCTCAAAATGTGTTTCTTATTGTTATTCTTTAGTAGGTAATATGGATATTTGTTACTCTTTAAAACCAATAGTTTTTAGAAAACATTAAGAATGATAATTGTAGTTTTATATGTTGAATTTACACTCTGGATCGACTTACTAATTGTTAGAAGTGACCTCTTACAAATAATTTTATGAATATCAGCTACATTCTAATCCATCCCATTTCTACTGAATACCTAGTTTATAATCACTCAATAGATAAAAATTTTATCTAGGACTATATTGCAAATAACACCACACACACACGGATTCCCATGCTTTCCATGACCGACAATAATTGGGAATGGCTTACTGTATCAAACGCCTTAGATAAGTCGAGAAACACACACATAGAAGGTTTGCAATTGTCTACGGCATTACATATTTTGGAAGTTACATGTAATATGGCATCCTGCGTTGATCTTCCTTTCCTGAAGCCAAATTGACGATCAGATAGAAGTTTATGTTTTTCTAAGAAAAATTCTAGTCGAGATTTGATAATTTTTTCAAAAATTTTTGCAAATGCAGTTATTAAGGAAATAGGCCTGTAATTTTGCGGTTCTTGCTTACTGCCCTCTTTGTGAATGGGTTTGATAACAGCTATTTTGAATTCAGATGGACACTTTCCAACCTTCATTATTTCATTCATCAAGTGTGTCAATGGTGTTTTTATTTCATGCATTATATTTTTTTGTGTTTCAGCTTTAATTGAGTCAATTCCGGGTGATTTATTGTTTTTTAATTGGTTTATTATATCTATTATTTCTTGACATGACACAGGACGGAAGAATATTGAGGATTGGTTAACCACATTTCTTGGAGGAGTTTCTTTTGGTTTTATAATTTTTTTAGCCAGACTTTTACCAACTTTGGCATAATATTCATTGAATATGTTTGCAATTTCTTTTACATCCGTTACTAATTCTCCAGACTCATTCAAAATTTCATTTATTTCGCTATTCTTTTTATTTTTCTCCAGTGATTTAAGGGTGTAAGCTGTTTCGATGATTTAGAATTGTTCTTGATTTTATTTTTATAAAATTCTGTTTTCGTGTTTTGTATTATAACACTTAGTTTGTTTCGATAATGCTTGAATTCGTTCTCGTATAAATCTGGGTTTATTCTGTATTTCTTATAAAGTTCATTTTTTTTATTTATTGATGTTATTAAACCTGGTGTAGCCCATTCCTGCCTTTGTTTTACTGTTCTGGTGTTATTTTCGATTGTGGAGCTAAGATAATCAACAAAAAATGTGGTTGCTATTTCTGCATCTCTAATTTGATACAAACTACACATTTTCCAAATAGTCTGAGTGCTGAGTGAAACTATATAGATCCAAATTAACAGAACACTTTTTGAGATATTCAATAAAAACATTGTAAATGACCTAAAAAATTGTAAAGCACGCTGTATCTAAATGAAAAATTATATTGAACAATTCGCGAAATGCGTTCCCGCTAGGTGGCGCTATAAAAATCGAAGGCGATATCCCTTCCTCGAGCGAGTAGAGGAGAAATTGTAATGCTCTCTCAACATATAGCAAGCTATTCTTTACGCTCTCATGAAACCACCATACCCAAGATGAAAACTTTCTGATACTGTATGCCTACAGTAGTGCACACATATAGCTGCAAATTCGAAAATATTGACGCCCACGATGTAGTAGTCGAGTTAGTAGTCGTATATGACGTAGTACCTTGTGATAAGGCGAACTAATATGCAGTAAGCAACTTGGTACAGTCTGTGAAAAATTAATACACAGTAAAAATGGACTTTCCATCCAATCTTAATGGCAAAGTTTTAATTGGTCAGATACGGGAAGTGATATGGCTAATGTTATCCATTTCGTGAGAAAAACAGTAAGCGAGAAACAATGCACCATTTTGTATCAAAATTTTTTATTCTGTAAATTCTTCCACATACATAATGGTTCATATATATTTTCAGCTACGTTTGTTTTAGTGTACTTGCCTTATTACAGCATTTGAATTACAGAAATCTGACTAGCCTATAACTGCACTTCCCCCTATAAAATAATTATTACATCATGTAGTTCAATGAGTCCAACACTGATGTCATCCCATCAGATTAAAGTAAAACTGTTTACCACTCTAGTATCACTTCCTTCTTCATTTATTATGACAGGTACCCGAGAAGAGCAGGATATGATAACTAAATACAATCCAAATAAATGAATGGTCATTTGAAGGCTCCTCCAATTACTATTATTTGTTTTTTAATTATTATATACCTTGACGATCAGTTTCACTACAAAAATAGCATAATAAGCGTATTCAATATAATGTACTGGCAATGAAATTTTTAATATGTGCTCACAGAGAGGATCTCTTGAACAATAATAGATTATGATTTGAGTTATTACCTTCGGTGAATATAAAGATGGTTGGTCTTATCTTCAGTCCTTGATCACATCTGTGCTCATTTGCTCCAGCTCTTTTCTGTGGAAACAGTATAACATCCGCAAACCTGACATTTGAACGTATAAGATATAAGAATAATAAAAAAACTCCAAGACAAGCTTTTATTCAACAGTAAAAGCACAAGAGTTTTTTTTTATCGGATAAATTTCTTTCATCAACGAAATAATTTTGCCAATCACGAGGAAAACTGACTGTCTAATGTCAACTGTTCGAGTAAATTACTGATGGAAAAATTTTGAGTTGAAGAACGAAATTTATTCAATAAAAGATAAGTTCGAGTGCTTTGTGACAAGATATATCAACGACAATATATAAATACACCACAATAATAATCACCTTGATTGAAACAGTTATTTGAAGAAGCAGTTATTAACAATACAATTATTGCAATGCTTTTTGTAAACTGTTCAGATGAAACTTTCCTAAAACGATTCATATTATGTCAACAATACTGAACAATCATTGCTGTCATGACAGAAATTGAAGGGACTTCCGCCTACTAGATAAAGTCTGTTTTTGAGGAACAGGAATTTTTATCTGTCAAACTGACCCTAACGTCATATTTAAATGGGTTTTTGTACAACTGACATTAAAAATGACGTTTTTAATTCATTGACACATGAACTAAAAACTGACGTTTTCACAAAATCACTTTTAACACTAGTGTTAAAAGTACTTTTAACACTAGTGTTAAAAGTAAAATGACAGATGAGATGATGGATACTCAGTAATATAGATCTCTCTAATAGAAACACTTCAATCAGATATTATAATCAGAACACCTACTCAAGAGGAATCGTTTATAAAAGTTCACACATGTATTTGGTCGTTTGCGCAATTGATAATACTAATTCCTTTTGAAGTTACAAACGAAGTAGTATTTAGTCCAACTGTAGAATGTCCTTCATCACTGACAAATAATGACATTCATAAATAAAGTGCGTTGGGGTTTATTATATTTGAAGTATCTGTCAGTCAGCCTTGTAATCCAAAGATCGTGTGTTCGAATCCTTATGGATCTTATTTTTTTTTTGTTTTTTTCTTACTAGCAGTAACTGTTGAACAAAAAATTTTGTATGATACATTTGTTAAAAGTGATTTTATTTTGCTCGTGGGGTTGCTCCACTCGCTAACGCTCGTTTCGCAATATTCCCCACTCACAAAATAAAATGCCACTTTTAACACTTATATCATAAATAACTATTATTTCGGTATACAGTATACAGTAGTTGATTTATCAAATGTATTTTTTTTAGATTTGTAATATATAGTTTATTCTGTGATATACGAATTCAAAAGCTTGCCACGCAAAGTTTACAGTTTGAATATTAAAGTAGCAAGCTTCTAAATATGTTACTCACAGAATAACCTAGATTACACACCTAAAGAAATTATTTTTTACTTTTTTGTGCATTTGAAAAAAGTTTCTTTAATTGTTTTTTATTAATTTATTTTGTGCTTTTTAGTTAGAACACATTAATCTATGGACTTCTGATGAAGCTATCTGATTCAAATGAGACAAATTTGGATTTTACAGAACTGAAATTTTTTCAGGAAAAAAGTGTATCTGTAGTGAGTTGGTGGTCCTGATCACGAATCTGAAAGAATTTGGAGCCTATTTTGCCCCCTAGTATACCTATTTTTCCGTAAAAATGGGTTGTTCCATCGCGAGTGGTGGGCAGTGTATAACACTTAGGCCAACCCAATTGAGGTGGTAGGTGCATTTTGACCAAGTCCATCTGTCCTGAGAGTTTCATCATTCTACCTCAACTATTACGGAAGATGCGGGGGTGTTTCCATGGGAAGTGAGACACACTGTATAGTAACATGGCAAGTTGATATAAAGTCTTGTAACTTGTAAATTTCAGTTTATGCGCCTTGACCTCCATAGCTATTTTCTATTTCGAATTGTTCTGAAGTTCAAATCCCCAATAAGCTGGTCTTCTTCTCTGCCCAAGAGTAATTGGTAGGACCTGCTGTGCACAGAGGCGTGTACCACTTTCTTTTTGAGTCATAGAAATTATTACCTAGTCATTATTGAGTTATACCGGTGAATATATTGTATTGTAGATAATATGTCAGAAAATTACTTACATTGCATCCGTCCGTTTATAATTTTTGCCGTCTTATGCCAAGAGCGTTGAGTTCAAAGAGGATTTCGGATTTGGGGGGGCTGAACATGCAATTCATCAGTTACCAGAGCTTTTTATTTTTCTTCATCCCAGTCTTGTGAATAACAGTAGTAATTTATTGGCTGCAGCCTCAAAGCCCCCCCCTCGCTGCGCCAATGAAGAGAGATATATATTCTTTTGAATTATTTATATCACCTACTTCTACGATTTCATCAAATCTCTTTGAAAACGTTACTTTTATTATTATTCAAATTATTATCATTATATGGCGTTGCATTCAAATGATCAAGTAGAATTAAAAAGCACATCCTCTCATATATCTGTATAAAGTGGCGTATTTACACAATAAAACTGCTAATTCGCGAATATAGTGAGAACATCAGGTTACACTCTAATAAATTCAAATTAAATGAATGAAATTATAAAATCGCCACAATTGGAATTCATTCTATAGTTCATTTCAAAAATAACGTAGGGTAAATTCCTATGTATTATGCCTATATTTGGTAGAATTGTTGCGTGGTCGTAGGAAAAATAGTGTATAATCTCTGATTTCAACTTTCAAAGTTTCTTACTGCTTTTTCCAACGTCACCGTATAACCTAAATCCTATGTCGAAAAATGAACGACGAACCAATAATAATGAATTTTTCATTGCTATTTTCGCAATTATCCCGAGCGATCAATATTCAAAACGTGTATGGAATCACAATGTCAATAACCACTTTCTATACCAGCGTAGGTATCAGCTCATTTTCAGTTTCTTTTATACGCGTTTAATAGAATTCATCACGAACGCGGAATACAGTTTTAGGTACCTACACATCATACATCAAAGTAGGTCTTGTGCGTGTTCTTTAATTTTTTTTCACGTTCTGGTTCCCATTAAAAAGAAAATCCTGTAATGTTCGGAGAACAACGTAAGAGCCGAGAGAAAGTAGGTAGGAATTGGTGTTCTTCTTGAATGTCTGCAAGATGTATGCCTCAGGGAACACCTTCCGAGGCAGTGAGTTCCGAAGCTTTACCATTCGTTGAAGACCCTTGAAAAAAATGTTCGGAATATCTCAAAAATAAGTACAAAGGGATGTGAAGACTATACACGAAGGGTAATGAACGCGGGGGACAGGCACTTGTCGGAGTGCTACCGCTTAAGCATCACACCCTGTTCCCTGTTTCTAGCTCTCGCCTCAACCGACAGTCCAGTGATAGGCCAATTATGTACTTAGCTACCATTTTTATTACAACCAATGGTGAGGCCGTACGCGGAGTGCATACTTACTGGCTCTGCCGTGTCAGTACCAGCAAAAATTGAGCGTTGCTCACTCGCCAGGGTGATCACGGGTTATCCACCCCGTACCCTCAGAGCATACCCCCCGGTCACCCCAATCGTAGCACGGTGATCTTAATGATCTCACGAAACCACCGCCCCCTGGAGGCCAAGCGCAGTGTGAAAGGAGCTCCAGTGTCCTCACTCAGAGGGATTTCTCCGACAACGTTGGAAGGGTCACCGTTCGCAGCCGTTTGTCCAACTGCTCCCCATGTTGACCTACGTTTAACCGTCCGTGCCACCTGGAGACTACCATGTTGACTGGGCGTGGACTCAGCTTTTACCAGCCGCAAAGGCCTCCGACTGGAATCGCAGGGAGTACCCAGCACCCCGAGTCGTGGACTCACGGCTTTCAACTAGTCCGGGGCGCCTCACGACTGGAATCTCCTCACGCCCAACCCCGAGGCACAGGGGGACCCCGGGGGCACACGACGGGTCAGTCTCGATGGGACCGCTTACTGTGAAACGATTGATATTTCAGAAGAGCATTATCCATGGACTTATCTATAGAACAGAGACATGGCTCTTTTTCACAAATTTTGAATGTTTATTAAGGAAATTCATGTTCACTACGAAAAAAACAAAATACTTTTTCCATTGAAAGTTTTATTACAGTTATGAAGCCAAAAACATTTAACTTTCAATGGAAAATAGGCAAAATTGTGGTACGTTTAGGGACGTCTGCAGGTTCCTCTCTATATGTTGAGGACATTTTTGTGAACGCCTCAAAGGGGTCTCAAAAGGTTTTTGTGACGTCCAGGGGACTTTTGAATACAGCCTCAAGTTGTTCCCATAACATACTATGAACGTCCTAGAAGACTTTATAGGGATGTTCCGAGACGTTATTTGGACGTCGAGAACGGTAACAGGAGGACGTCCAAAGGACGTCATCTGGTTCGACATCCTGAGGACATTATTGTGAACGCCTCAAAAGGTATAAGTATGTGCTATCTAGGAGAAACCTTTTATCGTGATGTGAAAAAAAAACTACGCCAGATTTTAGCAAACTCATCGATCAATGTTACGTCTCTCGCGTATGACATTTATTTTGTCCGCCGTACTGTACAAGCCTAATGAATGAGAAATTTATTATCAATCAGCATAACTAGAGAAAGTGACACAGAAATTAAAATTACGCCTATTTATAATCTAGAGACACCACCCACCGCGGCCACCGATTTTCACTGAAACAAATGAAACAATAAGCCGTACCCCAGCACCCTTCTCGAAAAAGCCCACATTTCTCCTCGATGAAAAACAATGATCTGCTTTCACTGAGGAATCTCATTCTTGGGATTCTTCAGCGGCATATCGGATCTTGGGAGGTCAAGGTAAGGTACACGTCGAGGTTGTTTGTGTAATTGTTATTTGTCTTCTGCCTCAACTTGTAACCCCACCTTTCTATATATACGGAAGATCCATCGGCCCAGTACTAGTTTGTGAATGAAGTTTGTCGTGTGTGTTTTTGGACAGTGTTCGTTTCATTTGTTTGGTTTTAATTGTATTTATCAATAACGTAAGTACATTGGAACATTAAGATGGGTTTTAAAAAATATTGACAGAAAAGAAGTTTTGGTATATATCACAAAATATTTGAAAAAATCAGACAAGCTTTCAAAATATTTTATTCTGAAATCTTCAGGATATTTTTTGTATTTTCTTTAATATTTCCTTTACCAAAAATTCAATGGTCAGAGGAAAGCTGAAAAGCCGTAAAAGTGACCATTACGATCAGGGAGATTTTGGGGAGGATAATTTATGTTGATAAATATAAGAAAGATGTAGAGATGATTTAAATTCATTTTCGATTCACTTTTTCAAAATTAAACATTTTATTGGAAAAGTAAAAAGAAGTAAGACAACGATATCACTATCACCTCTTTCATTTTGGCCTAATTAAAGAGTTTTTTGGATTTCTAGTTTAACCGAAATTGACACAATATTTGATTTTCAGGTGGAACTTAATTGCATTTGCAAAATGCTGAGAAAAGTATGATTTATTTTAAAACTATTTCAATGAGTTTTTTCCGAACCAAGTTGCTATTTGTGTATCAGAGTGCAAAGTCATAGATTACAGCTCGACAAAGAGTTAATCTTTGAAGAGCGGCAATGACACTTTGTGCTCGAAAAGCTCGATCCTTTATTCAACATAGGCACACAGGTGTTTTCAGTATTGATGAATAATTTCCTCAGATGAAATGATTCATGAGTAGACATACTTATAGGTAATAAATAATAGACCCCCAGGTTCAGTGGCGCAGCCAGGATTTCAGTTTGGGGGGGGGGCTGAACATACAATTTATCAGTTACTAGAGCTTTTTTTTTTTTCGTCAGCCGGATGTTATGAGTAACGCCAACAAGCGAACTGTTAGGCACGCGAACGATACCATCATCTTGTAGAAAATTTTCTTAGGTTTCTTTCTATATTCCTATGTATTTAACGAATGTGTCTTGTTATGGTCGCAGAATGCGAAAAATGTAAAAGGTGCACTAGGATCTGGTACCCTAGCATATAAAATCGCCAACGAAAAATATTTCCGAAAATTCTAGAATTTTTTCAATATTTTTCCTGTATTCTACGCTATCAATTTAACACAGTATTGGAAAAACGAAAAATAATAAAATTAAAAATCGGTCCAACTCAAAGTGCACACGTTCGTAGAAACTGCTACCAAATCTATGTTTGACTAACAATCTATTTCAAATTTGGTCAGCGTATATAAAAAAGATTGAATTTAACGAATATATTATAGGAACAAATAAGAAAAATTTTTGGCAGGAAAATGGCACCTGCAACCTCTAGATAACATTTTCAACCGACGACCGAGTTGAGATAGAGCAATTCTGCGAACGCCAATCGATTCAGCATGCTGAAATTAGTATATGCTGTGATTTTCAAGTCGATCGGCACAAAATGAATTTTCAGCCGAAAAAACAGCAAAGGGTTATACCTTAAAAATGGCCAGAAATCCAAAGTCATCAGATTCACTCGAAATTACCACCGATATACTCAAAATTTCATGCTGATTCTCAAAATGTATGATTTGAATATGTTCGGAAACACGGTGTACCATAAAACAAAGATAAATGTGCAACAAAAATTGTATCGCACGAATTGGGCATCCTAGCACACAAAACCACCTATAACACCTACAAGCGAACTGTTAGGCCAGCAAACAATAACATCCTCTTGTAGGAAATTTTTTTAGCTTTCTTCTACGCCATCATTTTAATAGTCATTTGGTGGCTTGGAGAGGCTGCAGCCCCAAAGCCCCTCCCCTGGCTGCGCCAATGCCCAGGTTACCAATGATCTTTGCGATGGATCTCCCATAAAACAACACACTCTTTCCCATAGAAATGCTGGGAAAAACATGAGAAGACCATCCCAGTCGGGTGAATTTTAGTGCTATATGAGATGGGGCAGCCTTGTGCTGTTCCGTGGTATAGAAAAAAAGCAAAAAGTGGAGATGAGGTTGCTGGTGAGAAAAAGATTAGGAATGCGTTTGGTTAGCTAGACCAGCCGCTCTAGACAGTCTATAAAACATACATGATAGCGAAGGAGTCAGCTTCACGACCTGCCTTGTCTGTTTTATTGGAAAATTTGAGCCAGGCAGTGTTGCTTTCATTAAAATTTCCCATTATAGCGACTTCACCTGATGGAAGGTTTTTGCTGGATGAAGTCTAATTAGAGTGATAGAGGTCGCTATAAGAAGGTTCATATAGGAAATAAGTAAAGGTAGCAAAGAAATTTGGTCTATTTCATCTCTGTCTCTGATCAATTTTGTGTTTGTGTGTATTCAGCCAAAATTTCTAAAATAACATAAATTTCATAGACAGATAACGATAAAACCAATACTGATGAAAAACCGTTATTGTAGGCCTTGTCTGAGTAGGCGCAAATTGTTCAAGCTTTTTCTCTTTATAAAATCTAAATATACTTAGCGCTAATGAAGGAATTCCGAAAACTCCCATATTTCAATCAATAAAACTAATTGCGATAATAACATATAATAAGAGAAAATAATAAATTATCACGGTAATCATGAACAATTATTGGAACTGGGTGCAATTAATTATATTAATTGAAAGTGATAATCAAATTGTGGAAAAATCATAAAACGGTATTTATTAGAGGCAAGTCTGAGATCATATGAATGTTAATCTTCCGCTGCAGTATTATTCGAATTTATTTATTAGTGGTAGTGGTGCTTCATCAATCAAGAAATAATTTGTTTCTGATGAAAAAAAACGCACTGTACCGGGTGTCCCAAATTTTATGTGACAGGCAATATCTTGTTTGTTAAAGGAGATGGACAAAAATGCTATATATTATTATATTATATTTTGGTATAATTAAAAAATATACAGGGTGTTTGGTGTAGGTACTACAGACCAATGATATCGATTGAGAAACATCGTAGAGCTGACAAAATGGCTTTTAGTCAGTGAAACTCTCCTTCAATTTAATGAGAGATACAAACAGGGTTCATGTGTGAGCAATCTAGTGTTTTAAAACCTATATTTTAATCAAAAGTGCAATAATTCAACAACGCCGTAACCGAATTTAAAAAAAACTATACGTGAAATTACATCAGAATGTAACTCTCATAAACCTCAAAAATATTTTTGTCTTCCTCGATCAACAAACCGGATACACTGGTTATAAAATTCAGGATACCCGGTATACAAAATACGAAAGTTGAAGAACGTTTTTAAATAAGTCTCGGATGATTTTTTTAATGGAAATATTCAGAAGCAAAAACCATAGGAGAAATAGAAGAGAAAAAAATACTAATGAAAAAGTATATAATTTGGAAAGCATATATGAAGTGTTTTTTTTTGGGAAGTAAAGTTCGGAAAATTTAAAGTTCAGAGATTATGGGATGAGAAAATAATAATAATAATAAGCCTTCACATTCGAGTTACCTCTCGGTCTTTACCTAATGGGTAATCAGTGCCGGATTAGCTACGTAGCAAGAGTAGCAAATGCTACGGGCCCCGCGCATTGGAGGGTCCCGCGCTCCAACACCTGTCTGACCGTAAACAAATTTAAAATTTAGATAGGACCGTAAAATATTGCATGCCTTAAACGCGAAGCTCTTAGGCTATGCTTCACTTCCACCTGAAAATCTAAATATAATAATTAATACCTACCACTACAAACGTTGGTATCAAAATCTACAACAATAATTTAAAATTGTACCACATTTTTAAAATTGAGCGTATCCTCAACGAACAACTCGATTTAAACAATAGTCCTCTCCTGAACCTATAACCCAATTCCCACAACCTGCAATACCTGCATTTACCAAATTGTTTGTTATGTTCCTTTATCATTGATATTGACTCCGAAAATCGATATAGGTACTGCTACTAATTAAGGTATATCCTAGGATTCCCATATTCCCAGGTATAGATGATGTAGATATCAAATTATTTGTTATGTTCATTCATCATTGGTATCAATTAAGGTATAGCCCAGGTATAGGCAATGGAAATAGATATAAATACTCAAATTAGAATGCAATCTAGTTAGGTTTGAAAATTGTGTAATGACCGAAAGTGATATAAAAATTATCGTGGAAAATAGTCAAAAAAGTGTTTTTATAGTGTATCCTCAGTGAACTTCACTTAAGGTAAGATATTTTATTATATGGTATGTTTTGCATATCCATCCATACACATAAATAAAATTGAAGTGTCTGTTTGTAATTTCAAAATAACAGCTTTTCTCATAATGCATATTGACAAAACAAAAATTTAAATCTCGGTGAGATAAAAAATCATTTAAAAAAAATATTTGTCTCACTTCTTTGTTTCATTCACCGTAGGTAACATGAGCGGCAGATCTAGAGATACGGGTCGGCACTACGCTTCTGGAAGTGCTAAGCGTAAAGCAAAAGAAGAAAAAGAAAAAAAGAACGAAGCTGTTGTATCAAAAACACGTAAGCTGTTCGAGTTTTTCAATGTTCAGAGTGATGTTGCTGAATTTACAGAAAGTACATCAGCAAATACAGAAGTTCGATCTCATTGTACATATAATAGTGGTACTACTACTGTTTCTGATGAAGCAATACTTTCTATAAGTGATGATGTAGATGAAGAGACAGCAATTCCTTCTTATTCGGCTATATCTTGTTCTTATATGTGTATATTCTTGTTGTTGAAGTTCAGGTGTTTATTGTCATTATTGATAACGTACTGTCCGCTTTAACTAAACGTATGAAAGCTTATCATAAAATTACCAGTGTTTTTGGAGTATTTCGACAGCTAAAATCTCTTACAACAAAAGAGATTTTGGAAAAATCCTCAATAATGGTCAGTGCTTACAAAGATGATTTGGAGAACAGCCTAGGTGACGAATTAGTGCAGTTCGCTGAGCTGCTGAAAACAGATGTGGCTACTGTTATTGACAGCAACAAACAGGAGCCTCTGGAACTGCAATTTTATAACCTTTTACTAAATAATTGTTTAGAATCGTGTTTCCCAAACGTAGAAATTGCCTTGCGAATTTACTTATCTCTCATGATCACTAACTGCAGTGGCGAACGTTCTTTTTCCACATTAAAACGTATTAAAAATGAGTTAAGGAACACGATGGGCCAAGAACGTCTTAATCATCTCACTTTGATGAATATAGAGCATGATTTGCTTAAAGAAGTCGATATTGAAAGTGTTATCTCTAAATTTGCCCATATTAAATCCAGAAAAGTTTATTTGTAATAGTTTTGTTTTATTTAATACCCTAAACTTGAGAACCTAAAGCAAACCAAGGGCCCCATGAGAGAATTTGCTACAGGCCCCGCACTGGCTTAATCCGGCACTGTGGGTAATATGAAATAATGCTAATATTTCCTTTTTTTTTCAGTCAAAATGAACAATATTTTGTGTCTTATGTTCGGATTCATTGCCATTTCCGCAGCTCAAGTTCAAAATGGAAGAATATTAGAACCCCCTGTTCCAAACCTCTGCGCTCAGAGAACAATCCACGAGAGGACACCTGACGGTATGTTTGAAAGTTTGTTTTGAGTGAATGAATTATACAGCGTGTCCCAAAAAGTACGTAACAAATGGAAAACTGTTTTATTTTTTACAAAAAAAATATTAGTAATAAAAAAGTTGGTGCTTATCAAGAAACTCGTCATGACTGATCAAAAAGGTATGTTCATTTTTTGGTTTGTGAGAAATATATTTCGTTTTTTCGGTAAGCACCAATTTTTATAGCGAATAATTCTTTTATTGAAATCAAAAATTCTGTTCCATACTTTTCGGGACACCCTGTATTTAAAGTCCAATCGGAAAAATAAGGTCAGAACGTCAAGAACGCGTTTGTTGATGTTATGATTTATTTTCTGTAGAAAAAAATTATAGGGCCACAAAACAAAGTAACGTATATTGCAGTGTACAGTCCCTCGGAAAGTGCATTATATCCACACCAATGCGAAAATTATTTTCCACACGTGTGCGGATAAGCTGTCAAATGCATAATTTCTAATTAGATTCAAAAATTTAATATATCCTTTTGGAGAAAAAAAAAAACAATCTCTTTGAAAAGCATCAATTTTTTCATTTTCATAATGAAAAAAAGTTGCGTCGCACTATAACATTGATATTGAGATTAGTGGACAATGTTTGATAAAAGAAAGAAAACTCATTCTCTACGATTACCAAATCACCGATATTATTGGCTAAGATCCCGCGGTCGTAGAAAAAATAGTGTACATTACTTGTGCGAAAGTGATTGTTCTACAATATTTCCCAATAGTGTTAAAAATCAAATTTATTACCGCAATTGTAATGTAATATACTGTTGACGGATTGACATGTTTCGATAGCAACCTGTTGCTTATTTTGTCATGGTTTATTGTAAAACTAATGCGGGGTATAGCATATTTCATACGACTGTCACAGAATGATTAACCACGAACCGTAGAAAAATACGACACCCTTTGAACAAATGTTTCAGTTCCAAGAATAATTGGGAAATATTATTATTGTTGATTAATATGTTGTCCCTGAAAAACTCTCATAAATAGCGCTTGTAAAACGCTATTCATATAGCAGGTGTTTCCCAAATTGCCCAAACCAACTTCACTCTTTTGATATTCAAGATAGATTTTAGAACTTTTCAAAGACTTGGACTGGCAGAACATGAACAGAGATATTTTCAACAAAACCAGTGTACACACGAAAATCAATCATCCTAGTGAAGTGAAAATTGGAATGCTTTAAAGTGATCGGTTTTTGCTTGAAATAGTTGAATGGAACAAGCCGTTGTAACACCTGAAGTTTATTTTGACGAGAAAATATTTCTGTTCTGTAAAGGAAAGAGGACCAACGATCAGATGTTCATCATACATTGTAGATTTCAAATGCACCGAGTCCTGCTTCACACAAAGAGATTTTGCTTTCTTACTGAAATGAGAGAAATATATAATTTCATCCAAACAATAAGAAGAAGAAGAAGTAGTTCCAAAATCCGAAGCAGCACTACCATATTGGATGGCAAAGCTTATTCTCTCTATCCTGAAAGTAGTTTGACGACAATCTTTCGTATCTTGGCCTAATCTCCACCCAAGATTATACGAAGGAGATATCCTTATGTTCAAGTCACACTTTGGTCAATATTTTCCTCAAAAATATTTTGGTCAACCACCCCAATCTTCCTGGAAACTCATTATTGGTGACTGATAGCTGAAAAAGTATTCAAAGGATCAAGAATTGAAACGGGTCTCGAAGCAACATTCGTTTCAGTTCCACTATTCAAACAGGAGATCATTGCAAAGTTGAATCAAATGAACAAATTTAACCTTCACTTGTTTCAAGAACTTCTATATTGGTCTGAACCTCCGCTCTTATAAATAATTCAGTTGATGACATGGTACGGTGAAATATTCCCTTTCGTTCATAGATAAATATGTGCAATAGTTCGCTAGAATGGAAAAACCTGAAAAAGGTAGTTAATTGTTGATGGGACAATATTTGTATCATCAATTTTGTTTATGTCTATGCCTACAGACATACCGGATTCATTATTCATTATATTTTTATGGTTTTGTTTTGATGGTGTCCAAAAAAAGTATAGCACTAAAAAGATGAGCAGGTAAATAAAGGAAGTTAGGTAAATAATTTTCCACGGTTTAACTTGATTCAAATCTGAATAGTATACTTTTGATTAAATGAAAATCGCAACTCTTTTTCATTTGATGATATGTATAAATGAAATGTACCCGTTGACATTTAATTTTACCTCGCCTTTGCGAAACTAAATAGGTAATTATTATGACAGTAAAACCAACCTAGCTTTAAACGGAATTATTTGCTGCGCACTTGCCGGAAAGCGGATTATAGTCCGTAATATATAAAGTGAAAATAATAGTTTAAAAAACTAAAGAACACGCTTTACTTCCAATGACTAAAAAGCAAGAAATAATTGGCAATATCATTCTCATATTTTTTTATTTTAATTTAACAATACCGAGTGTTCAAGAGCTCAAGAGAACTTTGTCAGGCACTCCACGCTTTTTTTACATTTGGGTGATGACATTGTCAATTTATTTTACTTCTTTAGTCCATATTGGAAGAAAAGCGTTTTCAGAAAACCCACACATAGGTAGACATTTTGAATCGGATCTGATCGTAATCACAAAACTCGTCCACCATCTTGGGCCGCCATATTGAATTTATGAACTTTGACAAAAAATTCGTAATCCCTGACCCCGAAAAACCTTACATACCAATTTTGAACCGAATCGGACCATTATCACAAATTTCGTCCACCATATTGGAGCTGCCATTTTGTTTTTTTTTCTATAACACAACTTGAAACAATTAAAATGCATAATGAAGTTGGTTTCAATGTACGTTATTGTTTAAAAAAACGTGTTAATAATATCATGCAACGAGATATAATAACATTTTCGTAAAGTGAAACCAAAGGCATATCTTGTGCAAGTCGGCTCATACAAAAAAGTCGTACTTTACGAACTTGTATCATGAATAGCTTATATGTTATCTCTCATTCGTTATATATCTTTCATTATACTGTATCAATCATGTGCTATAAATAAAGTCATGTGTCAAATATTAGACATCCTGCAAAAATGATTTGTTATTCAATCCTTGTACACAAATTACACCACAATTGCAAAGATCTTGACCTCCACCTGAAACCAGTTTTGGTGTTTTCTCAGCAAATTATGGGCATTTAACAGTACGTCGAAAAAAAAAACAATCAAGTCGTTTTTGATGATATATTATAACTATAAAAAATATAGAAATTATTGGAAACAAATTAATAAACGTGAGTATCTTGAATTCCTCCTTTCATTCAGAATAAACGAACAGATTTCAATATGACCTTATTTTCATCCGATTCTTCATATCTCCGCATGTTACATTATTGAGTGAGATAAAATTGGAAAAACTTAACGATTGTTTAATTTTTTCAGGTAAAGGATATTTCTTCAGTTGGAGAGACTCCAATACAAAAGGTGTGGAACAGGACTGGCTAGCAGGAAGAAATTATTGCCGAAAACGTTGCATGGATCTGGTTTCGTTAGAGACAAGTGCCGAAAACGAATGGATCAAGAAACGCCTAGTAAATGATAAGGTATGTAGTGATAGACGGAAAGCCAGAGCCGAGGATTTTCTCTGAATTTATCAATGCTGGTTTTTCGTTAATTAGTTATAGACGATACGCACACAAACATACTCTGGTCAGTCAAGCGAATCGTAGAACAGGTGACAGTAACAAAATGGATTTATTTAAACTGAAAATTGTTATACAACTATAATTCCCTCTAAAATTCAGAGACCAACAAATACCATTGGAAACCACCAACTCCCACAAGTGGAAAGTGTGGTGAACCATAAAAGAAAAAACTGTCAACAATGGCAAGTGTTGTAAACGACCCAACTCACAACACTTTTCAAAATTTTGAGACAATTCAATTCGACCAAATGAACATTAATAATCTGAATAAGTCCAGAGAGCTTTCAAATTGTACCCACACTCGATTGAATTATGAAGAAAATAATATTCGTCTATATGTCATGGTCTTGCGATATTACCTACGAATATTCAAAAACAAGATAAATTTTGACATCGTCAAAATCATTACACGCCTTCTGACACTCCCTTTTTAACATGCCTGCGAGGTTCAACGATGAAGTTTACTAATCAGACTCAATCTTAGGCACGCATTCAATGAATAGATTCCTATTATACACAAATATTTAAATTTGAGGCATAAATATTAATTCTCTGGCCTTCGACTTGTCATTAGCATTAGCAATGAATATTCAAGTGAATGCATCTATCACCTTAGTAATATAAAAAAAGATCACATGCATCAGCGTCCTGATGGTAGTGTGTTCCATTGATTATTTTCTTGGTTTTCTTTTTTATGTATGGTACATGATTTTACTGTTCACTGTTTAAAAAATCCAGCAGTTCGTCCACTACCATGTCCCACAGTAGAGGTGATAAAATCTCGCCCTGTGGGGTTCCCCAGGTAATTGCAAGCTACGAGGAGTCTTCGAACATGTTTGGTCTGGGCCTTTCGATTTTGGAGCATTGAGAGTATCCACCTGCAGGTGGTTTCGACCATGCTTTCGAAAGATGTATTGTCAAAGGCTCCGTGGACATCTAAAAAAATACTAGTGCTGACACGTTAACAGATTTTGCAAGTTTGTGATAGGCTCATCCTGTACAGTCTGCCCAATCATAGGTACTCAAAGTTCGTAACCGTGAACCTAAACAGTCTGTCGGAAAAATACAATAGCTGCTTTAGCAATATTTCCAGAATTTTATTTATGGTTCACTCTAAGAGATAATTCATGTGTTTTACTTCCAAACAATAAGTTTCATTTGTAATGAATTGTGTTTGGAGAAAAATCTACTTCAGTATAAATACGAATTTTTCATTTTAAAGTAACAAAAGTAATCATTATTGGTTGATATATTGTATATATCTTTGGTCTCGTCCTTCTTTTATACACGCGTAGGATCTACGACTAGGCATGTCTAGGATTGCGCAAATGACAGATTTATTTTAACCGATGGTGCATAATGCTATTCTGTCGACATACGGAAACAGTTCAATGGTTTTTATGAGAAAACAGTCAATATTTATTATCTTATTCTGTAATATCTCTCACGCAGGAAGTCGTTTGTTCTTGAATTGGTAGAACTGCCTTTCTCCTCTTTACGACAATTTTTTTTACCGCATCATTTCGTCATTAGCGCGTTTTGTCGGTTTTATCATAAAATGGTAATAGAAATTAAAACAAAAACTGGCACGGAATATTATAACAATACCTAATAATGGATTGAACATTCAATGAACTGAAAACCTAAAGATAACTGTTGTTTCATCGAAGTTAGGATAGAATCTTTTCAACAGAAATCTGTCCGGAAAATTAACTCTCTGGAAGCAATCCTCTGTGGAAAAGTCTCCTCTGTTTTCCATTAAATAAACCAAAAAACGTCGTTTAAACATATCTACGCAAGTACCCAGCAATGAATCATCCGATTTCAGCTAATCTAGGGTCGTTTTGCATCATCCTTGATATTAATATACTTAATGATATCACGCATTCAACTTGCTATGCATCGAAATTTACAGTTTTATGATGCAACAAGGCAGTGAATAAGTTTTGCAAGACTTTAACCACCTATACAATTTGTATAAGGTAATCGATATTGGGTCAATGTTTTTCTGTACTGTTGTGTCTTGAATTTTTAGTACTCATCACGTGGTAAGAAAGGTCATCTTTATCCAAAAGAGAAAATGTTACGCGTACACATATTTTACACTGTTTCCCAGTGAAACTTGAATGGATTTTGTTTCTCAACGTAAAATTTGATAGATTTAGCTATTCTGACAGTAGCCTATTATTATTATTGGAAATTCATTGTTCACTTTTCTTTTAGATCTGGATAAATATAATTTTTGTCCTTCGATACTCTTCTTGCCGAATCAATGAAAATTGATGATGCGGGTTTACAACCATTTATTAATCTCGATACAAGCATCGGATGTTTAACTATTTTCACTTCTAGTGTGAAGCATAGTCTTCCTTTATATTCACCGAGATTGAACTGAAAAATAGTTAATGAATAATAAATTGGAGAACTATTCGAGAAGTGAATATTTTCATATTCAGAAATAATGATTTTTTTGTACAAGCGTGCATGATTCACCATATAACCGCACGCAGTTTTGTTTGAGAAGTCATTTCCCGCACTAGAGCGGAACAAAAATTCCACACGCGATATTTTTTCAAGACCGCTACATAAAAGTTTTTGTTGACTTTATGGAAAAAATATTGAACTTTAGATAATTAATTAATTTTTTTGTTCTTAGTTTTTGAATAGTTGTTGAGATGAATTATTGTCATTGGAGTTTAAGTAAAACCTATGTTGTATATGCGCATCATCAGAAATGTATTTCATTTGGAAAAATTATTTTTTGTCGTAGTTTATTCAATGAAGGAGTATTGCTTGAAAATGGGACTCGGTTTTTCAATAGTAGCTCAAATAAATGAAACAATATTATCAAAATCTCGTGGTGCTTCCAAGGTGGCGTATGGAGTTAGTAACAAGGCCTACCCAGAACACATGGTGGCTAATGATCACAGCAATCGATGCCACTATAATCACCAAATAAAAAACAAATAAAAATAGCAATAACAAGTTAAACTTTTTCTTACGGAACTTATTTAGAATGTATTTTTTGAACAATTGTTTCCTTCTAGGTGAAATACATCTGGACTTCCGGTCGACTTTGCGACTTCCAAGGCTGCGAAAGACCCGATCTGCAGCCCATCCCCGTCAACGGATGGTTCTGGACAGCGGTTCTCCAAAAATTGGCTCCAACCACGCAGAGAGACCAGAACGACTGGTCCGAGAAGGGAGGCATCGGGAAACCCCAGCCGGACAATCGCGAAGCGCAGCAAGGGGGAGCCACCGAGAACTGCTTGGCCGTTCTCAACCAGTTCTACAACGACGGGGTCAATTGGCACGATGTGGCATGCCACCACGTCAAGCCTTGGGTGTGTGAAGAAAATGATGATCTGCTGAAGTATGTTCGATACACCAACCCAAATTTATTGATTTAGAGAAGAAGAATCGTGAAAGTTCGGACTGAAGTTTCAAATGGAGTGAAGATATCAAAACATTCGAACAATAGGGAGGTGAAGTGCAATATTGAACGTACTTAAACGATAAATTAAAGGCAAGTTAACGTACAAATTGACAGCTAAGCACAGTCTTGTGTTCTTTGCGTATTGGTATTGGTATTGGTTGGTATGGATGGTGACTGATGCGCTGCGACCTAGTTAGATCTATTGTGCCCCATCTTCTTCCGCTATCTCAAGGTGTTCTCGTTTACAGCATCCCCTCAAGCCTCAGTTCCTTCAGGAATTTTAGGATTTTGAGGGGGTCCATTTGTGGTATTTCTTCCACAGTCAGCTGGTGTGATCCCAGTATATTTAATCTTTTGTGGTGTACAGCATAACACTCCATCAATATGTGGCGAGGTGTTTCAGGATGTTCCCCACAGAATCTACAGGTGTTGTCCTCCTCTAAGCCTAGCTTCCTTAGGTGTTCTTTGAGTCTGCAATGCCCCGTTAGAAATCCTGTGATTGTCTTTAGACTAGTTTTGCTGAGGTTAATCAGTGTTTTCGATCTTGCTCGGTTGAAATTGCCGACGAGATCTTTGGCCTGCCTTAGCCCTGGAAGTCTTTGCCAGTATGTTGCTCTCATTGCTTCTTCAGTTTTATTGAGTTCTTCTTGGAAGTAAGATTTTTCAAGTCCGCAGAATGGTTCTGGCCCGATCAGTGGCGTTGATGCTCCCTTTCGTGCCAGGGTGTCTGCTTGTTCATTTCCCTCTACTCCGACGTGCCCAGGCACCCAGAGGAGGATCACCTTGTTGTTCCTGCCTAGATCATTGAGCTTTTCTAGGCATTCCCAGACCATCTTCGAGTTGATGTTATATGAGCCCAACGCTTTGATGGCTGCTTGACTATCGGAGAGGATTGCAATTTCCTTGTTCCGGTAGTTCCTATCGAGGTTGAACTGAATGCATCTTTCTATGGCGTGAATTTCCGCTTGAAAAATGCTGGGGAAGTGTCCCATGGGTTCGGAGTACTTGGTACGAGGTCCAAATACTCCTGCTCCAGTTCCGTCGGGAGTTTTAGACCCGTCCGTGTACCATGTAATGGTATTCTTACCCAGTGCTCGAATGGATTCTGTGCTCCATTGTTTCTTGGTATTTAGTTCCGTTCGAAAAAAATTCTCGAAACTAAATTTCCTGGTAATTTCGTCAGTTGGGAGATCGGCAAGGTGTGCACTTCCGGTGGGGGTTGAGCCCCTTACACTGTGTGCTGTCCCTTTAAGTCCGACTTTGGCCAACCTCAGGTTTGCTCCCCAAGCAGTTCTCCTCACCGTGAGATGGAGAGGAGTGAGGTCCAGAATGACCTCCATTGCTGCTGTTGGAGTTGACCTCATTGCTCCTGTTATGCAAAGACATGCTAGTCTTTGTTCTTTGCGTTAGCGCGAGTCTGGTATCGGGTGTACGTGAAAGTGAGGTTACGCAATCGCCTGGTAAAATTGTCAATTTTAGTCCATACACTTCAATCTTGACTCCACAATTTTAGTTGTGCGATACAAATTGACAACTAAGATTGTAATGTATGGGGCCACTATCGCAAAGAACACAAGACTGAGTATGCTTAGATGTCAAGGTGTACATTAACATAAGACCACACATGCTTAGCTGTTAATGTGCATGTTAACACAATAGTGCGTTAACGTTCACAATCATGATTGCACTTCAACTCCCTAATACTGTGGCATAGATAGCATTCACTGACACCTTTGAAATGCATTGGATGGTTCATGAACAAATACATCATGCAGTGATGTATTTTGTATGTTTTTATAGAATAGTACATTCCCAGACTAAGGTTTCTGTGATGAATCAGTTTCTGATTAAGGTTTCGATGCATTTTCAAGAGTAGAATCCATGGAAAAATGAAAACACTGACATTTCATTAAATTCATCCAAAAACGAAAAAAAGACATGTTTTCAGTTGCTGCGATAGTTTAATCTCGAGTGTATGAAGATAAAGAGTTGCAAAACAAAAATGTCTAAATATCCTTAATTTTCTTCAATTCAAAACACATCTTTTTTTTCAATTAAGTATTCTAGTAGACCAAGTAGGGTCTCAGTAATGAATTCCAAAAATTATCTCAGTTCAGTTGAGAAACGGCTACATTAGAAAACAAATAATATTTTGTGCTGAAAATGTCACAAGAAATAAGATTGATTCACCACGGCAACTGAAGAGAAGAATCATCAAATTTTTTTTGAGTATTTTGACATTTACTCAACGTGCCATCTACCTTGCATTGCTATATTGCAATGTAAAGTAACAAACTATCAGACAAAAATACAATTAGTGTTTATCACAGTACCTCAGTCACTTAAGCTATAGACTCTCCTGCAGAAATCATTTTTCCAATCCAAGTAGATGATTTGTTATGCTATTACACAATAACCCTATTTCTATTTATATTATGTGTTTCAAGGGTAATATAAATTCTGGTCTTCAAAAACTATAAGATATTTAGAGAAGCAAACATCTTCAATTTCAAAAACACCAAAAAATTGGAAATTTCCATTGTTTGAAGCTCTACTCCGATTATAACTCTGCAGGCCAAATAAATGTTTTTAGAAGAACTTGGACAAAAGAGTATTACAGAATGTTCACTAATAAAAATATGTTATGCCTGTGTATTACATTAAAACCCATGTATAACATGAAAGTAGATCTAAGCTATTCAGCCACATGTATTTTAAATTAATACCAGGGAATTATATAGTTCACATTGTATATTTATATTTATGTAATTTATTTTTATTGTATGAAATTATCTTCAAAAGGAATCCGGTGTGCATTGATGATATGTGATTTATTTCTTTCATTTATATTAGGGTTTTATTTTGGTTTTACCAGTATTGATTCATGAAATTGGGAATGTTTTATTAAAATTTCCAATTTTGTTTTATCTAGAATGAATGATTATTTATTATAAGATATAGAGAATACACTATAATTAGGGATGAATTTTGAAATGGTAATAATGTACACTATAATTAGGGATGAATTTTGAAATGGTAATAATGTACTAAGTTACTTCAAATAAAAAAAAAACTTCACTTACAAGTGACTTTTCAATACCAGCCTTCAATAACAAAAAAAGTTATTGACAAAGATGCCACTAAAAAATCTCGAGATTACGGGTTTTCAAATAAACTCACTGCTGTGGAAATTCACCTTTTGTTTTTCTTCATTTAAAATGGATTTTGGCCAGCTAAAGTAGAGCAATGATTCATCAATAAGGATGAACAAATATATTATAAAAAATATATAACTTAAGAGTATAATTATTTCTTTCCTTCTACCATTATTATATGGTATCCAAACTTTGTTTTCACTGGTGGATCAGTGTAAATGGGACTGTTGACAGTTGATATGGGCAAAGCAAATGCTGCTTCTTGGAAAGGTCCTACCATTGAGCCTCGTACCATCCAACCTAGATCACCTCCTGATCGAGCTTTGTCCTCGCTATACGCTGCAGCCACCTCTGGAAATTTCTGACCTGCTTTCAGTTTTTCTAATGCTTCTAAACATTTACCTTGCTTCTCGCAAAGAATATGTCTTACTTTGACTGAGGAACCTCCTTTTTTTTCTTTTCCTCCTGAAAAAAAAATTAAATGTTTACTTTTTCGTAGCAGAAAAAAACAGCGAAGAGAGTTTGTACTCTTGACTTGAATAGGTCAAATATATGGATGATAACTGATTAATAATATTATTACCGCTTTTATCGTTTGAATCTTCGCTTTTAGCACTCTTGGCCGGTTTGGCACCACCTTTCTTTGGTGGCATAGTAGTTGTCCTGTTTCCTGTTCTTTTTCTAACTTATGAAAAATTCAAAATAAAATTCCCAAAATTCAAACAAAATATTATTCAATTTTTTATTAAGGTTAAGGTTACGTTTCAATATCCAATATCTTCTTTTAGTTCTTGTTCTTCTTCTTCTTCTGACAATCTTGTCGTATTTTTTTTCACCAGCCGCGAATTGCGTTTCCGCTAGATGGCGTTCAGAATTTAGATGCGAAACAGTTTAGTGGTGATCAACAACTAAATTCCAGTTTAACAGACATTTTCATCTAAGCAGGCATTGCCACTTTTTATATAACTTCTAAAGACTAATGAAGATATCACATTAAGATAGTTTGATCAAACTGCTTTGAAATTATATAATTTCTAGTAGTTTGTGTCGAATTATTTGAAACAAACCGAGAGAAATAACGTTACTTCAAGGCAGTTTGATCAAACTATTTTATCGTAAGCTACGGGCTTTACAAAATCATTTTGTTTGTCAGTGATCAGGGTTTTTCTATATAATACTGACAGGGTTACCACGAAAAACAGTTTTTAGAGATTTCGGGGGACACAGACGTAAGGTGATGAAAGAGTGCCACTGCCGCCAACATCTAAGAATTAGTGTGGTTGTTCCTATTTAACTACCCTTGTTCTTCTGGCTTGTCCTTGTCCTACTTGTTTGTAGGTTCAAATTCTGGGACACAACTGACGTCATCAAAATGGAGGTTTCGCGGTATCCCCTCAGAGCAATAATATTTATATTTGCTCTGAGGGTAGCCCTGACCACAGTTTATAGCTAAAGAAAGAATTCTTTAGCTATAAACTGTGCCCTGATTACTTTATAGGGGTGTTCGTTGAAGACTGCTCTAGTTGATCTAGATCACTTTCACATATGTTCATCTCTCTCTAACATTTGTACTTCATGTGTCTTTCTCTTCTAAAAAATCAACAAAATAAGATGTGGCTGCACTGTTTCTACATCTATTACAAAAATCTCGGTTTCAGTACGAAAAAAACGCGAGTAGCAACACTGGCAACACTGATCCCAAATCCCAATTCCCAAAGTTTTTAACCTTTGAAAATGTTTAGGTTCAGACTAATCAGATAGTTCAGCAGAGAGTGTTATGATTTTACCAAGGAAGGTATAGATAATAACTTGATCATACGGATTACAGGATAACCGTTTTTCAAGTTCAGAGTATGTTAAAATATCTGTTATGATAACAATGTGCATATTTGTTGTTTAAACCATGAAGGAATGGTTCAAAATATCACTTTTACTGAGCGTTTTTGGTTTCCTCAAAGAACTCAGGCCTTCCGAACCGTTTATTTACGAGTTTTTAATCGACCAGCGATGGAGAAATGTAACTGGAGATGACGTTACTCACAGAGTGTATCCTATATCAACCTACAGTTACCTGGCCCATTTGGTTATTATATTTCTGGTAACCGACTTATGTAGATACAAACCACTTATCATTCTGCTGGGATCTTCAGGAATAGCTATTTGGAGCTTGCTACTATGGACAAAAAGTCTCTTTGAACTTCAGATCATTGAGGTATGTATGCTTACAATACCTACCAACTTTTCATCTTATAACAATGTCTGTTTTTTGGTGTCAATTCGATTTATTACATTCACGAATTTCATGCTTTCTGTAAGTATCACTGACACAGATTTAATTTTGTGTCCGATTCAATAAATAACGAAGCTTCAAACCAAAATTTATTGATATGTCCTGAGTATTACATCACTTTAGTTTTAAAAGAGGAAAAATTGGAAAAAAGTTTCAAAATCGTATTTATATATAAGTAATTCTTAGTAGGTATCTTTCTGAAGTTTTAAATAACAATTTATTGGTTTTCCCACACATTAAGACTGAAACACATTACATGTGTTTTGTCCAATTGATCTATAAATAGAATCTCATTTGGTTTTATCTTTTTTTATCAAACTCTCTAATTTTGTCAAAGTACCTGAAAATATAAATTGAGCTTGACAAGAAGTCAGTACCACTCCAAATTGATTTCAGTTATCTTCCTGGGAATCACATGAACAACTTACATCCTCTTGTAAATGAAACTAATATTTTTCATAGAATTCAATGTTTGAAGAATTTTCTGGGGTTTTTTTCGACTGGACCTGAAAAAAAAAATAGATGGTGATCTTATCATTTTTTGATAATATCCATTGTCTGACTAGCTTCAACTTCTTTACCACCTACCAAAATAATTACACAGGGGTTAATGAAATATTTTAAAAAATTGGAAAAAAAGTTCAGTTTTGTAAAAAAAAATATTAATAAAAGTAGGTATTTTGTATTTTGTCTTCTGAACACGAATCTGAACAAATTTTGAACGGGGTTTCAACTCGGTTTTCAAGTACTTTCCGAATTTTGATCGACCATTTTCAATCACGAATTTTTCTGTAAAAAATCGCAAAAATGCTTTTTTCTTTTTTTCAAGATTTTTTTTTCAGACGCTAATCAACTCATTTTTCACAATTACAAGATTCAAAACCAATAATTTTACGTAAATTCTTGATGATCAGTAAAACTATTTTAATAAATTATATTCTCTGTCGTGATATCAATTTGCGAGTGTTTATTTTTTAACTATTATTTTCTATGGTATTATAGTAATGTATGTACAAATTTTCACGTTTTTAAATTGGTAGGAAATGGCTCAAAATACGCGTCACACTTTAAGAGTATTTTCCTCATATCAATAAAAAACCGTATTTACCCTCATATCTCCCGTGATATCAATTTGCGAGTGTTTATTTTTTAACTGTTATTTTCTATGGTATCATAGTAATGTATGTACAAATTTTTACGTTTTTAAATTGGTAGGAAATTGCTCAAAATACGAGTCATCCTTTAGGGGTATTTACCTCATATCAATAAAAAAACCGTATTTCCCCTCATATCCCCCGTGATATCAATTTGCGAGTGTTTATTTTTTAACTATTATTTTCTATGGTATCATAGTAATGTATGTACAAATTTTCACGTTTTTAAATTGGTAGGAAATTGCTCAAAATACGAGTCATACGTTAGGAATATTTATAAATGCACCACAATAATATTCACCTTCAATAAAACAGTTAAAAACCTCTTGTGGTAATACCCTCTACAAATCAACTGCTCTAGAAAGAAACCCATTTAAATGTGACGTTCGAGTCATTTTGACAGCGATAAAAAAGGTGCATCCTTTTTTACAGCCTCACACAGCCACAGTAAATAGCTCATTACACACGGTAAACAAATCGCACAGTTTGATATCTCGGAAACGGTTCAATCGATTTGGATACCACCTCAAATTCAGGGTCTTGAAAATGCTGTCCAAACACATAATTTTGGTTGGGTTTGTGTGCGATAATGATTTATTTAGAATAATTATTCCTTTTTCCTCATGATGAAGTTATGACTCATTAATTCCCAAGGAATTAACGTCGTTGAATCGAAAACATATAGGTAAGAAATTAATTTATTGAGTAAATTACAAAAATTAGATAAACAATTACAGTCGACGGACGATTTTATGTTGACGGGGATAATAAGTGCTCAACCACTCAAAAGTATGAATATTAGAATTAGTAGATCAGTTACTCCTCAAGATGCTATCTTTGTTGGTGAAACCTTTCTTGAAATCAACAATCAGAACTGCTTCGTTTCTCCTTTATTTCAAGAGAACAAGATATAGTAAGGAAATAAATATTTGGAAAGTGGTTTCAATTTAGTTTGAAAGTAATGAATGAGTAATAAAAGATATTGGGTTGAATTTTTGTTTTATTGATAAAAATAATGAAAAAAAAGTTTCCCGTACCGGGAATCGAACCCGAGCCTCCTGGGTGAAAGCCAGGTATCCTAGCCACTAGACCATACGGGATATATTTAAATGATGTGCAAACTCACGAACTAATGTTACACAATACCGTTGTAAAACTGTCAATTCGAAAAACTTATTATTCCTGTACAATTATATTGTGAGACGAAGATGGATTGTAACACCACTAAGTATATAAAGAAAAAAACACCAAAAATCCAGGGATGGAATCCATAAAATGCTTGATTAAAAATAAATTATTAGTTTTTTGCTGTTTTATTGTTATCTTTGAAAGTACTTATATAGTTTGTCAAATTGATCAAAAAACTGTTTCACCAAGGTGAAAGATACTTAGTACAATTCCCTACAAGAATGACTCTCGGTACCTTTTTTTATGTTTATATCCAAACAGACCTCTTGGATTATATGGATAATCATGTGTTCTGGCTAAGCCTTGTTACTAACTCCATACGCCACCTTAGGAGCAGCACTGTTAATTATTAACGCAACAGTGAATCGTGGAGGATTATTCTCAGCCCGCTACGAAACGCAACAACTCGGATTTTTACATCCGAAAAAAAAAAAATCGCGCACCGGCTGGCTACGAACCTGGGACCTTACGGTCACCAGGCGGGCGCTCAAACACTGCGCTAATCCCCGTGCCTATTTTCTGACGATATGCCCCCGTTTTCTTAGAAAACGTGACTTAACGACGATATCAAATTTCAAGCTCATGTTTACCCCGCCTCTACAAGTTCGGGCTGGGTCGAAAATTAGATTTGTCATAACTTTTCCAAATGTGATAAAAGGAATTCTTGAGCTTGCCGTAGTTTTTTTTGGATGCGGCGTTGGCTTCAAAGTCTAGAAGCAACTTCCAGTTCTGCATGGTTCTGTGTCCCATGTTAGATCAAACATGATATTTGAATAATTCTAGAAGCTATGAATTTTCTATGGGTAAAAGTTGTAAGCCGGACGATTGCAATTTCATCAGCTCCCCCTCCCTAGCTACGGGCCTGGTCACAACTCTTCCATTCAACATGCTGTTTTTTCTACCGCACTTGTAAAGTACACTGAAAGAAGTATTAAGATTTGTTTTCGTTATTTCTGCTTTTAAAGGACAGTACACATTTTTCACTCTCGAGGGACGGTTTTCCTTTCCGACACACCTGAGCAAGGATTTTGGTATTTTCGGTGGTTTTGGTGCACCAAATACTACACCTGTACTAAATTTCAGCAACTTTGGGCTCGTTTGGAGGTAGGGGGTATTTTGGTCAACTGAAGTATAGTGACTCTTTTCCTTATTGGTTTCGTGCGTAATTGACAGAACCTGGAGGTAAAACAAACCACCTAACCTTATTTTTCGCACCCTGGAGGAACAACCTAACCTAAGAAGTTTGACAACCCACCTAACCTCACTTTTCCGCTTCGTTCACGTTGGAGATTTACAAAAATTATATACAACGAAAGGATTGATCATTTATTTCCTATGCTCATACCACAGTATTTTGGTTTTGATGGATTTTTATCAGCCATTTGGCATATTTTCCTGTTTTGTTGTAAATTGTGAAAAATGAACCAAGTGTTGTTTCATTCTTAGCTTCATTGTGATCCTTTCTTATTCTAATCGGAGATCAATTACCTTCAAATCAACTTACCGAAACTTTACGAGTCTTTCAATCACATGTATTAAAAAAAATCCCAAATTTTACCCCCAGGGTGTCAAAAGTGAGGTTAGGTGGGTTGTCAAACTTCTTAGGTTAGGTTGTTCCTCCAGGGTGCGAACAGTAAGGTTAGGTTAGGTTAGGTTGCACGTGACTTTTATGTAACTCCTATAGTTAATTTTCCGTAATAAATTTTGCTGGGTTGAGCTTCTGTTGTTTTCAAGATTCTAAATTCATACCGTGCAATTAGCGATTTATTTTTAGTCTGCGGTCAGATTATAATTGTGCATTACTTCGCCTTCAGATTGGCTGAATTGGTTTTGAATAAAATGACCTTGGCCTTTCTCCGTGGTCAATGAAGCAAGCAGTTGTTTCCGAATTGAAATCAGCAGAAGAATCAAATGAAATCTGCACTACTATCGAATTGATTTTTAACGCTGTTTTACTTTCTTGTTTGTTTTCTATGATTATCCCAGAGGACGCCAATTTTTTAAGGCGATAAGGCCCTTTTGCCCCGGAGAAAAATTACCTCTTTCGAAAAATGTTCCGCATGCAGGACTATGCTTTTGATAGAAACATTTGGGCTATTCCTGACAAAAATAAATGGAATAATTTCAAATGAAAATGTACATTTTCATTTATGTTATTCTTTATGTTATTGACTATAATTTATTATCTATTGTGATGTTACAACCTTTAAAAAGCACCCCTTGTGATGAAATTGAAAAAGAAATCAGTTCTCAACCTCGTCCACTTATTGATTCATTTTGAACGATGGAAAATATCGACTAAAATTTGTAACAATTTTTTGAATTTTCAACGAAAACTGGATAGGTAATCAAAATGTAGTTGAATGTCCAGCGTGGCTTTAGAGTCGGGAAAGTAGTTATCTTCTGTTAGACGCCTTCAAATTTTTTTAAATTGCATCATTTGCAGATTCATACCGCACTTATTATAGCAGTAAAAGGAGATCTTGAACAATTTTTGTCTATTTTTTTAGTGTTTGGCGAAATTTATATTTCTTTTCCTGTCAAGAAATAGAGTTTTCTCGATACATAACTCGTGAAATGGCTCATAATTTTTCCAACGTCATCTATGACCTCGAAAGCGGAATATCCTTCATGAAATAAATATACTCTGCTGTGAACATACGATGTTGGTGGATTTCTTTTATGTATAATAGAAAAGCAATCAAATTCATCGCACACAGTACAAACAAAAATTGGTTTTTCCAAAAAAATGGAAGGTTTCCGGAAAATGAAACACTGAACTTCTCGTTAATAATTTGATGAGCATTCTATTGTGGGAGGGTTGTTGTGATCATACAAGCGACTCACCCTGAACCAGTTCAATCCCATAAATTTTCCAAAGTTATGAAATATTCCGGAAATATATGACACGGATTGAAAGTGACTATCATCTTCGGTCCTAAGCCGAAATCACCTTTAAATACTTTGAACCAATAAAGTTCGAAATGATAATTTTTGTCTAAAATAACTATATTTTAATTTATAAACTGCGATTTTGAAAAAAAATCATGTCAAGCCGAATGAGGCCTTGATTGTTAATATAAAATAATTAAAAGTCTATATTTTATTCATTTGTACTGTAAATCAGCACTGTCTTTGAATCAAATGCCTAAAAAACATCACAATGTGAACATTTCAATCTGTTTTTCCTGTTCATTCATTTTTCTGCATCGTGTAATTTTTTTTGTCACATTAGGCCGTATTCATAAAGGAAAGGATTTGCTGTCTTAATCTTCTACCCTTTAGAACTTAGCGGAGCGTCTTCTCGAATTTTTTAGAACTCTCTAGAAGTTTCGAGAATATTCTACACTTTTTCATCTTATATTCTATAATTTCCAGTAAGTTGTAGAACTTTCCGGAGATTTCTCGCGCCCACTTCCTGTTGACTGAATATTCGAGAAATTTTTTCCAATGTATTTTTCAGTGCATTCTAGAACTTTCCGGAGCCCCTTCCTGGTTAATTCCACAATTTTCTAGAATCTTTCAGCAACTTCTAGAAGCTTTGAAAACATTTGATGGTTTCTTCTCTTAAACTTTAGAAATTTCCAATGCACCTTTGCCCCTGATACCTAACTTTCGAGAATTTCACTCGAATGTTTTTTTAGTACGTTCTAGGACTTTCCGGAACCTTTTTTATTCATTTTACGGTTTCCTCGAACATTCTAGAACTTACCTGAACCTTCGAAAATGACGAAAGGGAAGGTATTTGAATCATGAAATTATTTTCACTAACTAGACCGTCTAATTATAGGCCACCGGGTTTGGAATTCCCTTTATCTAATCAGATTTCTTTCACCGAAACCACCATTCTTCGTTCGTTAACTATAGCTTTTTTTTTAATTTCATCATGAAAAATAATTTAATATTTTACATATGGAATTGCAATGAAATTCGTAAATTGCATATTTTATCGGTCAGCATCGAACAGAAAATTATCCGACAGCCATACGATCGCCGAATCACCTCTGCCCGAGACCTGGCAGAGCTTTTCGGCAAGAATACACCTTGCAATGCTTCCTGTGACGACTGGCAAATGTTGACCAAAACAAGTGACTATTTGCATACTAGTTTCACTGTTCTACCGATCTTCATTGCAGATTCGGTCAGGACTGAGATCTAATGCTCGTTTTCGTCATCCTGCAATTGATTTCCATTTACTTTTGTCGAATGATCCTGCGATAACCCCAGTACCTACTAAGAAAGTAGACGCACAGAGCCATCTATAGGAACCACAGAAAGCACTCCGACTGAGGCCCAGACTTCAATTTCCTGCCCTGTGGATATGAAATTGTTTCAATCTCAATTCTCAGTTCATCCGAAATATTCATTTTTTGTCACATTTTCATTCAGTAGAAAACTCATAACCCGCATGCTCTGATTGTTGTACCAGACCAAAATTGCCGAATATATGGAAAAGTTTGTTTTTCTATGATCAAACATTCCTTTCACAACATAATAAAATGTGTTAGTTTGCTAAACAAGCATTGTAATAACGAGCTCATTGTTTACGAAATCAGTTGAACGTGCTAACGTAAACATAAAATGGTCATAAAAGGACTCACTTTATTTTTTCCGGTAATCAACTAATGAAGTGGTTTGGCGATGTATAGAGAGTAGGTACATGTAAAGTTGAAAAAAATAAATAAAAAATTTGGTTTTTATTAATCTGTTCAGGCCAGGTTGGACACTTTCAAACGAAAAGCCAAATACCTCAGGTAGAGAACTACGAAAAAAACATTACCAAAAACCCTTTAAAAAAATGGGTCCATTGATTAAACTTTTTAAAAACGTTTCATTTTGTCATTAGAACAATTGATCAAAAGAGTCCATACAAGTTTTTGTGGTAAAAGGGTGCATGTACAGTAGTAAAGTAGCATAAATCCTAGTGGTTTGAGTGTTGAGTAAAATATTTATGTTGTAGTGACGCTTAATTTTTTCACCGATCTCGTCTAGTTTTCCATATCTGGCAATAACGGAACTAAAATATTTGGGGGTGAAGCTGTTGATTCGCATAAATCCAAATAAATGCATTTATTATTATTATTGTTATTAATACGAAGAAAAAGTTGGGGTTTTCAACTGATGATGCTGAGAATATCGGAATACTGTAAATTCTTACCTGACCAGTACCAGGGTTTTTCTATATAATACTGAGAGGGTTACCGCGAAAAACAGTTTTTAGATATTTCGGGGGACACAGACGTAAGGTGATGAAAGAGTGCCATTGCTGCCAACATATAAGAATTATGGTGGATTTATGATGAAGTTTTAGGTCGCAAGTAATAAGTCAGAAGTTTTAAGTAATAGTCATAAGTCGTAAGGAAAAAATTACCATTCATGAACAAATCTTAAGACTGTAATTGTCATAAGGAAGGTATGCTGCCATTGGTCGTTTTCGCGCAAGCGCTCTGGTATGTTTATCTGCTGTTGGAATGTGAAAAAGTTTAGTTTATTTACAAACGACCCTAGACTGTTGAAAGTGTTGGTATTCTTGTAGTTCACTATTTTTTTGAGTTATTGAGTTTATATTGGAAAAATGACAGATTGACAGCAATTACAGAACGTTATTTCCTTTTGACGCATGCGTATTGATAATTTGTCATAAGTTTTAATCATAAAAGATGAAAGTTGGCCAACTTTTCTTATGACTAGAAACTTATGACTCGTTTATGAACGCTCCTATTGAAAACCAATGATTGAACTTGTTACGACTTATTACTTAAAACTTCTGACTTATTACTTGCGACCTAAAACTTCATCATAAATCCACCATTACTGTGGTTGTTCCTATTTAACTATCCTTGTTCTTCTGGCTTGTTCTTGTCTGTAGGTTGAAATTCTGGCACACAACTGACGTCATTAAAATGGAGGTTTCGCGATAACCCTGTCTACTTTACATTTATAATAACCCTTACCAGTACTAATTTTCTTGTTTAGTACCTCGAAAATGGACTGCTGCTCAATTTTTTATTGTGCGATAATGTTATCTTTGACAAATTATTGTTTCTAATGAGTAATACTATATATATTATAGTAGCTGCTGATAAGTTTTTTGCTGCAATAAAAAATGTCGTTAAGATGATCGGCTTATTGATTCGTAAGCCTTTCCTTGTGTAAATATTTTTCTGTTTGTTTACGTTAACGATTACGTTTGATAACGTGATCTTTTTAAAGACCATGGCGATACACCCCACTTTTTATTATCACAAATATTGCAAGTGAATTTTGGTCCCTTTCAAGTCGTCCGATTAACTTGAAATTTGGCAGGTGTTTATAATTCCGGTGACAATGCATTTTGAGATTTTTGTTGGAAAAAAAAATAAAATGGCGGTTCCAAGTTTTGTGATTATGGTCCGATTTATTCAAAATTGGTACGTGGGGGTTTTCGAGGTGGGAAATCATCAATTTCTTGTCAAAATTCAAAAATTGAAGATGGCTGCTCCAAGATGACGGACGGTTCTTGTGATTATGGTCCGACTCTAGTTAAATTTGTTGTGTGGGAGTTTTCGAAGTCGAAGATTATAATTTTTTGTCAAAATTTATAAATCCAAGATGGCGGTCGCGATTTGTAATTATGGTCCAATTTTCTTCAAAATTCTTGATGTCTGCTCCAGGATAGCGGACGAGTTAATAATTGGATGGCCTCATTGAAGAGCTAGATATCTCAAAAATAACAGGAAATAGGCCTTGTAACAACCAATTTTAACAGAAATCCGTGATTAATGCGTACTATCTAAAAACCACCATATAAAATAAAATAAAACAAATAAAAATAGTTCTCATGAGGTTATTTGTAGGTTCAACTGTTTTATCAACGGTTAACATCAAATAACATATGTTAGCTATACACACACACACGGATTCCCAAATTAAGTTTGATATCAAGGTTCTAGCATTGCATGTATGTACAGATTATCTGTGATATCAGTATGAACAATTTTGCCATATCGCCTTCATGTTTAAAGTTTTTTTTTTGGTGTGTTACTAACTCCTTACGCCACTTTATGAGCAGCACTGTTAATTTGCAACAGTGAATCGTAAGGTCGTGAAGTCGGCAACCAGATTCAATCATTCAAAAAAATGAAAAAAGTTCGGCCCGGCTGGGAACCGAACCTGGACCACTCGGTCACCAGGCGTGTGCGCTATCCACTTCGCTAATCTCCGCCCCGTTAGTAAATTTTCACTAGTATTTTCGAATATTTTCGATAATTTATTATTTCAGGTGATCTATGGAACTTTCTGCGCCACTGAAGTTGCGTATTACACATATATTTATGCCAAAGTCGATACAAAATGGTACCAGCAAGTTACGTCTCATACCAGAGCCGCCATTTTGGCCGGCGGCGCCATCTCTGGGATCGTGGCTCAACTGGTAATATATTTCGAAGTGATGGACTACAGGGCTCTCAACTACATAACATTGGCAGGTAAATGATATTGAAGAATTCATTTCAATTTGAATTATTTCATCAATAATTTATGATTTAGATTGGTAATATCTATTTGTATTACAAGGGAGGAAAGTGCCACTTTTCCTTCCGCAGTAATACATATGATTTTACTCCTACCCACTTAATAAACTTTTTTGTAAATTTAAAACGTATCTCAATTCTCAACTGCTTCTGTTTAAAACGGACCTATACTTGCATGATGGAAATATACAAAATTAATTCATACCCATCTAAATTACTCATGTAGTGGTAAGCGACGCTGACTAGTAAACTGAAGGTACCGGGTTGGGTTTGATCGCGGCAATTGGTAATTTTTTTTTATTTTCCTTTTTCTCTTCTGTTACAAAAGTGACAAAAGTGCGTCGAAGTCGTGAACTTTACTTGGCACAATTATCTAAAGTACTTGTTTCCCTGCTGATATCGAAATAAAAAGTGTATTTATGAAGGTAATTAGAGCACTTGAATTTTTCCTAAAAAAAACTATCGATCGTTAATCGCATATCGCAAATTCGATATCTAAAATTACTGATAATCGACAATTATTGTTTTCTCTAGTGAATCACTGGAAGATTGTGAGCAGATTCGAGGAATACACTTGACTAGGCAATTACGCTTTGAACCAACTGGTACAGCGTGTTACGTTACTGTCGGCAAGTGACGGCAAGAGATTTTGTAAATAACCGTTTTCCAGGGGAACCTTTTTTGGTTAAGACAATAAATTGAGCTAGTTTGGCTTTCATTGGTTCAAATTTCATTACTTTTTGTGTAGGTACCGGATGGATCAAAACGCAAATTGAAATGTATTTTCGGTTTTTTAAATGGAACCCCACAAATTCAATTTCAGTAATTGAAAGGCCACAATAGTTTCGTTTCAATGATGTATCACACGTAGTATTTTTGTCATAATTCCAGGAGTAATTACTGGAACAATGGTTTTAATTCTAGTAATTCCTCCCAAAATTATCATTTTTGTCGGACATCATTTACTACTATATCTTTATTGCATTGATCTTTCATTTAATAAAATTTATGTTGACCTTAAAGTGCATCACAAATCATAATGCATTTCATTCATACGTTTACAAGGTAAAGAAATACCAATTGTGATACATTATTGGAAAGGAAATTTTGTGGCCTTTCCATTACTGAAATTGAATATGCGGGTTTTCATTTAAAAAAGAAAGATATTTTTCAATTTGCGTTTCGATCTGTCCGTTACACAAAAAGTAATGAAATTGTGTGTGTCATGTTACAGAAACTAGACCATATTGGAGTAATTTCGCCGCCCATCAGATTTTAGAATTATATTTCCACGAGGAGTTACAGAGTGTTGAATAACTCATGTTTTCTAATTAATCTCGATATACCTCCGGAAATAACGTTGATGAACATACAAGATCCTATATTTTTTGAATGGTCCAAGTAATCTCTATTCAACCTTGTGATGAAATATAGGGTGTTCCATCATAAAAAACATAACTTTGGTTTGGTGCTTTTTTCTGGTTCATCCTATATTCTTCAGAATATTTTTCACAGATACTCTCCCAAGAACGAAACATTTTTGCATTCGAAAAAAATTTCCAAGTTGCGTGTTTTAGAAGCTATGGACCACCAGAGCGCAGTCGCAGGACCCTGTATACCTACATTGAATGTAGGTAAATTAATTGTACTTCAGTTCAAATGATGAATGATTAAAATCATGAAATATTTCATCCTAATCACCCATCGAACAGGATGTAATTAGATATGATCAGAAGTCGCACCTTCTACCTAGACATATTTATGGGTAGTATATTGCATCCAAACATGCAGATGGGTTTTCGAAGAATTAATCAACATTCAATATTAAGATCTAGATAGTACACATGCCAAGGTTGACTTAATGTCATTCAGGTCAAATAATACATGGGTATATTGTACCGAGATGCATTTGTTTACCTACCAGATGAAAAGTTTGCGACTCTACCGGGCGAATCCGAGAGTTGGTGCACCCCAATTTTTTATAGAAATAATCTGATTCAAACCATGAAAATAAATAAAGTTTGATTTTTTGAGATAAAAATGAACACTGCAGCTCTTTTAGCAGTTTCAAATGGAACAACTTGTGTATTTTTACATTTTTAAAATCCAGAGCAATTACCAAACATAAGGAGCAACATTTTTTAAAAAAAATTAATAAGTGATAATGATTTTTCACATATAAACCGTTTCTTCCCATGTTGTCCAAGAAAATGAAATTAGCATTTTGGTTACAATACTTTGCCACCAGCCGTGATTTGAATGTGGCAAAATCTCTTCTTCTTGTTATCTCTTATTTTTCTTCGAATGGCATCTTCAAACTGTATGACAGATAGTTTTGAAGAAGAGGAATCGTATGATACCAAAATTTTGAATATCAGGGAATTAATTTCAGAGTTATCACAATTTAAAAAAAATTGTGCCAAATAGTAGTGCTACGGAAGCGTAGAAGGGCCAACTCTTCCGCAATTTTATTTTTTTTATAATTCCGACTTTTATCTCGGAATTCCAACTTTTATCTCGGAATTCCGACTTTTATCTCGGAATCTCGATTTTTATTTCGGAATTCCGACTTTTATCTCGGAATTCCGACTTTTATCTCGGAATTCCGACTTTTATCTCGGAATTCCGACTTTAATGGGCGCAACACGATCCTATGACTAATTTTCGAAATACAGGGTGTTGAATATAAGAAATATTCACTTTTCATCACTCCGTATCTCCCAAGTTATGATTTAGTTGTGATTTATCTTTGGTTGTATTATCATCACATCCTTGTATGACAAATTCATGAGAAATTCATTTCCAAATATTTTCGTATTACAGGGCGATTTTTTGATGATAATGCTATTCTGAGACTTTCATAATGCTTGACATGAGTTATCTTGAGTTCTTGATTGCTAAGTATTGTAAAACTAAAATTAGTGATATAATATATAGTTCAAGAGAACTTATGTCAAGCATAGCACGCGTTTTTACATTTCAGTAATTAGATTGACAATTATTTTTTAATTTTTAGTCCATGTTGGAAGTAAAGCGTGTTCTTTAGTTTTTCAAACTAAAATATTTTGTCGAAATGTACAATATCCTGAAATAAACAACTTACTATGAATGAAACATTTAACTGAAATAACGCTATTGCGACTTTAACGCTATTTCGACTTTAAAGTCGGAATTCCGAGATTAAAGCAGGAATTCCGAGATTAAAGTTGGAATTCCGAGATAAACGTCGGAATTCCGAGAAAAAAGTCGGAATTCCGAGAAAAAAGTCGGAATTCCGAGATAAAAGTTGGATTTCCGAGAAAAAAGTCGGAATTCCGAGATAAAAGTCGGAATTATAAAAGAAAATAAAAAATTGTGGAAGAGTTGGCCCTTCTACGCTTCCGTATTGTGCACCAAGATCAATTCTGTTCAGTACTGCAAACGAAGGAATTGTTATATAAATGTTCACATCTGTTATTTTTATTTTAAAAATAAATTACCAATGTACCCCAAATATATCTGTTGTCCTAGCCTGTTAATCTCTCGATGAATTTTAATTTTTTCAGCCATGATTGCAGCTACTGTTTGGAGCCTCTTCCTGCCCGCAGTAAAGAAAAGCATCTACTTCCACCAAGAGGGTTCGGATAAACAACCCCTCATCTCCAAATTCAGCAGCGCTTTCAGCCTGATGAGTAATCACTTCAAAAACTCTTTCACGAACACCTACGTCCTGAAATGGTCGCTATGGTACGCACTGTCGACTTGCGGTTTCATCCAGGTGCAAACGTACATGCAACCATTGTGGGCAGAAATTGTCAACGATCCCCACAAGCCCATATACAACGGAGCTGTGGGGTCCATCCTGACCGTCTTTGGGTTTCTGGGCGCTCTCATCGCGGGCGTGTTCAAAGCCGATTGGACGGTGAAAGGCGAACTTACCCTCACCGTCTGTTCCTTGCTGCAAGGGTTCATTTTACTCTATGCCTCTAGAACCGAACACATAGAGTCGTGCTACATATGTTACGTGGCTTTCGGGGCTCTGTACCACTTCATGGTGACTGTGACTTGCAGCGAAATAGCCAAGTACATCCGAGACGAAAGCTATGGGTTGGTTTTTGGGGTGAACACCTTCGCGGCGCTGGTTTGTCAGACGATTCTGACTGTTGTGGTGGTGACCAAGAACGCGGGATTTGCTCTGGATCCCAGAGATCAGTATTTTGTTTATGGCTGCTTCCACGTGTGCATTGCCGTTTGTTATGTCGTTATCGGTTTAGCAGTTTGGGTAGAGAGATCTAAAGATTATAGAAAAACCAGTATTATCAATTGAGGGAGGGTTGTTCAACATTGGGGCCCAGATTAGGTTCCAGATGCGACGGAGGGACAAAGAGACCAGTTCTAGAGAGAAATGGAAGTGACTTCAATTTGAAAGTCCACATATCTTGGGTGTTGCCAAATTCAGTTGAACGCGCTGGCGACGGCTGTTGCCAGAGCACAGCACGATGTTGATGACAGTCGCCGCACTGCGCTCTTTCACCATCATCGCGCTATTTCTGCGTGGCAACGCTGTGAAATTATTTGCACGGCATCAGCTGTTTGTTTGTTTTAGTTTGTTTGTATGATTGTGTGTTTACATTCTGACAGCAAGGCTGCTTTTGATTTTAGCCCAAAGCCAACCTATTTTACTTGTGGTGCACTTTATATTGATTATACAGGGTTCCATTAGTGTGAGGATATACACCAGTATCTCGCCTATCAGGAGGGGTATGAAAAAATGTTTCAGATAAAAAGTATAGGGTTCACTTTGTTGCTGCTAATAGAAATATTTGGAAATATACGGAGTGTTTCTCTGAAGCGGGGCAACACAAAGCATCAATTTTTTAAATGGACCACCCTGTACATTTTTCCACCATTGAACTGAGCAAAAAGTTCTACACACGGAGGTATTTCCGGTTTTCGAAAATGTTGTGGCGTTGTCAAGTTATTGCCGAAAAAAGAAATATTCGTAAAAACAGACCATCACAAATGCCATCATAAATACTTTAAGAATAGAATTTGGAAAACTGTTTGACACATGCAACAACCAGAGTGAGTTGAAGTGTTAGTATTGACTGAAAGTTCTATTTTTCAAACAGATTTTATACCGAGGCATTAACTTGACAAATTTCAAATATGAAAAACTTTATTTTTTAAATGAAACACCCAGTATCTTATGTCACCAGATGAACACACAGTTTTAGTCTAAATGAAATTACAAATTTCACAAAATCTTTCAATTTTAGGAGCTAAGTCATATATGCGAAATTTGTAAGAATAAAGTAGTTCTACAAAATAACATACTGAGTATTTCATTAAAAAAAATTAAGTTTTTGATATTTGAAGTTTGTCCAGTTAATGCCTCTGTATAAAATCTCCTGTTACTTTCAGTCAATACCGACATTTCAACTTACCATGGTTGTTGCGTCTCAAATATTTTTGCTTGAATTCTGTTCTTTCTGTTTTAAGATGGCATTTTTTATGGCCTGTTTTTCTGAAGATTTTCTTTCTTTCGGCAATAACTTGACAACGCCGCAAAAGAAAATACCTCAGCATATAACTTTTGATCAGTTCAATGGTGGGAAAATTCACATGATGGTTCTTTTAAAAAATTGATCCTTTGTTTTGCTCCGCTTCAAAGGAACACGCTGTATATTTAGGTATATAATGAACAACAAAGTAAATGGTTGGTATAACTTTTATCTGAAACATATTTTCATACTGCTCATGATAGGCGAGAAACTGGTTTTCCTCACACTAATGGGCCACCCTATATGGCATGTGATGAAAGGCAGTGGGCGGAACATCGCTTCTGGAACCCAATCTGCCATTGGGGTTCAATATCATAAGCACAGTAGTAGAAAATCAAGAAGTACCCACTGATTTAGAGAATTGCAGAGTTCTTAGTAATAACTCGCTGCGGATTGTATTTTTGATTTGGCATCGACTGCTATAGTCATTAGCCACATGTGTTCTGAGTAGGCTGTGTTACTAACTCCTTGCGCCACTTTAGGAGCAGCACTGCTAATTTTTAACGCAACAGTGAATCGTGGAAGATTATTTCCAGTCGGTACCGAGATTCAATCATTCAGATTTTGACTTCTGATGCGGATAGTATTATTATTATTAGGTTTATTCGTTTGCATAGAGGTGTAGCACTTTCCTACACCTGGTGTAATTTACACTCGATTTCAGTATTCGTTTGCAGATTAATTTGACTCATTCCTTTCTTTGAACTGCACTCAGTGACACTCGATTCAAAATGTGGTGTAAATTACACTACACCTTGATGCAAACGAACAAACCTATTGAGTACCCGAAACTTTTCAGTTACGAGGGCTAACAAAAAATGAAGCAAATACGGTTAAACACTAAGGGTCAGAATGAGTTTCTGAACTGACTTGGTAGATGTCCTTAAGAATAACGCATTCACTCCAAGTACTTCTTGACTATGGTAAAGACTAGTTCATGCAGATGCGAAATTCGCAAAAATAATATCTCTTTTTCATTTCAATTCCATGAAATTCAACACCCTGGAGCATAGCTTTACTATATGACCTTGAACCCAATTTTTGAAATTGTAGGAAAAGATTCTCTAGAAAAACTGACGTGATTATGATGCCGTTTCCTCGCAATACTTGATTTTAAATCAAGTAGTGAGAGAAATTGACGTCATTTTCTCATTAGAATATTTTCCTACAATTTCAAAAATTGGGTCCCAGTTAGAATTATATTTCTTTGACAGTTGTAGAAAAAATCATATATTTTAGGTCAGGCTTATCAAACCCAACACTAGATGCATAGAGAAGCCAGTAATGTTTCGACCAGAAAATATGTAGTAATCAAGTATTTGTTTTTTATTGATATAAATTATAAAATATCCACTTTACATTGTTTTTTTCACCTAAGTTATAAAAAAATATTAAATATCACAATATACCCCTTTTAACCTTACTTTTTTAAAAACCTAATTTTTCTCAAATATCTGACAATAAATGGTACAGATCCTAAAGTGATCCCAATACGCACTGGTGCAAAAACCTTGTGCACGGCATACGCAACTGCAAAAGTCCCCGCACTAGCAGCAATTTGACTTTTGGATGCCCAGCCTTGTAGACCTAAAGCATTGAAAACGGCAGTAGTATCCAAGCCTCTGAAAAAAAAATTGTCTCTGTACAATCAATTGTGAACCAAATAAGTGAACTAAAATTGTGATGCCATTGACAGTGATTTGAGAGTTAATTTATTTGATACCATTCTGGAACACAACTTACGCTGATACCAATAAGTAACAGGTTCCCAAAGACACCAAAGATATTCCAACATGGAATACTATAACTGTTGATCCATATTCCTTCACAGCTTTTTTGAGTTTTTCAGCTCGTGTTAATTTCTCAGTTATGATGAATTTCGGATCATTTAGATCAGGTTCAGACTTATCAGCCATTTGCAAACAATTTGATTTTGTAGTAAAAAATTGACAACTATAAGATTCTTGAACTATGTTTAGTTTTGAAGGTTTTAGTTGTCCGAGTTGAATCAATCCTGGGCCACAATACTGTCGAATCTGATGCTGGTATATTGTTTTTGAAAGAAAGTTGTTCAGTCCTATAATGTTGAATTAATCATAATGTTATGGTTCTAGGTGAAAACAAACCTTTTATGCTCTTGATATTCTTCCATAGCTTACATGTATTCCTCATTTCAATTATCATGTTAGTAGCGAATATACAATTCGCAAAATTGCATGAATTGCCTTTTTATTGGCCTCTGAATCTGACTGATAATGGTAACAATTCCAATAATTCAATATTATTTAAAATTTCAAACATAACATATGATATGTGTCACATATTTCCATATTTGACATTTTGCTGTCAAAAGTCTGCAATTTTGCATGGTTAGGGTGACTTCCCAAAGCATCGTTTTTGCTTTTCGCGTCGCGCGTCACGCCATATTCATGCATTCTGATTGGTGAATCGCTTCGAGATTTTGCCAATCAGAATGCCTGACGCAAAAAGCAAAAACGATATATTGAGAACTCACCCTTACGGTTTCCGTCACATTCTCCCCACAGGGTGCGACATCTATAATTATTTGTTAAAACTGATATGAGGTATATCAGATTTTTCTTATCCTAAGTTGCAGTAGGTTTATTCGTTTGCATCGAGGTGTAGCACTTTTCTACACCTGGTGTAAGAAAAACTGTTGAAACAGATAGATACATTACCGCTTATGGAAAGAGAGTTCTGTTATACATTGTATCAGTTCCACCAAATAATTATAGATGTCGCACTCGTCGAATCATATTTTATATTACTTCAGCCAAGTAAATATAGATGTCGCACACTTCACAGAGAATGCTTATCACAAGGTATTCTTATTGTTTCTGTACAATAATGATTGGTGTGTTCTATAACTAACTATGGATTATGGATGGTCGTTAAAATTAGTTGTAAGTTATAGGTGAACTAAGAAGAATCAAGACGACTCGGTAAAAGTTCCGGAAGGGGGTAAGGGTAGCTAAATATGCTTTTTGAGGGTTAGATTAGATCTTGGTTTTTTACGATTTGTGGCTGAAATATGCATTCTATCGGGCAAAGTTGTGGAGAAAATTTGTTGATAATTGGTAACTCTGAAACTTTTGTATTAGTAATTTTTCAACATGATCTCGAAATTAACGAGAAAAACGCGAAAAAACATTTTTTTTTTGTTTTTAATTATTTTCTTCCCCAGAAAAAACATTTTTTTCATGAAACTTGATGAAAACGTTCTTTTCAGTGTTTTAAATGAGCTTTCATTTCAACCATCAAAAAGTATATTTTGCTACCCCTTCCGGGACTTTTACTGAGTTGTCTTGATTCTTCTTAGATTACTTATAACTTACCCTAACTTTAACGACCATCCAATCCTACTAAGAGTGTTTTTATGAATTCGGTTATTGAGAATCATTTTGGCCCTGGTCTATAGTTATTGGAAAATAAAAAACCTATAATAAAGACAAACATTTATTATAAAATTTAATATACAGGTAATTGACAAGCCAAAATACATTGTCATGCTGCTTTAAAAATAATTATATGGTAGCAAAATTACATAAAAACTTTACAATTGAAAAAAAATTAACTGAATTTGTATATACTAATTCAGAAATTGTTTCGTTCAGAATATTATAAATTGCAGCAAACCAAATTTTTCAATAAAATTTACGTCCAAAACTAATATTTCAGATAATTCAATAAAACAAGGTAAAATTTATTGAAATGATTCGGAAAAGTTGTAAACAACAAATAACGTCCAGTTAGTTTTCATTGAACAATATATTAAAAATACCACATTTGCAAAATGCAATGAATACGTCATTTACACTCAGCTTTCTATTTATTTTTTTATTATATGAAGAAGGCCATTTGGTTCTTCAAGTAGATAGGATTGAATCAAAGAAAAACTATTCGAAGCAGTAACATTTTCTAGAAAGATTCCAAATTGTAAAAGTCAATAAATAATCTACAATGAAATTAATTCATTTCAACATTACGCTTCTACTCTATGGGTTAACAGTTAAAATTATTTCCATATTCCAATTATTACACAATGAAGGAATTAACAAATTTCAAAGACATATCAAAACCATTATATACGGTGTGATTTGGATTGTTTTCAAAGGGTTTCTCGATTGTGTAAACTTCTACGTCATTATCAGATATTATGTGCTTTCTCAGCCATGAAATATGGAAAAAACTTCACCGAATCACCCTCGTCACTATTAACTTAAAATATATTTTTTACATTTTTCAACACTACAATTAACATCAGTCAAAAACTTACGACTTAATGAGTAATATTTACACTGTACAGTAGAGTATTTTACATAAGTGTCACAAAGTTAAAACATTCAAAAAATACCTTTCGATTTTTGTGCGCTTATTTTATATTCTTTGGAAGCGATTTTCAATGGCAGGATGCACATTGGTAAAAAAGATACTTAAATTATATAGAGGCATGTATGAAATATTATACTTTGATCGTGAGAGAACGGTTATTTGATTTATATATCACAATTACCATGTTTGTCATCACTAAGTGAGAACCGCTTGAAATTGTTTTTATATACTTCAAAAACTTAAGATGTTAGTTGTAGCCCTACCAAACTTCGAACCATTAACACATTTCAAATGGGAGGATTTCAAGCTTTATCTGATTTGGAAGGAATCTTGAATGCAGAAGTGCAGAAACAATTGACTTTACCTCGTTAGATTTAAAGATATTCAACTTCAAGGTTTGCGAATATAGTTATTCAACTAACACATTATTTTTGTGGTGTACGGTTGACAGTGTTGTTTTGGGCCACCTCCTTTATGTGACTTGCATATCACTTTCATTTATTAAATTTAAAAAATGGAAGAGAGATCAATCCTGGATGAATATAACTCTTGTCGATACGAGGCTATTTTGGAGATGTTTTTTACCTATCGTAAAACTAGTTTTTTATTTAAAATGAGTTTCTATAATGAACATTTTGGTTGATTTTGTCCTGTCATCATCATTTTCGTCATCAAAATAAAAAAAAAAGAGTTCTAATATATTATAGCTGAACTCAAGGAATATCGATCATATGCTAATAATTTGTCTTTAAAACTACAAACGAGTGGAGTTATTATCTTGAAATATCATAAACAAAACAGGGGAACATTTCTAGAAGATGGATAATATGTGGCCTTATTAGAATTGAAGCAAAATAGTCTGGGGAGGTTTTACAAATGTCTTATATTTTTAGTTGAACAGATATGTGTTTTTGATCCCAACATTTTTTCGAACACAAAATTATCAGCCTATAATGAGTTGATTCTCTTCCATTTTCCACGGAGAAATAGTACATAATTGATATTACCAACTCGTGTATGCACTTTTTATAATAAAGTTTCTGTCATCTCTACCCAACATATGCACTCATTTTTATAAGAAACCACTCATTAGCACATTTTCATGATACTCTATAATCAGCTGTTATTATATTACAGGGTACTAAAAAAAATAATGAAAAAAAACTAAGTTTTGAAATAGACATATGATATCATGGTCAAATATGAGTTTTTTCTTCATAAAACATTTGAATATATTAAAAAAAATGTTGGTACCTACTTAGCTTACCTATAATTGTTTTCACGTCTTTTACTTTTTCTCGTAAACGAAAAAAAAAAATGGGGTTAACTGGACCATTTTAGGTATTGAAAAAATAGCTCCAAATGTTATCGAAGTAAACTTAAAATAGTATAATAGAGAAGTAGAGTAATAGTAAAGAGTTTAATTTTCCTTTTACTCATTTTAAAAACCACAGAATATATACCGGGCCAGTTATGTAAAACCAACTTTCCCTATTTTCAATATCAACATTTGGGCACCCATCTTCCAAGTCGTGCTAAATGAGTTGAAAAATCAACTGGTCAAGTCGAATTTCAACTATGTTGTAATGCAAGAGCTGTTTTTATTGTGAGTGTTCTTACGGAATAATAAGGTATATAAAGATTCTTTTCAAAATCAGAAACAGTGCTATGTTGGGTCAAATGGTCAACATTAATTTGTAGCGAATTTTTCTTATGGCACTGTATTGATTACATCTTCACTAGTCAAATTCAACCCGAGAATACATTTTTAATGTAGCAGCGTTGTCATTCTGACCCTTTTTATCATTGAATGTGTATTTTCAATGTGGTTGTACTTCTGTTGAGGTATTGAGGGGTTGTGGCGCATTGTAGACCTGGCACCTATGTTTGGCACCGCCGCCCGGTCTCTCCAAGACCTTCATTGTATCGACTCGAGTTGAATTAGACTATACAAACGGATTCATCAAAATCGTACATTCCTCGTTTGCAAACAAAAACCGTTCAAACTGAATAGATAAATACTGAACCCATACACGCTCAAACGTACGCCTCAACATGCCTGCCTTTCAACTTGTTGAAAAACACCTTCCAACTGTGCACCGTCTTTCCAGACCATATCCAAACGCTGGACGTGATCCCGACAATCATCGTCATCAGGTATTTAATCATAAACACCTCGAACCTCGGATAACTTTTGACCCGCCCATCTCTCGGACATGGGATGGCGTACTTGGACTTCTCGCACATGTCCTGATTCCAGGTCATCATCCAGTCGTCGAAGAAGGTGTGCTCGTAGATGAGGCAAGAGATGACCACGAGCGCGGGAAGGGTGTAGAGGACGGAGAACACCCCTATCCGAATCATGAGCTTTTCGAGTTTGTCCGTCTTGGTGCCGTCGTGTTTCATGACGGTGCGGATCCTGAAGAGAGACACGAATCCTGATGCGAGGAAGATTGTGCCGAAGAGGAGGTAGATGACAAGCGGGACGAGGACGAACATGCTCATGGCGTCTACGTTCCATATTCCCACGTAGCAGACTCCGCTGAGGATGTCACCTGGAAAGAAAACGAGGCATTAGATATGCAAATACTATTTTCATTGGAGCATTTCAATGATCCATGGGAATCACCAAATATATGAATCATTCAATTTCATTGTTAATTATGTAGTCTTATGGTTTGCGAACGAAGTGCTTCTCAAATAGCTGAAGTACACAGTACATATATTCTCAGAGCCCAGATCCTGCCCCTTTAATTAGACGAAGGTAATAAATGGCGCCCAGCGTGGGGCATGGGATCAGGACAGATCGTCTTTCTTTCCGCCAACAGTACTACTTCTTGTCTAAAGTTTTACATTATCAGGTGAACCAGGAGCTGGAAAAAAATACTACGATATAGAACCATCGAACCACCAAATTACTACGAGATAGAAGAACCATCGAACACCCAGAATTTTCTTGGGCATCAACGATTATATTAATCAAAAACAATGATGTAGTTTCATGATTTTTCTGTAAGTTTATAGATTCGTTGTTGATTACCGACAACTTAATAAAGTCACTACCAGGGACGCATATCTTCTTCCCTATTAATGGACACATAAGATTCTCGTTATTTGATAACATTAGACATCGAAAGGCCCACTGGCAAATTCCATTGTCAAAGGACTCCAAACCATTGACTGTACCAAAATTGAAAGAAAAACCCAAAGCAATTTCAGAAATATTAAATAAATTGAGAGAAAAATTTTGGATCTGGCTCTAGGTCTAATAGTGTCCATTAGAGTATTTTTGGAGATACAGGGCGTGCAAGTGGCAAAAGTCCGTTTTTCCAGAGAGGTCTCCCAATTTCCAACGTATTTGACTGGTAACCCAAAAACTCTTTTTTCTACGACCATAATGTTTTACAATTTTTTTCATGATTCCTTTTCCGCCTATTTTAAAACAAGTTCCCTTGCTGAACACGCAAAAGTTAGCAGCTTGCTATATTTCTGTACTGAAAATTAATGATCAATTTAATTCAATCTAAATTGGAATATCAACCGATCTATAACACTGTGAGAGGTGCTCAGTCGCTACTCCATTAATTTCGTGTTTTATGTCAAACTTCCTGCATTCACGGCCTGAAAATCACGATCACTATTTCATTAACTTTTTAATCAACATGTTCTAATAGAGCAACTGTATCGAAAAAATGAATGAGGTATTTCTTCAATAATTCAATTGAAAATGGTAATCAGATAGGTACGCAATTCGTATATGAAAATAGTCGACCAAATACTAGGCCATGATGTAGATGAACATAAGAGGATCTTTCCACACAAAATAAAATACGCAAATGGCCTCCACTACTTTTTATAAGATAGTTCGTAAATGAAAACTTTTTCAAACTAGAAGTACTGAAAAAAATTACAATTTTTTTGTTTTTTGCAAATATCCCATTGCAACTTTTGAAGGGATCTTTCTACAGTTAATGTAACTTTCGTATAAAATTATAAATGACTAGGATGGAGGCTGTCCAAAGTGCTCGAAACTTTTATTGAATGGAATTTATTCGATTGTGGCAACTTGGTCGTCTCTATCATTCGGGTGTAAATAACGTGGTACTTATCACGGAGTTGTTTGTTGAATTGCAGTCTTTTGATATGAACGTAGTTCGAGAATTTCAAATCACCTGATAATGTGCAATATAAATTAGCTTACCCTCGGAACGTCGGTTTGTATTTTCGCAATTTGATTTCATTTTAGAAAAACTGGACAATGACAATTCAGCTTATCGGTAATAAAGAGTTCAATTTCCATGTGATCTGGCTCGGTTGGCCCCTTCGTAGCAAAACACATAAAAAACGGCGGTCGTCGTAGCAGCAAAATTTAATCTTGGTCATAAAAACTCAGCTGAGACCAGATCTTTATGTATAAGTATTTTCGGGACAAGAAATGAACAGGAGCAAAAACTGGTCGGCATCAAAAATTAGGAAATATGGATGGGGTTATCTACAATTTCCTGACTTGGAAGATTGCTTTTAGTTTTCAATAAATTTGGGAAATTACAGCGGAAGGGAATGGAAAGGCCTACGAATCATTTCTGTGATACTGTTTATGACATGGAAAATATGCCTGAGAGATGCTTCGTTACACCTAGCCCACCGCGGTGGTAGAAGAAAGATCCGTATATTTTTCGGAACTAAAGGCAACTAATAGATGCACCTCCTACTGTTATGGTTATGCGAGGGTAGGTAGTGATTCAATACTGTGGCTAAAGATTTCTTGTAGCGTATCCAACCGAATGTATCTATCAGTGTTCGTGGCCATAAGGAGGACTTTATTCTGTTCAGTCTGCAGAACACTGGACTGGCGTATAGCATTGCAGATCGTATGATTGGCTTGTAAGTAGGTAACTAATTTATCGTTCGATTGCACCCAATACGAGCTCTAATGATATGGTGGGATGATGCTAGAGAGTGCATGAACTTTCGAAAATCGAACTTTTTGGATCTTTATATTACTGTTTTGAATAGATGCCAGAATTGTGTCGTGAATTCACTTGTAATATTGAACCATACAAAAGAATGGTACCCACTTTGGAATTTTCTCGAAAGCTACTTCGAACCGAAAAAAATGCAATCAATCAAAGCTCATGAAATATTGAAAGAACCCCCGACATAAAACCTTCTCAGTTTCCTGCCTGTTGACGAGAATCGCTTTGTTAGTATTCTATTCGAGTATAATGAGAAGAAGACCTTCGCTATTCTAGATCCTAAATCTCTTTTATCTCCTCCATCTTCGTGGCTAGGTATACAAAACATCGTCTATCGTTTCGCTTGATTATCGGATCATTTGAATTATAGGCGATACCGAGATCGTAATCTCCATTTGAAAAGTTCATTTAATTTATAAGATTCATGAAAAACGTGACGTTGCTTTAATTTAAACAACCCGTTTGCAGTTATAATGAGAAACGAGACATGCGCGAGGTTAGGAACAACGTAACGGTGTTTCCACATTTTCTGAAAATCCTTACACTCCTTTATACTTATCATCTTAAGATGAATTAAATGAAGAAGGTAATCAGAAGTGAATAAAGGTTCAAAATGAATACATTCCATACAAATACCATCTTCATAATTGAAGTGAAGAGATTCACGGCGTAAAGAAGTGATACATGCAAAATGTTGATTTAAAATAAGATGAGCGACAAAAATAAAATATTCCTTCGATATTATTTCCCCAATTTTCTTTTCAATCAGAAGAACGATACAAGTTTGGAAACTGAATGCTAAAAAATCTTTCAACAAAAAACGTGTTTCAAGAGTCACAAACTAGTATACCGCTAGTAGAACCATCCGCTCTATAAATAGGAAAAGGTAGGTATAACACAAGATTATAACGTGACTGAATCCAATACGAAAATTATAGTTAGTTAAGTTCTCCGATATTGCGCCAATATTCCAGGTTCATTATGAAACATATCGACGCGTCGAAAGAAAAATTCTTCATCGAAGAGTCGAGCTGACGAGAAAACAATGGAGGATAATTAGAAGGCGCGAAGTATTTTTAGTTTACACACCGGCCAATGGAGGACTCTTTTATTTTTGATACAGGTGCGGCAAGGTGATCTATTTTACTTCACACACACTTGAAGATCAATTAACTTTTCTTTTCAAGACGAGATTTGCAGGAAGGGTACAAATATAAAGAAAACGTAAGTATGCGAATATTAAATTAATACTCCATAAGTTTTCACACTTGTTACAAAAGTAGATCCAGTACAGTAATAAAACTTATGAATAATATACTGACGTTCAAATACGAAAATAAAAAAAAACGATTGATAAATCTATCTCATCATATAAAAGTACCTACAAACCACGTACTCACAATATACAAAGTATGAATTCGAACAAAGTTGGAAAAGTGTGGTCCCAAGTTCGATCCTAGAGGAATACTATTCCATTTATATCCGTTGTAATGAAATATTTGATTTCGGTTGAAATGGTACGATTCGAAAAAACCTAGCAAGTTTCGGCTCCACTTTTGACAGTAAAATGCATCAACCAATATTTTTATCAAAATCTTTGTGTATCACATCCACCTGTCCTTGTTTACCTAATGTTGAGCGATCATTGGAATTTGAATTAATAGGAAGGTAAGCACTGCTAAAAAACTCTGCAAGTGCAAGGGTCGAGAAAAATCGCAGAATCGGCTAACGTGTCTAGGTTGTTGTTCAACTTGGAAGGGGATAACTTTCCTACTTCGTCAGGTTGTTCAGTTGACGATAGTATAAGCAAAAACGTGTCGATCCGCCCTTTTTCTTGGCCAGTACGACTTGAGAGGACCAGCGACTGTCGAATAGGTCGGTATCTCTTTTCTTCATGTCGCTGACTATTTTGATAGTCTCATCCTTCTTGACCAGACCAGATTTTTACTGACTGTGGGATCGGTCAGGCATCCTTAGTGTCAATTCTGTGCTGGACTATCTTCGTTCTACCCCCTCTGCCTTGTCCGGTATGAAAGATTTCTTGGTACCTCTTGGCACCTCTTGGAAAGATCTCTCAGTTTGGACCGCTGAGGTGGTTCTATGTCCTTGGTGCAGCTGGCAACCAACTGCGTGCACTCCTAATTACAGATGAAATTGACAGTGCACCAAACTTGTTCCTATCTTCAAGGTCACCGGATGGTAATTGACACATTCAACACGGTGTCTTCCCCAGTGCCATTCCCCAACCAATTTTCTCAAACCCTCTGGAATTCATTTTGTCATTGCATCGTCCTCGGCTCGGTCCTCGATGTCCGCTACTAGCGCTTGGTACTTCACTTTGGTGCTGCCTAAAATCATTTAAATCGGTAGCATACCATATAGAGTGGCTGACTCTCCTGTTGCTGTGCGTAACTTGTTGGTTTACTGTCCAATTCTTGCTGACATTTTATTAAAAGTATGTCAAGGATTGTACTAGTCGCCCCTAGCAGCTTGGTTCTTTGCTCTGTCGTTGAAGGATGGTCACATATGTGTCTCATCGACCGTTTTTAGTTTTTCTGCGTCAATGTCGATTCTTTGAATGTTGAACATTTGCAATTGCAGCATCTGATCCGTCTTTTCTCAGGCAACACTTCCTTCATCAATTTTCTTATGACAGCTCCAAGAGCTGAGAAATTCTGATTCTAACTTTACGCTGCCTTTTGCATTATTTTTTCCCGGCTCAAATTCCAAAGCGCGGGACTGTGCATCTACGAGCATCTACGAGATGTTGGACGAGCTAGTGTCAAAGCTTGTCTGGTTTCTTGGTCGCGAAGTCTATCGAAAATGCCCGAACCACTTTTAACTGAGGAAGCTCCATAGAAAGCTTTCCGGGGTGGTTGGATATGCAAGTCGAACCAAGTGTACAATGTAAGTTTGAAATTCCTGTAAGAATTCGCATGATTTTCGGAATCGGTTTTCAAGCTATGAATGAAATATTTTTCCTCCACAGCCTTCACAGAATTTGCCAATTCTGCACTTAACTATATCTATCAAATTTATTCAATCATCACAATCATCAGAATTCAAAACCCATTGGAGGTCCACTGTATTGCTAGTTAATTACAATCATACATTCGTCTACATTACTACAGCCAATAAAATATTAGTCCAACACAAATAAGCAGAATATTCCAAACCTGACACCAATTTTTGCGAAACCTCGAAGAATTTTCAAAATATCACTACTCATTTCAACAAACGCAGAGGCGACCTTCACCGTCCTCAATGCCTTCCTGTCATGAAGATGATTGCCACAGCATCGACACATACATCTTCGCTCGTTGAAAGCCTTCTATTTTTTGAAAAATGGAAAGTAACGACAATGATGAAAACTTGTTCGCGAGCACACCATTATCACGCAAAAACAAATCCCCCTAATTTGCATTTCGCAATTTTCCCGCTGTCGTTTTTGCCGAGAGCATCCTGTGGCACATCGCGAACCTTATAATTAAATCCAGGAGAGTAATTAATCCCACATTTCATCATGTGATCTATATTTTCATTCACGATCACGTTCGTATGAAAGCAACAATGAATACGGGAGCGAAATGTACATAGATTGTAATTACCGTATTAGTACACGGATTTAATTACATGTTTACCTTCCTACCTACAATGACAAAAAATTGTTGAGATGTTTCATGAGAATTGATGAAAAAAACAATTTACTATAGTCAGTAATATTTGCCCTGTTTTCATAGTTCTGGGGCCTGATTCTCAAGTGTCGACTACCCCATGTCGCATGCGAGAAAATTTTTCTATCGCTTTTCTCTACCAAGCATATAAAAGAGATAGCAATATTTTGTCGCATGCGACATAGCGTATTCGACATTTGAGAATAGGGTCCCTGGCGTGACTCTAGAATGAAACGAGTATTACATATCCCATAACTAATATCGAAGTTCAAAGCTACAGGAACTGGAACCGTTATAGCATGCTAGGTCCAGTTCCACCAGAATATACTGAGTTATTGAATTCAAACTAGGTATTTTGAATCTATTGTGGCCACATAAAGGAATAAAGTATTCAAACCGTCTTCATCTCTCCTCTTAAGCTACTTTGGGTTCCTAATAGTCATAACGCGGTACTCGGAAACGAACAGATCGATAAATTAGCCAGACAAGGTGCAAAAACCTCAACGATTGGACCAGAAACAATCTCGGAAGTTTCTGGATCATGAAGCGACTCAACTATGAAGGAAATGCTGAAAGTCAGATTCCAGGATGCATGGAAAGAGGCCTCGGTTATGAGGCAATTGAAACTACTCGTAAAAGGCCTTTTTACTAGGAAGACCAAGACTGCTAAGAAGAGCGGAAACAAAATCAGAAAAGTAGTAGGGCTCCTGACGAGTAACTGCCATTCAAATAAGCACCTCAATTATAGGTGTCAAGGGTGATACTGAATGCAGGTGGTGCTTGGAGGCACCGACATCCTCACGGAATGCCCAGCAGTATCAACAACACGGGAAGCACTTCGAGAGCAAAGTACTGAAACCAGAGCGTGACAGAAATATATCGGTTAGAAGGCTGACACTCTTCCACCGAGAATAGTCTGTCTTGTCTGAGATGACTTTTCATCAACGAACTATCAGACGCATTTTGTCGAGTCTTCAACCTCGACAAAACTGGTGGATTTGACGGAATTCCGCCGATCGTTCTCAAGAAATGTGCTCCCGAACTAATACCAATTCTTTGCAAGGGAAAATTACCCTACCTAGCATCTATAGACTAATCGCACTGCTATCGGTTATCTCAATGGTCATACAAAAAACCATCATCATCGAATCATGAAATATCTAGAACTCTCAGGAATTGTCAATGACCAACAAAATGGTTTTCGTCACCAAAGGATCAACTGGTGACCTGCTTGCTAATGTCAGCAATCTTACTGAAAAATACGCTGAAAGTGGACTTGTCATATTTTCTCCAAGGCGTTTCATCGCATTCGGCCAAGCACGCATTTTATGGCTTGGCCCCCATTGGAACACTGCACGAAGGCTGTCGAACTGTCTCTGTTCCATAGATATTTTCATGGACAATGTTCTACCGACATATCATCACTCATTCCCCACCGCTAGCGGTCCCATCGAGACATTACCGGTTAGGCTCAGTCATCACATCCATTTGTCGTCCCTTTGAGACATGCCAACATCTCTTTGCCAGGGATCGTTCTGCCAACAAACGGCAAAGATTTGGAACTCACTCAGAAGATGTACCCAGCATACAGCATCCAACATTCAGCCTGCAGCCTGCAGAAATTCAAGGACACCAATTTCTACATTATTTTCCTTGGCTATCACGATGTTTTCTGAAAATTACCGGAGTTTCATCTATCCATAACAGGGTTTTTGAACAGTGTTTGTGTGGGCACTGAGATTATTTTATTGGGGTTCGACAAGGCTGTGTTAAGTACTTCAACTGATCGAGCACTGATCGGTATTTGAAGTAAGTACCGGATTCCAAGAACAAGAATTAATTACTCTTCTCACAAAGGCATCTTCATTAACGCTATTGGAGTCCTTTCAAAGACTACTTTCATTAGCCATCTAATCGCAAATTCATAAAACCGTGAATAAGAGCAAAGTCATAAAGGCATGGTGGTATTTCTTCCTCGTAACGGTTTCTTCTGACGTACAATGCAGTGCATACAATATCTTAGATTTCAGTCTGCATCGCCATTAATTTTATTTCTGAATGGTTTCTCTCACTCCTTATTATTTATCTGACGCTTTTCGAGCGATAAGTGCACAAAAATCCAGAAAACAGTTAGGCTTACAGTCTTGCATTGAATGTATGAGCATTCACGCCTTGGTGGATTCTTAAAATGATATTAGAAATATCCAGTCGAAAGCGAAATTTCAATGGGAATTGGCAGGATTTTGTTTGAAGAGATTGTTTTTCCAAGATGAATTAATTGAATAATTATGATTGTTAGTTCTAATCTCGCAACCAATCAAAAGGCAGCCGATAGGAAGGAATCTACGAGGGAACATAATAATGGTGCTGTGGGAACAGTCGAAAGTAACGACGATAATGGATACGTCAACGGAAAAGCGTAGATCTTTCAAAATGTCGGCCTCCGAAAACATTTGTGATGGGCTACCAGCGAGAGATTCCAAACCATTATAGTGTTTAGATACAACAGTTGACAAAATGCTTGGTTACTTGAAACGAAAATAAAAATGTTGAAATCAAATTCGAATCACTGAATACTCAGCGTTCAAAATTGCTCCATATTGTCTCTGGAAACAGAACATTCCATTCTTGCACTTCGGCAGCTGATAAAGGATTCCTGCTATCTTTGAGTGATCTAAAATTTTGTTGGATCTTCTTAGTTGGCTTGAATACTGTTGTGTTTTCCTAAGATTTTCCCCATTACTTAAACCGGATGATATACGGTGAATACTGTTTCATCCATATTTTCACTTGAGCTCTTTGGCGTCATGGCCTTGTTGATCTCGGATACACCGTATACATTCGATCTCAAGACCACTTGAATATGATCCAGTTCTTTATGTAATGTGAGCCAGAACATCTACATGAAGAACTGTATGTTCTTCAAGTGATCCGTTTGAACTGAAGACCCCTTGACGAAGATACAGATCTTCATCTTCTGGCTCACATTACATAAAGAACTGGATCATATTCAAGTGGCCTTGAGATACGCTGTATTCTAGATTGTCAATGCCAAGAGGCCAAATACCTCCTCTATGAAGGTTGTTTTCGACGACTACCCAGAGGATAAGTTCCTGTCTAATGAGCAAACCAAGAAACGGTTTGTCAAACTGTTCAAACTTCAAACAACACCACCAAACAAGCTGTACAAGATGCTGACGTATTGCGTGAATACTGCTTTACGCCTAGCCTCACAATATGAGGCTGTTGTAATTGTGTGTGAAGACGTTAACGTTTGCTCTCATTAAAGGAGGTGACCTTGACCAATCTCTCACTGATCTGCGCAAAAGAGATGAACTACCTATCTACCCCATCTTTGCCAGATACAGAATAGCAAAGATTGGAGAAAATGGTGTCCTCTACAAGAATAAATATGGATACGATGTACCTTTTTGGACTTTTAAACAGAAAACTGGAAAAAGTGTCGTTTTTTCGTTAGATTTTTCAAGATGGCGAAAAACGCAGAGTGGATTTCAGAACTACTTTATTCAATGTAGGGTTGACCCAGTTTTTCCCCTCTAGCGACTGGACTAAATGGGTATGATTGATGGTGATGACAGTTGACACTCATCTTGACCAAAGTTTGAAAACTTTTGGAATTAATGTGCATTGATTATCTATTTCTACTGGCCTATAATCCCAGCGCATTCTAGATTCCTTGTATTGGCATCGTACAAATTATAATTCTCCATAAATAGACATTCATTTATATCCAGCTAATTCCAATTATACCATCCCGTGGACATTTCCGAGGCTCGTCTCGCTGACCTTCGACCTCGAACCCCGTCATTTCTCCCGACATTTTCACCTCTGCCATATCATTAATATTTTTTTCTTTTCCGCCACGTCCAATTACTCGTGAAATGAAAGATAATTTTATACCGACAGCGAAACTGTCTACATAGCGAATAAATTACCACATTGATTGGACTATAACAAAACTGTAATTACAGTTTTACGGTACAACGAAAAAAATCGATATTTATTTTGCTAGTGATGGCATGCAATTCAATCACTACTGCATGTAAACTACCTCTGTATGTTTTATTGAATGGTACTGGACCAGTCTTAGAGGCTGAACTGGTTCATAGTACTTGTTTTTATGGCATCTGTCGACTATCAAGACGAGTAAAGCGAGGGTTATTTCGATTGTATAAATGATAGAAAGTAATTGAAGAATTAGTTTATTTTCTGAAAATTGAACGATTCCTTTCGACGAATACAGCGAATGAAATGGTGTTTTGTAAGCTTAAATTGAATCATTTCGAAAGCGGTTGTAATTTTGAGAAAATTCATTAATAGTCAGGGGAGCCGCTAGTAAAAAAATGCCAGCTATACTCCTTCCGAGATTTTCCTACGAGCGTGCGGAAAAGTGACTTTTCCGCACGATTTTTCGTTTTGAAAGTTACTTTTTCGTACGATTTTTACATTTCCGTACGATTTTCACTTTTCCGCACAATTTTTGTATTGTTGAAAATGAGGATATTTAGGACTAACTAAATGATCTAAGTAACTATTCTGTCTTATTAGTCATTTTATTACAAAAACTTGTTTATTAAAAACATTGTTTTTTCATAAATAAGATGGACAAAAACACTCGTAGGAAAAATATTGTACCTAACTCTTACGGAAAATGTCTTTTCCGCCCTTAACGGCTTGCCCAAACTCCGCTCCGCGTCGTTCGTGCAACTGCCGTCGCGTGCGGAAAAGTACTACTTTCCGCACTTGTTAGGTAAATAACTATTTTCTACGTTTATTGCACTGAGTGTATTTTAAATATCTATACAATTCTTCTCATTAGAGCTACCAGATTGCTGTATTAGTTTTTATATATTTTATAAGCAAAACACTAAGAAATACATTTTTTTGTATTGAAATGTTTATAAAACATAACAAAATATAACTAAAGTCTTACATGTGATGGCATAGTCGGTTTCCCAGTCGTATTTCTGTTAAGAAAAAATCCTCTAATGATTGGCTTAATATTTCAAGTTGTTCGCGCGGAAATCTGAAAATATCAGTTATAGCTCATTATGATTATCATTTATGATATGTTAACACTAACAATAATGATATAGAGAAATCCTATAACACGTCGCTTCCAATAACATCCAACAAAAAATATAATAAAAGTCTTCATATTACAAGATAATGAGATTGTTATAATTGACTTCAGTAAATATACCTTGAAAATAACTGTTGAAGGAGAATTGTATACACTTTCAGTGCAAAATCGAATAACTAACGAACAAAAGCTATAAACTGGAATGTTAAGTATGCCAATTACCGCAAAACTTGCATCAAAGTAGGTACTTTTCAAAATATTGCAGGCATCATAATAGTTTTATTGATATATGACCATTGAAAATTCTCGCTGACGATCCCGAGAAAACCAGTTGGTTTTAATTAACAAGAATTCCTCTAATTACACTTGAAATTGTCCGGAACGCAAATGTAAAACAACTCGTTTGGTGTGTTGTCCGGAATACTCAATACCAGGATCTTTTTATCGCCTCGAAGATTCCGTGGTCTAGCTATGCTTGGTCCAAAGCGGCCATCTCGACAAAATGGTAATGTATTCTTTTCGGTTTTACTGCTTTGGTCGGACTGACGATATCATCTAAGTGCTAGTATTCGCGCAGTATGGTCTGTCAATTAAATTCTAGAAATCTTGAGCCATATTCAACAAGTCAGACAGAAGGACGAATAATTTTGATCGTATTGACGAATATTAAGAATAAAATGAAGTAAAATGAAATATATTGTTATTATTTTTCTTATTATTATTTCAAATTAAATATTCCAGTCCGGCTTTACTATCGGTTGGCGCTTGGCTCATTATTAGCATGATTTATGCATCACAGCGCATTAAAGTTATTATTATTTGAACTAATTTTCTAGTCCGAGGCTCCAACACTTTAAGGCGGGTTCAGATCTAGCGCGCCGTGCAAAACATTCGCGAACGTTGCACGCGCGTTCAATTTGGACGGGCTACCGCTCACAAATGCGCAACAACGCGCACGAACGAGCGTTCGCAAACATTATCCGCCTGTTGTCGGTACATCAAAGAAATTTGCTTGTTCGTTTGCGCGCTCACTTTGACTTTTAGTTTGTGCGTGCATTAATTAAGAGCTTCATCAAGATTCGTCTATGTCCCATTCAAATGAAAAATCCAAACATCGCTCAACGAATCTCACAGTTCTAACATGAGATTGTAGATAAGCACATAATCTATTTCTGAGCTAGGAAGACGCCTCAACACTTTTCTTCGCGCTGACTGTTCCTTGTGAGATGCCATCGCGACGAAGAAGAAAACAAATGAACACGTATCCTCGGGAATGTCAACGTAGTACGTAAACAATAGAGATGTTTGAAATTTTGAGCTTCTCTTTCTATTCGCTGTGTTTCTTTTCAAATACAGCTATCAGTTGGAAAGAACATCAAGGGTGTCGTCAAGAGTTTAATCCAACGAGGTTTTCTAACTTACCAATATTATGAATAAGAGAATACATTCAAAATAATAATTATAATAAAAACGTATGTTCATAAGTAATTGATAGTAAATCATCTGACAGATTTCTGATAGTAACGAAAAATTTCATAGCAGCATTTAATTTCATGTCATTCAATGAAATGGAAAGTATTGGTCCCTGACTCGAACTTTGTGGAACTCCCGGAGTCACCCTAGATTAGCATATTGAACTTCAAAATCCAAATAACAGGTTTTCCGAGGAAGAATAAGTGATAGAGTAAATAGTCAACTCTAAAGTCGAGCTGACTCGACTCTAATGCATATGGTAGAGTATCTGTTTTCAATATGGCACAGTAGATATGACTGATATCTCGAGAATGAACTATGACCGACGATGTTTAACCACAATACAAGCTATACGAAGAAGGACTAGGTAACTGTTGGCATAGAGACAGAACCAAATCCAATCGAGAAAAATGGTTTAGAGATTAGAAAAAGGCATAGTCACGCAGAGTATCTGCCGATCCATTTTTGAAGAACACTTAAAAGATTAACAGAACACTGTTTTCACTAATATAGTGTCGTTAGATTATAGTAAAAAGCAGGGGTGGGAGAAGGCAAGTGGTAGACCAACTTCACCACAGTGTTATTTTACCCTAACGAAAACAAATATGTACCATTTACGTTTTCATTAGTAGAGTTCACAGGCACAACTGTCCCACAATACTCCACAATTTATTCTACCAATGAAAACTAGCCTTAAGAGAAGGCAGAAGTCAAATTGCGGTATGTATACAAAGGTCCTATAGATCAGCAACTACGCCAATGGATACCACCATCGTGAAAAGATGAGAAGATCGCAGATTGGCAACTATAAGCAAAAAACGCAGAAGAATAATTGTTTTTATGTCTATACCAAGCTGTTAATTATCTGTTCCCTCAGAATGCCAAGCTTTAATGACTTGAACAAAAGCAACAACGTAAAGACATAATCTATAATAGCTTTGTTTAGTTGTCAACCTAGCCTGGTAACTCATCTCGGAATGCATGAGATGATGCTGAAATGCGCAAGAATGTTGGACAGAAATGCAGTTTTTTTCAGAAATAAAATAAAATGATAGTAAGAAACTATTTGTTCTGACGTATCGGAAGACATACATTTTCGACCTAATTTGCCTTAGCCTAGTTACTTTGGCAATAAAGTTCAGCAATATATATTTTTTTTCAAGAGATCACAGAATAGTAGATCACAGAATTGGGCAAAATAAGTATTTTTTTTGGATTCTAGCACTGGTAATAATTTTTCACGTTTCCAGGACCGGTAATAAATCTAGCAATAAATCTTAACTTCCTTATTAGGAACTCTGCCAGTTTCATATTTCATGTTAGGTATCAGGATCGGTTAAGAAAAGAATCCACGTGTTCAGAATAATTTTTCCGGGCGTCCAGGGCCGGTTTCACTCCAGCAATAAATTTCAACTTCCTTATTAGGAACTCTGCCAGTTTCATATTTCAGGGTAGGTATAAGAATCGGTTGAAAAAAGAATCCACGTGTTCAGAATGATTTTTCACGTGATCCACGTGAAGTCCTTTTTGTTTTTTCTCTTTGTTACGCTGGAATATAAAACTGGCAGAGTTCCTAATAAAGAAGTTAAGATTTATTGCTGGAGAGAGGCCGGCCCTCGATGCCCGGAAAAATTATTCTGAATATGTGGATTCTTTTCTCAACCGATCCTGATTCCTACCCTGGAACATGAAACTGGCAGAGTTCCTAATAAGGAAGTTAAGATTTATTGCTGAAGTGAAGCCGGCCCTGGACGCCCGGAAAAATTATTCTGAACATGTGGATTATTTTCTCAACCGATCCTGATTCCTACCCTGGAATATGAAACTGGCAGAGTTCCTTATAAGGAAGTTAAGATTTATTGCTGGAGTGAAGCCGGCCCTGGACGCCCGGAAAAATTATTCTGAACATGTGGATCCTTTTCTCAACAGATCCTGATTGTTATCTTGGAATATGAAACTGGCAGAGTCCCTAATAGGGAAGTTATGATTTATTGCAGGAGTGAAACCGGCTCTGGAAACGTGAAAAATTATTACCAGTGCTAGAATCCCAAAAAAATACTTATTTTGCCCACTTCTGTGATCTACTAGGGTCTTGAAAAAAAAAAAAAATTGCTGAACTTTATTACCAAAGTAACTAGGCTAACTATGAATTTTTCGGAAATGGTTCCATCACTGCTAGCTGTAATGTATATCATGTATATACAAACCTGCATATTTCAGAAAATCGTGACAGCCGGGGAAAAGTAGGTAGCAATTGGTGTTCTTGAATTTCTGCAGCCTGTATGCCACAGGGAACACCTACCGAGGCAGTGACTTCCAAAGAGGTTTTCGAAATGACAAATTGATGTAAGAACTGAGCTCGATGGGTCAGTCTCGATGGGACCGCTAACGGTGAAACGGTTGATCAGAATGGATCCGTGCATGTTATAGGCATAGTGTCGGATGAGAAAGCTGTCTGGAGAGAAAGCGAACTGGGGGGTAGCATGCCATAGGATGGAAGCTTGACAGCTTGATCCCTGATGATGGACACCATTATTGTTCTTGCAATTTTCCAAAGTGGAAAAAGAATAGAAATTGAAAAAAACTGGTGTTGGTTCGGGATTGGGGTGTAGAATATGCATCAAACATGTTGCCAAAAATATTGGCATTTCTTCTGCGTTCGTTACTAGGGTTTTATTTTCCTTGGTAATGAAGTGATATTTCCTACCACAGTTTTGGCCAATGAACGAAAACCCGACGAACCCGTTCGGACACTCAACGAGTTTTGATCGTATATTGGCGTTGCAAACCTCTTTCGAGAATTCGATTGTTTCCATGCAGACGTTTTTAGCTTCAACATAGCTCGATCTTGTCTGAGGTCTCACTTTAATACCATGCGTCATGTTTGGAGCTGACAGCTCTGGAACAGTTTTTGCTGAGTCATATGATATTCTTCTTGATGTGTTTGGTATAAAGGTTTGCAACCCCACTATTAAACATTGTATGCCAAAAGGAATGTACCATATTGAAAAAAAATTCTGGGGAAAAGTTTGTGCATGTCTATCGATTTTGACACATGTCACGTGATCGCTGGTATGGCATCAAATTGGGAAAAATACTATGAAAAGGCAAAAAGTTGGGTAAAAAGGCAAAAAGTTTGGTAAAATGGCAAGATATCGAAAAACATTATTTGAAAAAGTTGCTTGGAATTCAATTTTATACACACTAGCAAAAATAATAATAAACTTTTTTCCCATATGGTACATACTTTTTGGCGGTCACTGTATATGATCTCTGAAATTGTCTTGGCGCATTGTGAATCATGAGTGAATTCTAGAATTATACGAAACGGGGAAACATTATGATGCTTGATGGTGTAGAAAAAGAGCAAAGAGTGAAGACGAGGACGTGGTCCAAGATCCCAAGTGGAGCACAAAATTCCCTACTGTGAGGATCAGGATTGATGGCGAGAAAAAGATTAATTATATTGGCATACTGGTTGTTGGCATCAGGAATGCGTGTGGGCAGCTCGACCAGTTGTCTAGACCATAAGAGATATGGAAGGCCTCAGCTTGACGACCTCCCTCGACTCTTTTGATGGTTTGATAAGAAAAAGTTGATGTACATTGCTGAAAATGTAGGGAATGAACTACAAAGGAAAACGCGAAGCAACAAAAAGTTACTATGAGATGCTCCACTTGAAACGAGGCCTTATTTCTCTATGGTTTAGTTGAATTTCTTGATAAAATATCCATATTCTTATGCCATACTCCTTTCTTAGATGATTAATCACTAAAATTGAACAGTTTCTGATTTTCTGGTTGTCATTGTTATTACTATTATTGATTCTTAATTATACTAGCTGACAGCGGACGCATTTTATGGCTAAGTCGCGGGAAGAATATAGTTGTCCTATTTATTTATGTATAATAATATATTTGACATATAGGAACTCAATTTTTTATGGATATTATAATTATCAACATTTTCTTCATTAGATCTCCTACGAAATTCATTCCACAATTTAAGCGAATCACGACGATTCTTTGGCTAAACCTATGCTGTGACAACGTCCAAACTCACTTTATCTCATCAATCAGAACATCCTTGAAATAAGATCACGAAAAACAAAAACCAACACTTATTACCACAAAGAAGGATTCCCCTCAATATAAAAAAAACTCCGAAGAGACTCGAATTGCATGTCGAATGATACTTGCACTCGTTCACCCAGTCATCTGTGAAATTTACATAATATTGCATATCTTCTTCGAGTAATATATAAACCGAACCAACTAGTCCGGCTGTCCATAAGATATACGCTATTAATATACAGGGTTCATTGTTGCACACGAAGAAGACGTCTCAATAGACACAATCAGCCAGACGATCGGAAAGTACTGGTCTGGTACTGAATTATATAGCATGCGATCCACATACAGAGTGGTGCAATGGTGGTGTAAGAATAATGTATATGTCGAGCTAGTGAAGTTTGTTACGAATTTTCGCCTTTTTTCGATATGAATGAAGATACGATGTCAACTGAAGGTTGAGCTGCACAATGGAGGATACTTCGTCGTGAACTGAAATTGATGTACTGTGAATTGCGGACAACATCATTATAAACATTTTTATGGACAAACTCTTGAGAATTTCCTGTGATATTGGAAGTATTCAAAGATTAAAAGCCTATTCACATTATACCAACAAACCAACATATTCCAAATTGTTCGAGGTTGTAACGTTATTTTATTTATTTAAAGGAAGTGGGTGGGTGGAGAATACGGAAAAGTAATTTCTATAATACAAGAAAGAAAATTCTACGATGTTCTTGAAGCTTCTGGACAGTTCTAGAAAATTCGAGATCTCCGTTGAATAAACTAGAATCGTAATGTTTCATAACATACCAAAAAGACCCTTAAGTGCAGTTTTCGAAAGTTCGGCCATAATGGAGAGGGCGTGGTAAGGAAACTTTCTGGAAATCTCTAGGATATAAAAAAGAAATTTCTAGAATATGGGAAAGGGAAGTCTATAAAGTTCTCGAAACTTCCAGATATGTTCAAGATCTTCGTGGAATAAGCTAGAACAGTCTCTGTAATGTTCTAGAACATACTGAAAATATAATCAAGTAAGTGTTCAAAAGTTTGGTAACCAGGGAGAGGTCGTGGTGATGAGTAGTCTAGAATATAAAAAAGACATTTCTATAATATAAAAAAAATCTGGAATGTTCTTGAAGCTTCTGGAAAGTTCTAGAAAATTCCAAATGTCTTGGAACAGAATCTTCGTAATGTTTTATAACATATCAAAAAGACCCTCAAGTGCAGTTTTCGGGAGAGAGAGTGGTAAAGAACCTTTCTGGAAATAACTAGATTGTAAAAATTCAATTTCTAGAATATGAGAATGAAAAATCTAGAATGTTCTCGAAGCTTCTAGATACTTCTAGAAAATTCAAAATCTTCGTGAAATAAGCTAGAACATACTGAAAATATAAGCAGATAAGTCTTCAAAAGTTTGGTCACCAGAGATAGGGCGTGGTGATATAACTTTCTGGAATATTCTAGAATATAAAAGAGACATTTCTTTAGTATAAGAAAGGAAATCCTAGAATGTTCTTAAAGCTTCTGGAAAGTTCCATAGACTTCGAGATCTCCGTGGAATGAACTAGAACAGAGTGCAGATTTCGAAAGTTCGGCCCTTAGGGAGAGGACATGGTGAGGACATTTTCTAGGAATATCTAGAATATAAAAATGAAATTTTCAGAATATGAGAAAGGCGAATGTTCTCGAAGCTTCTAGACTATTCTAGAAAATTCAAAAATCTTCGTGGAATAAGCTAGAACAGAGTCTCCGTATACTGAAAATACAATCAAGTAAGTTTTCAAAAGTCAGGTCACCGAGGAGAGGGCGTGGCGATGAAAAATGCTAAAAATTTCCGATTTCAAGCTTTTTATACCATGAATAAAATGCATTCTCCTTATGGGTTAACAAATGGAAGCCCAGGTATGTGCATTAACAAAGTTTCGTGGATATCAGACGTTGGATCACTATTGCCTCGTTCGTTCTATTCAAAATTCATGGGTAACGACGACAATAGCGACTCTATTTGAATTTCAATTGTTCGAAATCTGTGCACTTTCCAGTTTGTTGGTTTCGTTCAATGGTTGAACTGACTGAATGAGCCTTTGCGTTATCAGTTACATAGTTAACTACTGTGAAACACGCCGATTGTTCGTAAAACAAATGCAAACCGTGTTCTGCCACATAAAATGCAGTTTCTCGGAGAGATACAAATTTTGTGTTGATGTACATATAATTTCCGATATAAGTTCTTGTTCGATAATTGTTTTTTTTCTGTGACGGGAAAACAGTTTGACATTTTATTTCTGTTGACAGGTACTAAAATATGACTTTTTATGAAATTACTTTTCCGGGAAAAAAAGTACTTTTTTCCCGGATACATACATAGGTAAAGGTAGACATTTGCTATTCTGCAAAAGCTGGTCTCGTTCGCATCAGCTCGGGGCTCTGACTCAACCTCCTACCTTCATCACTCAAGCTGCACACTACTAACCTATTAACCGGCCTTTATTCCGAAGTTCGAAAGAAGCTTATAAAATGAAAAATAGATGCCTAACTGTCGCTTCGAACCATGGACCTATGGCGTAGTAAGCCGCAATCCTATCGATGCGGCTATGAACCGTGTTTGTAAATGTTATTCAGAAGAGAAAATTTGAAAGATCTCGCGAACCGAAAGGTATTAAGCCGTACACATTTTATTTTTTTCACTATTAAATCGTCGTTTTTAGCTCTCGGTTTTTTGTCTAAGATCTAATTCTTTTTTCACTTTCATAATGAAAAACTAATGTTCTGTTACTGAAAATAGTTCAAAACATACTTCTGTTCCTATACAGGATATTTCATTATGTAAAATTATTAAATATTTCTCATGTAGAATTGGGCATACTCGGCGAAAAGCTATAATTTCATACAATTGAAATATATAATATATAATCGAGCCCTTCACAAAGGATGCCTTTTATGGGAATATGACCTTCCAGTAAAATTTTTGATATGTTGTAGAAATGATCATTCTGATAAAATGACGCCCTTTCGAGATATAGGGTGTTCACATCCTTGTGACAAATTTATGAGAAATGTTTCCAAATCTTTTCACGATTTTTTGAATCAAAATGCGAAATAAAAAATGAATGATCATGTATTTTATACAGTGTCCGGCATAAAGTTCGTAGCATATGGAAAACTTTTTTATTATTGATTTCTCAAAAAAAAAAATCCTTCTTGATGAAAAGCTCTGCTTCATCTCAAACTTGAATTTCAAACATCAGACTTGAATTCACGACCCTATACAAGGGGGATAAAAAACATATGGTGATGATCATCCACGCCGCAGGCCATAAACGCCTACTTTACGCCCTTGATACATAAATAAATATTACCTACCATCGATATGTAATATCAATCATAATGATACTGATATGAGTTTCGTAATGAAGTTCATTAAGACACTGTTACTCCATTACGACACTGTTACTTCATTACGATACTGTTACTCCTTTACGACACTGTTACTCCATTACGATACTGTTACTCCATTACCACACTAGAACATAAACATGATCAGAGTTTATTATTATTGAAATTGACGTAATGTCATATTTGCGCGTTTGAAATGACAACTTGAAATACGTTGTTGGCTCTTCCTCTATAAGATTACTATTTTGAACTATCTTTGAGTGGATATTTAGGATTATTGATGGTAAGTAAAATATTGAACAATATTTGTATCGTTAATTCATATTACGATATGAGTCTTTACGACACTTATATCGTAAATATCTATTATGATACCCTAATAGATACCAAATGGCACGCTAAAATGACAATAACGTGATTTTATTTTCACATCATCGTTGTCAATGATACGATAAAGCTTTGAATGTAACTTGATTATTATGCAATTAAAATAAATCTCGGAAGTTGCACAGGCGACTCGGTGCACAGCGCCTTGTCGCCAATGGCAATATCCTCGATTATTATAAATCGCATAATAATCTCGTTACATTAATAGCTGTAATTACAATAACACAACCCAATTTACCGCTTTTATTACGGTTATAACAAGGCTAGACACTTAAAACGCATTTCACAGTTATTTGTCTGGATTTGCATAACAACTGAATATCGAACGGCATTTCAGTGACATTTCCAATTTCTCGCTGATTTTTCTTGCGATTTAGGTTAACAATTAGATATTTATTCGCAGATAGAAAGCGAGACCCGAGCGGTTTATCTGAATGGTCGCAGTATTTTATAGCGGCAGTAAGGCTAAAGCGATTAATGGCTGCATTAAATTAATGGGTTTCATGGCACAGTTACGGCGTTTTCATAGAATCAAACGAAAAACAACAATAACAAAATTTTTACGATGATAATTTCGAACGGATCGGAGACAATAGACGATAATCGGGTGAGAGGTAGTTATTTGAATTAAAAGTTGTTTTAATTGAGGTTCTGACAATGATAGTCAACAAGGTGATAATTTACAGTAAGTAGTGAAAAACAACTCTGACCAATATGACTGTAACAGGTGCTCTTTTGTCTACAAGAAGGGACATTTTTATGATCACTGATATCCGGAAATACTTTTCTATTATACCCAAAAGAATTCCTATAATCGTTTGACTTTTTTTAACTGTGCTGAATATCTCAGCCTAGTTTAGGAATGTAGGCTCAAACAGAAGGTATCAATGTTCTGGTTAATTTCCGGGGTTTAGCGGGGTTTTCTGATATTGAAATCTCCAAACGTTTTGACTGCAGTCATCTTCAGTGCCATACGAGTTCGTAATTCCACTCTCCACAATGATATTTTCAAAATTTTCACTTATATCACAAGAGCTTAAAATATTTCCGGACATTTTCTTGAGGACAAGAATTTTCTTAAAATATTCGTGCTCCACCATGTTTCGTTAAATAAAATATATTACCAACTTTAGTTACACCAAATGCTAAAACTCAAATGGGTATTACATCAGTCTATCGCCCTTTTATAATTTTAGGTCACTGAAGGTGGTAAAATGTATTTTTTGTTGAAGTAATCCATAACACTTCTAATGTGAAAAATATAATATTAACATGGTTTGTTGCAGTAGGTGGCCGTGATATAGGCGGCCATGCTTTTGGCAGATGAGGTTTATATTGGTAAATTACATTGAGTTACTGTATAGTAAACCAGCAAACAAAGATATTCTTATGTAAAACAAACAAATAGGTCAAGAATTAATAGTGATAAACGAAGTTCTCTTGTTTTTTGTCTTCTAGAATACGTAACAGGTCAGGTATTTCTGGATGCCGAACAAAATCCGAAGAAACGTTATGAATAGCAAGAGCATGGTTTTATATTCAACGTTTGTCCTTCTTCGATGAACGCCAGAATGTACAAGGATTTTGAGGATTATCGATCGTGTTTTGTCGGTGCTCTTACACGCATATCAACGAACCAACCCAACAGGTGGAAAGAAACATTTGATGAACGGCCTGCAGACACGATTCGGTTGCTTTCTCGTGATCGAATCAAAATAGGATGAAAAGATAGTATTTATCGTCGACTTGGAATGGAAACAACTGTGAAATAACGACTCGATTGTTATGCAAGTTATCACTGGGGAACAATCGAATTTCAACGATGAATTGCATTCAAGTGTGTCTAACATACAGTATACGTCAACAAAAACCCAGTATCAGCGAAGGAAGATACAATTTCAACCTGCTGGTTTTTCTAGTTTTCTTCTCGAACTCGATCACTGCTTTTGTTGAACCAATCCTAAGCCAGGAATCACACTGATCGACCAGGACCGACCGTCCGCGACCGTCCACCTACGACCAAAAGTAGAAGTAGATCAATGAAAACTTTCAAAGTCACACTGATCGACCATCCACGACCGACCACTAGAATAATTTTGTAAATCTGACATTAATTTGACATTCGAAAGGTTATGTGAATTGTCTGTTCATTGATTGAAAATAAGTTAAATTCGTAATATCAATAGTTTTGCAATTCCAAACAGACATTTCATTTTTCCGGTAGGAAATATACCTATTTACATGAGTTTTGTTGAAGTCAAAAGTTCATCATAAATGTGTGTCAAAATGACATTACGTAAGGATAATGTGACACCGACCAAAATTTCCAGCAGACTACAATTTCGAACATGGTCTTTGAAAAACGGTCGAGGACGGTCAATGACGATTATACAGTGTGAGTTGTGCGATAAGAACATACGTGTTGGAAATTTTGGACGTAGGTGGACGGTCGCGGACGGTCGGTCCTAGTCGATCAGTGTGATTCCTGGCTAACCCTTCTACCGTTGCCACATCTTTTCGACAATGTCAACCACAGATATTATCAATCCTCTGACCGAAGCTTCTATTTATTCGCTCACTATATTGTAAAAATTTCTCTAATTATTTACACTTTTAGAATTCAATTACATACATATTTTACGAAATTATCATTTCGACTGACATTTCTTTAACCGTATATTTCCAAAATCGTCAATTTGTTTTCAATTCCTATGGGTTCTCTATCTAGCTTTCAGAGGACACGGTAGTCTTTTTTTTTTTTCGATGTTTCTTACTACTTTTACGGATTTGAATTTCACAACTTTTTTCGAGAAGATAAAAGGTCTGAGGACGGACAGTTATTTTCGTCGTAGTTTCGTTGAAATATTTTTTGAATTCCCACTCCACCAGCCTTGGGGAGACAAAAAGGTAAAATTTTTCTAAATTAAATTATTCGATAGTCCGATGTTTTTCATTTTTTTTTTCAGAATAAGCTCAGTTGGAGTTTCCCTAACCAACATTTTTTTTTCCGTAATTTTTGACTGTTCAAAATAAATTTTCCGAATTCCATTCTCTACTTATTTAGCCTTCAGGGGGCCTGGGAAAATGGGATTTTATAAAATCAAATCATTCATTACTGGCGCTTACCAAAAATGTCATCTGTACTCATAATTGAGATTTGTAATGAAGTCGTTTGTATGTTATGTACAGAAGTGGTCCCAAAATCAAACCTTGAGGAACCTCTATATCACTAAACCAATATTTAGATTCGATTATTTTTATAGATACATAATATATTAAAAATCAGATTTTGAATCCAATATCAAGTATTGATTGTCCCAGGTTTATAATATCTATGGAAATATCTACTCAATATCTTGTATTTCATTTGAAGTCTCAAATTTAGTATTCTAAAGCCTCGTGAAGTCTGGTTTCGATGAGTAGACTTGAACAAGGCTCTTTAAGGATTTCAATCAGCGAACCGACAAATGCCGAAAATCACAAGACAGTAAAGTGAGTGAAATGTTGGATATGTCTGATTCTAGTTCTTGACAAAAGTGTAACGTTCTTGGTTGATTGTGATGAGCTGAAACTTTGTTCGGAAGAATAACATTTTACAATGATTGTAATTATGGAGTTGATATGGATTACGTCACTTGAGTCAAATAACAAGCTGGTTAAAAATCCTAATTCCAATAAGCGGCCTGTTGCAATTAGTTTTGAAATCAAAAAGTATTTCTCAACCAACACTGGACTCACGTTTTAATGTATAGAAAATAAATAAAATCCAAATTAATGATTTTTATCTTTGAAACTATTGTTAACAAATGTCAAAAAATACTTTTAACACTAGTGTTAAAATGACAGATGAGATGATGGATACTCAATAATATAGATCTCTCTAATAGAAGCACTTCAATCAGATATTGTAAACAGAACACCTACTCAAGAGGAATCATTTATAAAAGTTCGTACATGTATTCGGCCGTTTGTGCAATTGGTAATACTAATTCCTTTTAAAGTTACAAGTCCAGTCCAACGGTAGAAGGTCCTTCATCACTGACAAATAATGACATTCATAAATAAAGTGCGTTGGGGTTTATTATAGCTGGAGCCTCTTTGAAATCCAAAGATCGTGTGTTCGAATCCTTGTGGATCTTATTTTTTTTTTGTTTTTTCTTACTAGCAGTAACTGTTGTACAAAAAAAATTGTATGATACATTTGTTAAAAGTGATTTTATTTGCTCGTGGGGTTGCTCCACTCACAAAATAAAATGCCACTTTTAACACTTGTATCATAAATAACAATTTTTCAACTCGTTTCAATTTAGATTTATTTTGGATTGGCAATCCTGGAACAACGCTCAAGAATGAATTGCTCACTCGCAAGCTGAACGATTGTAATCGTTATTCCAACATACGTACCGATTTTTAGCAAACGCAAGTAGCATGTCGATGATATATCATTGCAAATTATGAATAATGTGATACAAGAATGAGCTCCGGAAAGGTTAACGTAATTATTTATAACTTAATTTGCGTAATTGAATGTTACATATATAATATTTACGATTTTGAGCTTGTTTTATAGCCTTAAAGAATATCAACAGGCATTCAGGCGAAACGTTACCTACATAGTAGCGTATAACTGGATATGGGCCAACCAACTCGATCATCGACAAACTTGACACGAATAATGAACTATAATAAAAAATTGTATGTTTGAATACACTCTCTGTTCGTGATAAAATTTGCAATTGTGGATGAATAAATTTTCAAATTTTAGTTCAAAATTTTCATAATAGTTATCTGAGAACAAGTCAGTCCCTGTTTGATTCTATACGCCTGAATGGAAAAACTCGCAGAAAACGATTGGTCTAAACATTTCTAAATGTACAGCGAGAAGTTAATGAACAATTGTTTATAGAAAGAGCAATTTAATTACTGGAATAACATTTGGTGTAATTCATTATAATTTTTTGAAGGTTCATCCAATTCTAATTATTCAACAAATCAATAGACATCCTTCCATAATTGATTATAGCTTTTATGTCCAACAGAAAACTGCTACTTTCCTGGCTCATACTTCGATAGATACCAAATGCATTATATCCACGATAATGGTAAATTCTCTGTATATTTTTCGACGCTATGGTTAATAGCGTTAATTCACTCCATTAATTTGGGAGGTCCGTGAAGATAAAGATTCTGAATACTTACTACCCCGGATTTTCCAATCAATTCAATTGAAAGTATTATTTTTATGGATGTACACCATGATAGTGAGACCTATGATCACCTACGGAGTAGTGTGGCACGGCAGAACTCAGCTCGCCACAACTGAGAAGATCTTGGAGAAAGTGCAAAGACTAGCATGTCTTTGTATAACAGAAGCAATGAGGTCAACTCCAACAGCAGCAATAGAGGTCATTTTGGACCTCACTCCTCTCCATGTCATGGTGAGGAGAACTGCTTGGGAAGCAAACCTCAGGTTGGCTAAAGTCGGACTCAAAGGGACAACATACGGTGTAAGGGGCTCAACCCTACCGACTGTGCACACCTTGCCGGTCTACCAACTGACGAAATTACCAGGAAATTTAGTTTCGAGAAATTTTTTCGAACGGAACTAAACACCAAGCGAGAATGGAACATAGAATCCATTCGAGAACTGGGGAAGAATACCATAACACGGTACACGGACGGGTCCAAAACTCCCGAGGGAACTGAAGCAGGAGTCTTTGGGCCTCGCACCAAATACTCCGAACCCATGGGCCAGTCCCCAGCATTTTTCAAGCGGAAATTCACGCTATAGAAAGGTGCATTCAGTTCAATCTCAACAGGAAATACCGGAACAGGGAAATTGTGATCCTCTCCGATAGCCAAGCAGTCATCAAAGCGTTGAGCTCTTCTAACATCAACTCGAAGATGGTTTGGGAATGCCTATACAAACTTAATGATCTAGGCAGGAACAACAAGGTGGCCCTTCTCTGGGTGCCGGGGCACGTCGGAGTGGAGGACAATGAACAGGCAGACACCCTGGCACGGAAATGCGCAGCAACGCCAGAACCATTCTGCGAAAAATCTTACTCCCGAGAAGAACTCAATAAAGCTGAAGAAGCAATGAGAGCAACATACTGGCTAAGACTTCCAGAGCTGAGGCAGGCCAAAGATCTCCTCGGCAATTTTAACCGAGCAAGGTCGAAGACACTGATTGACCTCAGCAAAACTAGTCTAAAGACAATCACGGGATTTCTAACGGGGCATTGCAGACTCAAAGAACACCTGAGGAAGCTAGGCTTAGAAGAGGACAGCACCTGCAGAATCTGTGGGGAACATCCAGAAACACCCCACCATATATTGATGGAGTGCTACGCTGTACATCGTCAAAGATTGAATATACTGGGATCCCACGAGCTGACTGTGGGAGAAATACCACAAGTAGACCCCCTCAAAATCCTAAAATTCCTGAAGGAATTGGGGCTTGAAGGGCTGCTGTAAACAAGAACGCTTCGTGATAGCAGAAAAAGATGGGGCACAAGAGATCTAATCAGGTCGCAGCGCATCAGACACCATCCATACTTACCAATACCAATTATTTTGAAAAGATTTTTTATGTCCTTTTTTCCAACTAAATGAACATCCATGAGTCTCCATTTCATTGTCGAGTGCTCTGTTGATGGCAGTGCTGGAAGATGTGTGTATTACTTTAGTTCCGGTGGTCCTGAATTTGCGCAAGTTCAACGAAATTTGGGTGTAACGAAATTTAGGCACAACGAAATTTCAGGAAATGTGGGTTCAACAAAATTTGGACACAACGCAATTTCACGGATTATGGGTATAACGCAATGTGTTGATAGGCCCACAATTACTGTTTCAGAGAATTCTAGAACGCAGGTCAGCATTCGGCAACGGCGCTTCATTCGGCTATGTTCGAAGGCTGTGGCAGAACTAGATGTGGGCTTAACGAAATTTGGGTGCAACGCAATTTGGATGCAACGCAAGGCACCCTTTTTGATGTTACTTCCCCATCTTGTATGATGGTGGTGTATGTACCATCAAAAGAGTGGGTTGGAGTTATTTCGTAATATTTTTTGGTATAGGAAATGGACGTTTCACGTATATCATTGAACCATTCCCCATTATTCGATTGCATTTCTTAATGACAGATAATATCATTTCTTAATAACTATTACTATAACTGTACGGTATTCAGTTAAATTTTCTTCATTTTACAGTTAGAAAGATAATTAATTATGAAGGACGCTCAAATTATCGTATGTAATAAAACAGTTGTATTACCTATTAGCAAAAAACATGACCTGGAGAAAAAAAATGATGTTGTTTGGAAAATTGTTGAATGTACAATAATTTTTATATTATTATGCATGAAACTATTTGCCAAAAAGCAAAATCATACAAAACATATTTTGAGAATTTAATCTATTTAAATTTATGGGTTAGGTAGTGATCAAGTTGAATGCTTTAATCTGTTAAAAATCACCGATTTCGGTATCTATAGATGTCACCAAAACCGCCATCTTTAATCAATGGATATATCATATATAATGAGTCAGAACCGGTATATAATGCTCATACATGACCGATTCAAGAACGGTTTTGTCTGCCGATCAAACCACTGTACAAAAAATATTGAAAAAAACCGTTTCCAATCTGTATTCGAATTGTTAACTCATCAACTACTAAAAACGATTACCACCGAGCGAATTGAGAAATTATGCAAGCGTTCGAGTTTTTTTTTCATTTCCAAACACGACGCCAGAAGAGAAACGATTCGAGAATCCTTGATCTTTCCCTCAGATAACTCTGGCGTAGGTTACTATATTCAGTTGATGTAATGCAACCACTTATTACATGCTCACACTAATGGACCCATTTAATGCGAAGAAATACTTCATTTTTACTTGTTCAGCCGATTAGACAGAATCATCGAGCATTTTTGCAAAATCATCGCACAGCTGAAACTCGTTAAAATAAATGTTCGTTCCACACCCATGGTTATTTGAAAAACTGGCGCATCATCCCCATACATCAATTAAAAAAACCCGACGAGTAAGTAATAGGAAAACTATCAATTTTAACAGATGTTTTTTTTTTGTTCGTGTATCCTCGCATATGAAAATGAAGCAGACAGAAGTCCCTTCATTGGGTAGGATGTAATAGAAACGACCGTCAAAAACATATGATGTTGATGGTACAAAACCCTAGACGACAAATACAAAATACAAATACCAGTTCATCTGTGATGATGGAAATCATACTGTCGATCATTCACAATCACATTGATACTATAAAATGTGCTGAACTAGGGCCTGAAGATCGTTTCATAAGCTTTGACGTGCAGAAACTTTAAACTTATGTCTCCATAGAAGGATTCTTTGACATGATCAAGAGGAAGAAGGCTCCGCTTCATGGAAGGACTGACTTTCCAGTACAAGCCATATTAGAACTACGTCACTGCTGTCTTCTTCCAAGTCGATGGACTTCCGATGGGATCTTATTTTTCTTCAAGATGAAGAAATTGAAAGTATAAAATAAATAGAGGAGAGGAGAGGAGAGGAGAGGAGAGGAGAGGAGAGGAGAGGAGAGGAGAGGAGAGGAGAGGAGAGGAGTGGAGAGGAGAGGAGAGGAGAGGAGAGGAGAGGAGAGGAGAGGAGAGGAGAGGAGAGGAGAGGAGAGGAGAGGAGAGGAGAGGAGAGGAGAGGAGAGGAGAGGAGAGGAGAGGAGAGGAGAGGAGAGGAGAGGAGAGGAGAGGAGAGGAGAGGAGAGGAGAGGAGAGGAGAGGAGAGGAGAGGAGAGGAGAGGAGAGGAGAGGAGAGGAGAGGAGAGGAGAGGAGAGGAGAGGAGAGGAGAGGAGAGGAGAGGAGAGGAGAGGAGAGGAGAGGAGAGGAGAGGAGAGGAGAGGAGAGGAGAGGAGAGGAGAGGAGAGGAGAGGAGAGGAGAGGAGAGGAGAGGAGAGGAGAGGAGAGGAGAGGAGAGGAGAGGAGAGGAGAGGAGAGGAGAGGAGAGGAGAGGAGAGGAGAGGAGAGGAGAGGAGAGGAGAGGAGAGGAGAGGAGAGGAGAGGAGAGGAGAGGAGAGGAGAGGAGAGGAGAGGAGAGGAGAGGAGAGGAGAGGAGAGGAGAGGAGAGGAGAGGAGAGGAGAGGAGAGGAGAGGAGAGGAGAGGAGAGGAGAGGAGAGGAGAGGAGAGGAGAGGAGAGGAGAGGAGAGGAGAGGAGAGGAGAGGAGAGGAGAGGAGAGGAGAGGAGAGGAGAGGAGAGGAGAGGAGAGGAGAGGAGAGGAGAGGAGAGGAGAGGAGAGGAGAGGAGAGGAGAGGAGAGGAGAGAGAGCGCGCGCGCAGTTTAATGTTCTCAACTGGGTTAGCTGAAAAAAGGAAACATCTGAATGATAGAAATACAGGTAAAATGTGTAAGGTAAGGCAATTCTATGTTCAAAACTCAAAATAAAGTTCGAAATCGGAAACAAAAATAAAAATTTAATTCTTAAATTAACAATTATTGGTATCCTAAAAAGTGGGACTACAGTTCAAACAAAAACAAATGAAATCATAATAAGTAATAGAAGATCGGATAAATTGGTGTAATTCAACGCAGACAGCCCAACCATGTCTATTTCCCAGGAAAATCGATCCAACAATGACCTTCAGCGTTTTTATGTCGTGTATAACTTTACCCTCTGGGTCAAAAATTTCAGTTATGGGTTTTCTAATCAGGAAAAAGCAAATTGCATTATCGGTGATATATGAAAAATTGGTGAACTGTCTATTTTCTACAGAGTATACAGAGCGACACTATAAAAATGATAACATTCTAAGACCGCGCCACTCTGCGCCGCGCTCCAGAAGTTCCCAGAGCGATGGAAAGCGGTGATTTTCCGAACAGTATAATAAGTGGAATGCACATAATTACTTTCGCAGGTAGTTTTAAAACTTTCATATTTTCAACTGATGGCAGCAACGAGAAAATTAACGAAAATTTCAATTTTTTTTTCTTCCGTTCAACCCATTATTTCAACCATTTGGCCACTTGCAACCCTTATGCCTATTGTTTTTTGGTGCTAGAATCTATCCTAACATTTTGCTGATGAACATGGCAGCGACGATAAAATCATTCCAAAACACAAAATTGAATTTTCCATGTAAAAGCCACGAGGGGACTGCTTACAATTTCCGTCATCTTCCATCTTTTCATCTTTCAGTCCTGTCAAAGGAATGAACGAGAAAATATAGTCTATATAGGAAACCACCAAACCTGGAGTAAAGATGTTTAAAATTCAAGCTTGACTTAGGAAAACTAAAGTTGATTGAAATAAATTTGGGTTCTAGAAGTCTAGAACATCAGTGATTAACTGTGAGCTTACTTGAAAATCCGTATTTCTTTCATTAATTTCGGACTTCTCTCCTCTCGGATTCAGGAAACGAGAATGATTGTGCTCAGAATTTTCATTTTATACTGTAATAAATTCCAAGGAGTGAGTCATGAAATTCCTCATTAAAATTCGTAGTGGCATTTCAATTGGTATTCACTTGTTCGCCAAGGTACCGGCAAATAGTTTCATTAACAAACATCAACGAACATTTTTATTGTACCTTTTCTGTACTCCATGCGATGAGTTCGGTTAATATTTCTTATGCCCCGGATTGTCGCTAATATTATTTTCCTGCTCAATATAAGGGAGCTTATTTGGGACAGTGATGGAACATGGAACTAATTCTGCCGCTGATTTCATTATTTCCAATACATCTCACAACTGCATCACTTATATTTGGATGCTTCATCTTCTCCAACAATTATTTCTGAGAATCTTTGAAGATTACTCTCGATAGTATTTTTGTTTTGATTATTTTTTTTATTATCCTATCTTTGTTTTTTTATATGATCCATGTACTCTGCTGAATATATGTATTCTTATGATTTTCATCTATCATTTCATCAGAACGCACGTGTCATTATGAAATTAAGTGGTTTTATGTATTCTTGTGTGGGTGGGTATATATGCTATTGTTCCAAACCAGTTAACGCCCGTAGATAAAATTTTATAATAATTAATTTTGAAAAAATAAAAAAGTGCATAATTACCAATATGATCTATAAAAACCCCAAAAAAACATTTATGAAGGACGCCTCTGTCATCCAAGCTTTCATTACTCACTTCCTCAGGGACTCTTCTTTGAAAAACGGAAGATCACACTATCTCGTGTGTCATATAATTATCTTGAGAAAACTAAACTCAGCAAGACGTAATCTAAGATGCATTAGTGTATAAAGTTATTATTTGAAAAAAAGGAACATTTTAAAGTATGCTCTCAACAACATTAAGGTTGTCTTCGACTTATAGTAAACCAGCTTTTGTGTTGTGATTGAAGCGATCCCATTATGTAATTAATTTATTTTCGTTGTGTAGATAATAGTTATTTAAGTAACAAGGAATGTAAAGACAGTCAGAGGGTCAAACAGGATGACCATTTATGGCCACCTCCAAAAAAAACCTCGCCAGGTGTACCACAAGAAAGCATTTTGGGGCCTTTAATGCTTTATGTGTTCGTTATCGCTTTGTCAGGTACATCTATACGCAGATGTTATACACTTTATATTTATCTTTCCATAACACTCATACAGAAATTTGCTTAATCAATATAAACTTGGATAAAACATTCACTTACTCAGAGTATCATGGATAAAGAGGCCCCCAAAAATGTGCGCCACGGCAAACAATGATAATAACCGCCCTTAACCCTCAATGGCCCTGCCTTTGTTTCATTATTATTAGCATTATCTTTTGAGGTATATCATTCTTCAAACGCATATCGTTATGTGAATTCTAAAAGTATCAGTTATCTGAAGCTAAGAAACTCACAACAAATTGAAATTACTACGGATACAAAATGCATGTCACGCCATTTTTGCTAAAAATGAAAGTACAGAGTCCAATATCTTTATATGTATATGTACCCATGTTACATTATACTACTCCACAATCAAACAAAAAAATATCACACCTGCTTACTGCTTAGTGCTAATATTAGATTGAAAGTATGATATTATAATGATATTAACCAAAGAAATGTGGAGATTATTGATAGCTATTAGTACCTATATGATTGTAAACGCTTTCATTTTTTCTTCAGTCATTTTTTCATTATTATTATTTTTATTATTATTGTCAAAAGTCCCTCTACCAGAATTCATCCTTGGATCACATGGCATTCCGCTTTTATTCGCTGGTGCCTCCACACGATGTGATTTTCAATCATCTCCACCTATAGAGCTAATTGCCGTTCTTGTGACCGTTTACCAGTTTACCACGCTGAAACTGCTAATAACAATCAGCTTGGAATTTTCCGGCGCTCTTGAAATTAATAATTATGGTCCCGCATCGTTGGCGGTTATCTATTTTAATCAAGGTAAAATTTCAGATATACGAGGAATGTGCGATATTTTTAATAACTATAAAGCATGGAATATACTGAAAGTACTAAACAAGTTTATCTAGGAATTTTCATTCCTGTTATTATCAGCAAAGATGAGAGGATAGCCATATACCACGACCAACACTTATTAAAGTAAATTGATGAATGTAGTCGTTAATACTTAGTAGGAGTTGATCATGAAAAAAATCCTCAAACTCTGGGGAAACGCGGAAAAAACTAGCAGTCGGGATATGGACGGCTGAAAAACCGCAGATTCTGACACATGAGCTGATACATGCTGACACAAATTATTAAATACCAAAGAGAGATATGAAGTTGAAGAAAGCCTACGAAAAGGCTCAAGAAAATAAAGAAAAGATATATCCTAGTGCACGGTGCAATTGTCATCGAAAAATCATAATTGTCAGTTGGATTTCTCTCCGAAGAAGGCGCAGAGGCACGAAACAAACATTATCCAGCTGTACAGGCAGACCTTAAGAGGAAATCGTCAAGGGTGGCTTGTAACTTTTATGTTTTAAACAGATTGTTACTAACCTTTGACGCACTGATTACTAGTATGATACACCCCCATAAAGAAATCACTGCCGTTTTGGAAAGATTCAATGGATCAATGGTTCCCGCTGAACCTGTTTCTGAATATAGCTGCCATTCAGATTTGGACGAAATTTATGAAGACTTAAAGAGCGAGCAAGATTGTGAAGAGCATTGGCACTCATCATCATCTATAAAACCCATCAAATTATTCATCGCCAACCATTTTCCATGACTCGAAGACAACTATAAAGTCATAATAAATAAAAAAAACTAAAGGGTTAATTCTGACCCCACTGTGCCTCGACTGAAAATGTATACAATCACATGAAACTAAGAAAAATCCTCAGCAATCTGTACCACCAAGATTCAAACAATTGAACAAGATAGTTGGCATAAGCACTCACAGCCGACATGTCATTACGATAGTCATATTTTAGTCCGTTGTTATGCTGAGCATGTCTTACTAGCACAGAGCGAATAATTGCATTGTCATTTCATTTTTTGGTCATTAGGAAATTCCTTCATTTCGTTTGGCTCATTGGCTGGCACTTACGGGTGACCATCAACAATTTTCCACTCAGGACCGCATTCAGATGAGGGAGATGAGGGGATTTGTGTTAGGCCCGTCGCCGAATGCAATATTAGAAGAGTTTCGTCGTTTCTATGAAAAACATTCTTCCGCCGGTGGACTGGGATATTGAGCAAAGGTAAGTCGACATATTCCGTTGCTGGCGACGGAAAAAAAACGCCGCTAGGAAAACTTACCTTAAGGTAGCTGCAAAGAGTGCGAGTTTTGTCGTGAGGGTTGCTTCCTTGTAGCTGACCTACAGAAACCTGCGAGACTTTTTAGACTCCTTCTGGATTATAGTTCGATTCCGACTCTGCATTCCTCTCATGAAGGAGTTTATGACTTCAACCATTGGGTTTGCGTATCCTACCGCCCATAACTTTGTAATCCCAAGTAGCATTTTGGCGACGACAACCACATAATACACCAAAATTAACGTTGTTGTTGGTGTAGAATTTAGTCATTTAAACGACGCTCTCTAAACCATCGGTCAACGTCGTTTCAACGTTGAGCATGACATCAGTCAAGCTACGACGTTGTCATAACGTTAACTCAGCCCACAAGTAGTAAATATTATGGGAATGGGAATAACGTTCTAAATAGGTTTAAGTGGCAGCTTTAGTCATTTTAAACGTTTTTCCGACGGTAAAGCGACCTTGTGAGATTCAACTAAGCAGTGGGTGATTTTTCAGTTAACCTAACCTAACCTAACCTAACCTAACCTAACCTAACCTTCCTTCAAATATTTACTGCAAAGAACGTGTAAGCCAAATTTATATATAAATTATATATTTTTTATTTCAGTCACAAGAACCATTGTTTGCTAAATTGATTGTCAAAAAATTTATTTATAGTAAAGAAAAAGGGACTATAATGATCCTAACCTAACTTTCGAATCGGAAATGAAAAGTGCTTACAAGTACACTGCCTTCTCCTTACAGACAAAAAATAAGTCGTGAACTGAGGGAAAAACGCGGGAGAGACGGGTTACAAAATGTGGAGCGGAATGTATACGTTAGTTAGAATTGGTTCAGTTTTTAGTCCGATAAGCAACTCCAGTCGCGCTTCGGTATAAAGTTAGTTGTCTGGCAGACTAAGATTAAAAATTAGTATATTTTTAGTTATCTGACAACGAAGGTCGCGTTGACGACTTGTATACTCCTACGCCATATTGGAAATGTAATTATATTTGGAAACATGGCCGGCCATTGAAACTTGGTATGTAAAACAAACAAGGATTTTAAAGTCTCATTTTAGTTTTCTAGAAATAATTCATAGGTATCCAGTTTAGTTCACGCTTGAATCGACATCAACATTAAAAATTGTTTATGAAAATATATATTTTTTATTCTTGACATTTGAAATCTTCGCAACAGATTGAAAGCCCGCGTGTTTTTTAGCATGAAACAATGGTATATTTGACAGTAAAATGTACTGCGTTGGCAATTTTTGTTTCGTAATCGTTATTTTTCGGTAATATTGAGCATGAAATATTTAGATAATAACTTGCGGTAACAGTTGCCAGAAAGTTTTTTCTTAGTGTCCATCTTGGCCACCAGTAATTATTTGGTGATAAATCAACTATTTTCTAAACACCATAGAAAATAAACTGTCATTGCCGCTTGAGAGGGCGCTGGTGTGCAGGTAAATTCAGCAACGTTCACGAAACGACCAACAGCTACCTGCAGTTGCAGCAGAAACATTGTAAAAACCAAAAAATTATTGACCAAATTGATGTAAAACAGGGTTGTGACCACGTTGTGTTGACGTCGGCAACGCAATTTATGTTTGGTTGCACAACTTTTTCGAACACGTTGCCGCAACGTTGAATTGCTACTTGGGATAATTCACTCGTTTTATGATCTGTAGCAGCTACTAAAATTACGTTTGAGACAGAGATAAAAAGTCGCTGAATCAACTATCACGAACAATACATTATTCCACGTTTCTACGTTTTCTTTTTTAGAAATTGTGTTGCGTGAGAAAATTCAGACATGTTTTGCTATTACTCCTTTGAGATCCCATTCTGAAAAAAAAAAAGCAACTGAATTGCTCGCAAGCGATTAGGTCGGGGCGTTAAATTTCTCAACTACGTCCCTGGGGCACTTTTTAGAGGCTCCTTCGAAGCGATGAATAATTCAAAGAGATTAATGATAATTCAAGCACAAGCTTGCAAGATGAAATACTGCAGTGATACCACGACAAACTGTATTCATTAGTGGAAGCGTTGAATCTCATTTTCATTATATCTTTTGTCATTCCGAGATTCAATTGCACAACAAAGAAAACGATTTCAAGGATATGTCTTTTTGATGAAGAAACGAAAGGGTACGCGATGGTCTACTATGATTTTTGTAGTTTCGATGTCTGTCGTAGTCTTTGTGTGGGTGACGGCGTGTGGAACTATTTTGACGTACTTTGTTTATTTTCGACCGTTATTGGAAACCTACCGTTTGAGGAAGGAACACTTAAAATTATTATCATTATTTTTTATCTCCTTCATTTCTGCCCATTTCTGTCAATAATATGGGTTCAACTTCTAAGGATTGCTCTCAAGGATATAACAATTTTTTGAAACAGTCTCGGTTCCATAGCACCAACTATACCACGAACTTTGGAAAGATTTTCAAGGAACTAGTTGGTATGAGGGTGGTACAGGGTGGTGGTAGCAGTCAGACACTCCACAGTCTTTTGAGCAATCGGCAACCTAGAAGACAAAATTTTGAAAAAGTCGGAAATTTATGGAATTCAATGTAAGGAAGGTTTTAGATAAATTTGCATCGCAAACTTCAGAGAAAAAAGTACCAAGTATCGTTGGCGGATTATTCCAATTCGAATTTGTATCGCATCTCAAATGTGTTATAGTGCACTTCTTCACATTTATTATGATGAAACTCGAACCTCTGATAACAGAACGAATAAAAAATTTAAAGAAAATCACAATACTATAAAATCTAATCTCATGGTTTGGATTGAAACATTTCAGTCAACTATATCTTTGGAACAGCTTGAATTTCGTTGAAAATGAATTACCATAAAATTCCATTTGAAGTCTTATCTACAAAAAGCTGTTGATCATTCTACAATGGCCCGCCAGTTAAAACTGACCCAATCTATAATAACGTTAGGAGTTTTATGTAAATCCAAAACAAACAATTATTCAAGTTCCAGCCTCCTATGTTTGTCGGATGACATAATCTTAATGTATGCCCATGCATATTGATATTTCGTGTAGGTAGCAGTTGTGCTTTGATGTGAGTACAATAACGTATTGTATATTCTTATTCTGTTACGCCAAGGTTCATTCAACCTGACCTTCGAGAGTCGATTCAAATTTAATAAGGTGAACAATGATATGTCGTGTAGTATCATAGAGAGAAAGATAAAAAACTGACATGATACAAAATCAGCGTGTAGGAAGGGTCCATTAACAGTTGTTATTCAGTTTCAAACATTCATTTTATAGCTTGCGAAAGTTTTAAGTGCCAGTTTATTGATTAAACTCAAGTACACGTAGGATTCAGGCAATGGACTTTTGAATTTGAGTCGTGTGAAATAATTTGGATAGGGCATATGTTAAAATAAATTATGAAATTCTCATATCTTATGCTTTGGTCATCATATCAAATCACGAGTATTCCAGAGATCCTGCCTGCGATCAATACTCATAACAGTAAACGAAATCAGCTGTTAGTGTAGTTTCCTTTTTCAGATCAAAAGAAACCACCAACTGTCTACTAATTCAATCCCAGTAAACACAGGATTATTCTAGATTCCATTTCATGTCCATGATTGGTCCATGTGGACATGAACACTGAATGGATATCCAGTCACTTGGTGAAAATTGATTTTCTTTGTTTTTCAGACATTTGAAGCCCAGAAAAACTCTACTCATATCACTAATGATTGTTTTTCAGGTGATGCAACACATCCTGCAGAGGCGTATGTTAACCGAAGATGCTATAACAGCTGATAACTAATCAGAAAACAAGGGAATCAATACTTGTATTGAAGATGATCACTTGGTGATTGAAACACATGTCGAGGTGTTTGAAAATAGCTGTTTGGTGTTGGGATAAAACTCCAGTATATTCATTACTACACCAAAGGTTCCAAGCAGTGCAGTGCAAGTAGATGGAAGCGTGTTCTTGTCCTTTTTCTGCGCGATCTTGCCCTTTTCTGCGCGATCTTGCCCTTTTTCTGCGCGATCTTGCCGTTTTCATTGTGCTCTTGGGAATTTCCACGCGCTCTTGTATTTTTACGCGCTTTTATTCATTTTACTCTTGTTATTTTTCAAGCACTCTTTTCTACGCGATCTTGCCCTTTTCCTCGCGTTCTTGCCATTTTTCTCGCGTTTTTGTTCTTTTTCTCGCGTTCTTGTCCTTTTCCTCGCGTTCTTGTCCTTTTGCTCGCGTTCTTGTCCTTTTGCTCGCGTTCTTGTCCTTTTGCTAGCGTTCTTGTCCTTTTGCAACCGCTCTTGCCTTTTTCCGAGCGTTCTTGCCCTTTCCACCTGCTCTGATGTGATAAAAATAATATGCATTCATTGATAGAAACTCATTTATTCAAAACATATCTGTAGTGTCGCTGTATAGTAAACCGATTTTTACTTCCATACTATTGGAATACACAGTATACAAATTTCTCCTGATATAGTTAGTATGTTCTTCACCTTGGACTCTGGTTTTTAATAATAACGGTGATGATCTTGATCTTGTTTCATATCACCATCAAATATAAATCGGAAGACAACTGAAGTGGTAGAGTAGAGTAGTGTCGATGGAATTCTCGAACGTACCTTGAATCTCAGTTTTGAGACCTCCATCTACCTTCTGGAAGAGAAATCAGCTAACAAAAAGACAATTTCAATCAAACACCATAACAATTCAAATTTATCTCTGGTGTTCGACACAAATTCAATTATAAATCGATGACTGTATGCTAGTCTCCGTTCCACTGGAATTCCATGAAGTACATACATGAGTATCGATGAATGGGTTCCAAGAAATTAATGAAATTGTCACCATAGCAACATACTGGATAAGGAGATCGATGAAAACGCTCGACGGCTAGAGAACAATAAATGGACGTTTCTTATAAAACTAGTGGAAGACGATGATGGCGGCAAAAAAATAGCAGAACATAACATGAGAAAGTGCAAAACTATTAGTTGGGTTTGTTTTTTCTTGGTAAGGCAGTTCCGACAGATTATTTTGGATTTTTCTCAGATGGCACAAATGTTTTCCTGAAAGCGATGTTTTTCAATGAATGAATAATGTATTTTCGATCAGAATGTTGAGCAAATTTCGAGAATACAATGTCACAGCAGTGATATTCTTTAGAAAAAGCATATTCTCTAATGTTTTGTGAATTATTCGGAAATATAATAATAATAATAATAATTGTAAGTATGCGAGAGGACAGCTCGAACGGTAGAGCGCGTTGGTCATCGATATCAAAGCCAAGCAACGTGATGCGAAGTTAGGGTTTGGAGGGAGACTTACGGACGACCTCCTTTCGAGATCTATTCTCTCGGGTCGTGCTAGAAATCGCACGTTAAAAGGTAAGACCTCGTTGATCCTTAGCTCGCACAAGTTTCGACTTCTGAGTGCTGCCGTTCGTAGAGGGACGAGCTTTGGAAGAGATAGTGGTATAAAGGATACTATCACCCAAAACGCTCTGCGCTGGACATGAGGTAGCACCCAACAAATCATCAATGTGAATAAGAAGAATGGTTGGTACCAGAATGGATCCCCTGCACCAGCATGGATAGGTAGAGTGTCAGATGAAATTCCTACAACCTCCATATGGTGAGATTCGTCTGAGACAAAGCTAGATAGCAATCAAGGAACACACTGGAGGAGTTAAGCCAAAAGATGGAAGATTGGCCAGGAGTCCCGCCGTTTCCAAAGTCGATCGACCGCCTTGATATGCTACAGCCAGAGTTTCACCTCATTTTTCAATAGATAGCTGTCATATATGTGAGACATAAGTAAGCAGGTCACTAGTTGATCTCTGATCAAATCCTGAGTATTCTAGATATTTCATGTGCTCGATGCTGATGGCTTTTTCTATGTCCGTCAATGTAACAGATAGCGATGCGATAGGTTCTATGTCTTTTTTCCTTCTAGGAACTGGTTGTACTCTTCCAATTCTCCAGTTCTACAGAAATACGCACAAATAGAAGAATTGAAAAGAGTTTGAATGTTAAACCTGTCCTTCTCGCTGGTCGTAGTATTCTGTTCTCGTGTGAAGTCAGTACTTGTTTGGAAGACGTCCTGGTAATATTTTTCACACAACTCCGCTTTGCCGTCTGGCTGACCTGTACTATACAAGAGGATTTTTAAAGATATTGGAATTGTTGAATTGGAGTATTGTATAATATACTCTTCATCAAAAACACGGAATGAATAACAAAGAATAATCGCGCTAAGCCGTTTCAACTATCACTTTTTCGGGAAAGAATGAAAGGAAATAATCTACCGTCGTTATTCTGACAAAACTGTCCCTGCATCCGCAAGAAATCGCAAAGGGCGACGATTAGGAGAAGGTCGCTCTGTCGTATTCAGAAGCGTTAGGGCATTTTCTTGTCATTTTCCGTACCCGCATCAGAGGATCTGGTTAATTCCCTTTCACCGAAGTTTAGGCTGATACAATGTCATAACCGTCGTCCTTGATAAAAAGCTACATCCGCAAAGGGGATTCTTACAACTTGGCATCTTCATCACTCACTGCCCCGAGAAGGGTAAAGAAAGGATCACATGAACGTTTTATGTTAGTCCTCTTTCTATCATTGTTCGGAGACATGAACTGAGGAGACATGAGGAACTGGGTAGAACCGTCGATATTTTCCCGTTACCATTTCAATTGGGAAGACTGAAATTAATTAAATTAATTATTTTTCAGTGTTTCATCCCGTATTAATTTAATCTAACCTTTCTACAATTCTTGTACACGATCTCCCATTACGTTTTCAAAGCTATTCGCAGCCCGGAGTTTTTGTCGATACATGCGAAAGATAACGATCCATATACCTCATACATCGAAGAAAATTTATTCTCACTCGTAGAATAAACGGGTTTATCGACTATTCGCCTACGTTATTACAAGATACCTCGTTGTAAATGTTCGCTAAGAGAGGAATATCCAGATGAGATTAAACCATCAATTATCAAATAACAACAATATGCGTGGTTGGGTCATTATAAATCGTCTCTCAGCATCTTTAGTCGTTGGACGTATCACAATCGAAGGTCTAATATACATTGTGTGACCGTTATATTTTATATTGTAATAATTTTATTCAAAAAGTGCATAACCAGTCCAGAACAAACGGTGGGAAAGGATATTAAGAACCAGGTCAATATACACTTTGAAGTATAGAGCCAGATAATTTTTCCAAAACAAAAACTCTCAACAACTTCGTTAGTAGGTATTGCCAAAAGACGTAATACAAATATATTTCACAACATCGTTTGAAACTATCATAAAATGAAACGAATGGAAGTTCCCCGCCTATTATTGAACAAACGGGAAACGAGTTCAGAGAAACGCCGGCGGAAAACGGGAAAATATACAATAACAAACGAATATCTAAATACGACTAATTACGAGCACAGGTGTTGTGAAAGTTTGTAAATATGGCGGGATTTATATCTCCAGATTGCAGGTCTCACCTAATTACTCATTCGCGGTTGAACATCAACACAAAACATCGATCAAGCTGGAATGCTAGGAAAGGGAGACAGTGACGGGGTGAATGATTGGGGATGGAAACATCGTATCGTGATGATGATAATGAAGGTATCATTCCAGGCGCGTGTCTAGGGTCATTTCATTTCATATTGGAGCAATTTTTCTTGGGCGAAGGATTAACGACTTTAACGTGCGATTCCTAACACTTTCTCGAGCCATAAAAAAAAATTACAGTCGCTAGGCTTTGAACCCACAAACGGCAGCCAGAGAATTATCGAAAGACAACGCTTTCAACCCCACGGCTGTCTAGCCCTTACGATCAAGGCTAAAAAGCAGAATCATTGTGGCTTCGAGGCAGGACACAGTCATGATGACGGCAGAAAAAGGTTGTCCCCAAAGGGAAATTCAATCGCCTTTGCTGGGATCACTTGTTACCGACAACTTGATAGTGAAGATATTCGAAAATGGTTCCACGACTCAAGGTGACCCTGATGGCACTGAAGGCAATCCTAATAATACAGTGCTGGTTCCATTCACTAGAAGTACGAACTTATATCCTCAGATAACATATGCCAAATCCTTTTCAGGGCTAAAGTGGAAACGATCATCAAACCCATGGACACCTATGTTTTACTCATATGATGGCCAAATATGCCACAAACTTCGGCACAAGTCAAGCTGAAGAAAGCGGCTAACTCTGGGAATCACAGAGGTGATATTGACGTGCTCTACTGCAGCAATCGATGCAATGCACCTATGTGTAATGAAAAAAGCAGCAATTAGTGCCTTCAGACTGAGCCAGATAATGAACCTAGAAACACGAAATCTGATCGGACATCTGAAGATTTTGGAATACATTTCTCTAGAAAACATGTCTGAACCGACCGATAACATGTCATTAAGGTACTACTTCTAAATGCAGTTTGAAGTGGTCATAGAGAATCTGTACATAGAACAGACCTTAACTGAGAAGGGATGCAACAATATGGTGCACTGATAAATTAAAGGGCTGTAGAGGGAGGCATTAGAGGACCGAGTTTTTGGCTGTCAAATCTAGTTGGTAATACCCCAGCCATATTTTAAGCAGAATACATGCTATAGAAATATGTTTTCAGGGGTGTTTTGAAAGGGGTATCCGAAGGGAAAATACTGTCAGATAGCCAAGCAGCCCTGAAAGCTCCGAAGTCATACACTTGTGTGTCTAAACTGACTTGGGACTGAAAACAATCCCTGAGACAACTGCAATAATCAGGTCAATTCGATGAGGTATTAGAGGCAACAAGCAAGAAGACGCCTTGCCAAGAAGAAGCAAATACACGATTTTCCGGTCCAAAATCTATCTATGGACTCTCTAAAGTCCTCTTGAAAGAAGGATTTCGACGCTGGATAAGCGATTAAATTAAATCTCACCGATATAAAGCCAGGACAAAGACAAGCGAAGAGGCTAGTGAGCTTATCACCAAGGAAAGCTCGAAGTGAACAAGACTTGAAATTGGTAACGGGACTCTGCCACTGGAAAATCAGAGAAAAGTTGCGGCTACTGCCACACCTGGCGCTTTTCTGCAAGAGGCTCCAGTTCCTGGAAGAGGCCTTCTTAACGCCCTTGGACATCAGGAAATCAGGAAACTGGTGAATACATGAGACGTACCTATCAGAATCTCGGGCCTCGAATAAATCAAGTGCCACGCACAAAAGATCTCATATAGGTCGAAGTGCTTGTAAGCTGCATAGCCTTTACAACTTCCGCAATGACAAATGAAATTCGTTTAATTTCGTCCTAGTAACCAACAGCACCAAGAAGTGGACCTCTCAAGCATTATCAACCGTTAGAGCAAGAACACTATTCCTCGAATAAAAAAAAAACAGTTTTAGTAATTTCTGATGCAAGCACTGAAATCTTTTGGAATTTGACGAATATTCACACATGGACACTTGAGCAATATCAATACCAACATAATAAAATAAAAATCACTTGCACGAGTAGTTTTATGAACAGAATCGCAGATAAGTTCCTCGCCTATGATTTCAAGCAGCGTTTATTTACCCCGGTCGGATCGGTAATGTCGGTATTCGACGCACGAATTGACTAACGACACACGAGCTTTGTATGTGCAAGGTGAATCGAGGGGGAAATGCCTGAAAATAATAACAAAAAGACGCCGACCGCCGCCTTGCCGACGGCTAGTCGTCGCTTTCGGGGTTTCATTTAATTAACGAGGGTACGGACCAGATAATACATCGGGTGTTGATTTCAATCAATCCTTATTAGTCTCAGATGGACCAGACTTGCGATTTTTTTCTTATTGAAAGGTAGACCCATAATTATTAACACCTCAAACACCTCAAAAAACGTCCATACATGTATTGATAATATTTTTTCATCGATAATGACATTGACATTGATGAAAAATATTCAAGAACACATTCCAATACAAATTCACTAAAAATCATGAGTAAAGGTGGATTCATGCCACATCACTAAAACTAAAATCAATTTAAGATTTAGATGAATTTTGAATTAAGAATATGACGGTGTCCATGCAGCATCAATTTAACGAAATTAAGAAAGTACTAGACATGCGCATATCGTTCCAACTTTTTTTTTTTTTAAATATCTTAGGGTATTCTTTAATCAGAAAACAGAAGGTGAACCCTAACCTGAGATTATCGTGTTTTGTTGTTTTTTGTTTTATCTATTCTGGTCTGGTGTTTACAGTACAGCATGAAAACTATCACCAAGAGAAGTGAGTATGGTTTAGTACTGAGTACATTATTGCTTCTGCGGGAGCCTCTGGTGTTGTGAGGAATAAGAGATATAGAAAATATGGCGTCAAACCTATGCTGAAATTGCGAACATGACATAACCTCTTTCCTCTTTGAAAGCAATCAGCTGTGAGTAAAGAGACTACGCATGCGCCGTTTCTAATTTATGGAAGAAATTAAGTTATTAGTTGAAAGTTGGCCATCTTTCTTAGTTTTAATGTTAATTTTAATTGCTTAATTTCTTGCGTGAACACCTCCATTTCATTACATTGTTTTATATTCTTAATTTTAGTTTTAAATTCATTCAAGTTTAGATTTATGCTTGCATGAATCCACCTTAAAGGCTGATTATGTACGATGAGAAAGTACTTACTCTCTTTCACAGAATCTAACCTACTGAAAGAAATAATAAAACAAAATAATAACCATTTTGAGGACATCAAACTGTTAGGGTAGATACTCGACAAAATAATAACAATAATATGATATTATAAGGTTCAAATTATGAAAATAATTAATATAATGCTAATGATGCACAATTCAAATCAGAAAATTATAACTTTGCTGACAAGCTTTGTGATATCCCTTATCATTATATTATGTGAATAACTCCCACTCTCCCACCGAGGCGGAAACTACTCTTTCATTAGGTGTACATCATAACATTTTCATTAATTCATTATTAATTTTAAATAAATTCATTATTCGAAATGTCGAAAACTCGCCAGAAATTATTTTTGCGCAAAAACAAACATTTGAAAACTGATTCAGAGCTGACCAACTTGAGAACGATTAGAGATAGACAAATTCTGCGAACTCCAATCGATTCAGAATGACCGAATTAGTATATACTGAGAATTTGAACGAAAAAAATCTACGGACAAAAAAGTCGAGTAGGTCATGATAGATAATTTTTTGAACTTCTTTATTTTTCACTTTGTCCCCAACGTACGAAAATATCTAAAACTCATCAGAAACATTTTTATACGTTTAAAGATAGACGAGTTCTGCTGAGCCAATCGATTCAGAATTGCTGAATTAGTATATATTGGAAATTTGAACGAAAAAAATCGACGGACAAAAAAGGCAAGTATATCATGATAAAAAATTTTTTGAACTTTTTAAATTTTAATTTTTCAAATTTCAATTTTTATCCCCGAACGTATTTCAACGTGCTGATTCCGAATCTTTGAACGAAAATGTCGAAAACTCATCAGAAATATTTTTCGCGACAAAAAAAACCATTGGAAACCTAATTCAGAGCTTACCAACTCGAGAACGGTTAGAGATAGACGAAATCTGCGAACGCCAGTCGATTCAAAATGGCCGAATTAGTATGTTTTGTTATTTTCGAGTGAATCAAAAGAAATTAAAAATTACTAGAAAAAGTTGCAAGGGGTTCGTTCACCCCTAAAAATCATTAAAAGTACCAAGTTGTCACATCGACTTGAAATTCGCAATGTTTACGTAAAATTTCATGCTCATTCCGAAAATGTATGATTTTCTATGCTCAGATATAAGATTCAGCCGGAAAAAGGTGTTTAAGATAAAACATTAAATTTTCTGAGATTTTTTATTTTTCATTTTTCGAAATTAAAATTTTTGTCCTCGGACGTATTTTGACGTGCTGATTCCGAATCTTTTATTTATAATATCGAAAACTCATCAGAAATATTTTTGACGGCAAAAAAAACATAAAAAAACTGATTTAGAGCTGACCAACTCGAGAACGGTTAAAGATAGACAAATTCTGCGAAGGCCAATCGATTCAGAATGGTCGAATTAGTAAGTATTGTGAATTTCGAATCAATCGAAAGAAATTAAAAATTACTCGAAAAATCATCAAAAATACCAAGTCGTCACATCGACTTGAAATTCGCACTGTATACGTAAAATTTTATGCTCATTCCAAAACTGTATGATTTTTATATGCTCAGATATAAGATTTAGGTGGAAAAAGGTGTTTAAGATAAAACATTAAATTTTCTGAGATTTTTTATTTTTCATTTTTAGAATTTAAAATTTTTGTCCTCGGACGTATTTTGACGTGCTGATTCCGAATCTTTTAACAATAATGTCGAAAACTCATCAGAAATATTTTTGACGGCAAAAAAACCATCAAAAAACTGATTCAGAGCTGACCAACTCGAGAACGGTTAGAGATAGACAAATTCTGCGAACGCCAATCGAATCAGAATGGTCGAATTAGTATGTATTGTTATTTTCGAGTCAATCAAAAGAAATTAAAAATTACTCGAAAAAGTTGCAAGGGGTTCATCCCTAAAAATCATCAAAAATACTAAGTCGTCACATCGACTTGAAATTCGCACTGTATACGTAAAATTTTATGCTCATTCCAAAAATGTATGATTTTCTATGCTCAGATATGAGATTTAGCCGAAAAAAGGTGTTTAAGATAAAACATTAAATTTTCTGAGATTTTTTATTTTTCATTTTTTGAATTTCAAATTTTTGTCCTCGAAAGTAATTTGACTGGCTGATTCTGAATATTTTAACAATTTTGAATTTTGAAGGACAACGTTATCACAAATTGCGTGTTCTTCTGAATTACGAAATAATATGTACAGAGTGTCATTTGAAAATATAAGTTTGGGGTCACTTCCGGTTAAACCGGAAGTGGTGAATTTTCAATAATGGCGTCAAAATATGCGTATTCAAGTACTATACCGACATACCAAATTTGAAATATATATCTTCAAAACTATAGAAAAACTGGGGGGCGTACCTCACCTCGTGGTCATCCGGTACATACTGGAATAAAATATGTAACCCTGCTCTCGTGTAAGTCAATCATCAAAGTTTGGTGACTGTTTTTGGTCCACCCTATAACAATCTAATTTTATATTCTCTCTCAACGGCCATTCTCCCAATTACGATAACCTCAAGTCATTCGAACGCAGATGATTTCCTTAAAACGCTATCAACGACAGATCGTTTTGGAACTTCTCGAATGTCGCCTATTCAAAACGGCTCAAGAAACAGGTTAGAGTATAATTGATGGGATAGAATCAACTCGTGGTACTTTTAACGAGTATTTAGGTGTGGGGGTTTAATCAAGCATAAATAATGTAATCATTCCGGTTGAGAGACAAGTAACATGAACCCCGAATAAAACTATTCGATAGTTTTTATTAGGTCGCCCAACAGGTGTATCTTCCATGTTGAATGGGCCTGAAACATGTTCGATAAAAAAAGGTTTTTTATGTACTGCTTGTGAGATGGGGCTCTGTCCCCAAATGGCCAGAGGAAGAAGAAACTGCCTGTTCGTCTAACCTTTCTCGAGTTGGTCAGCCCTGAATCAGTTTTCAAATGTTTTTTTGGAGCCAAAAATATTTACGTTGAGTTTTCGACATTTCCTTTAAAAGATTCGGAATCAGCAACTCAAAATACGCCCGAGGATAAAAATTTGAAATTCGAAAACTGAAAAATAAAAAAAGTTCAAAAAATTATCTATCATGATATACTCGACTTTTTTGTCCAACAATTTTTTTCGTTCAAATTCCCAGTACATAATAATTCTGCCATTCTGAATCGATTGGCGTTCGCAAAATTTGTCTATCTCTAACCGTTCTCGAGTTGGTCAGCTCTGAATCAGTTTTTTGATGTTTTTTTTGTCGTCAAAAATATTTCCGTTGAGTTTTCGACGTTTTCGTTCAAATATTCGAAATCAGTACTTCAAAATACGTCTGAGGTCAAAAATTTAAAATTCGAAAAATGAAAAATGAAAAGGTTCAAAAATATTGTCTATCATGATATACTCGACTTTTTTGTCCGTCAATATTTCCTCTTCAAATTCTCAGGATATACTAATTCGTCCATTCTGAATCGATTGGCGTTCGCAGAATTTGTCTATTTTTAACCGTTCTGGAGTTGATCATCTCTGAATCAGTTTTCAAATGGTTTCTTTGGCGCCAAAAATATTTCCGATGAATTTTCGACATTTTCGTTCAAAGATTCGGAATCAGCACCTCAAAATACGTCCGAGGACAAAAATTTAAAATTCAAAAAATGAAAAATAAAAAAGTAAAAAAAAATAGTTACTTATCATGATATACTCGACTTTTTTATCCGTCGATTTCTTTCGTTCAAATTCGCAGTATATACTAATTCGGCCATTCTGAATCGATTGACATTCGCAGAATTCATCTATCTCTAACCGTTCTCGAGCTGGTCAGCTCAGAATCAGTTTTCAAATGTTCTTTTGGAGCCAAAAATATTTCCGTCAAGTTTTCGACGTTTTTGTTCAAAGATTCGGAATCAGCACCTCAAAATACGTCCGAGGACAAAAACTTAAAATTCGAAAAATTAAAAATGAAAAAGTTCAAAAAAATTATCTATCATGATATAGTCGAACTTTTTGTCCGTCGATTTTTTTTTGTTCAAATTCTCAGGATATACTAATTCGGCCATTCTGAATCGATTGGCGTTCGCAGAATTGGTCTATCTTTAATCGTTCTCGAGTTGATCAGTTCTGAATCAGTTTTAAAATGTTTTTTTTTGGCGCCAAAAATATTTTCGATGAGTCATCGACATTTTCGTTCAAAGATTCGGAATCAGCACCTCAAAATACGTCCGAGGACAAAAATTTAAAATTCGAAAAATGAAAAATAAAATAGTTAAAAAAATTATCTATCATGATATACTCGAATTTTTTGTCCGTCGATTTTTTTTTGTTCAAATTCTCAGGATATACTGATTCGGCTATTCTGAATCGATTGGCGTTCGCAGAATTTGTCTATCTTTAACCGTTCTCGAGTTGATCAGCTCTGAATCAGTTTTCAAATGGTTTCTTTGGCGCCAAAAATATTTCCGATGAATTTTCGACATTTTCGTTCAAAGATTTGGAATCAGCACCTCAAAATACGTCCGAGGACAAAAATTTAAAATTCGAAAAATGAAAAATAAAAAAGTTAAAAAAATTAGCTATCATGATATACTCGACTTTTTTGTCCGTCGATTTTTTTCAACAATTTATTTATAAGTAATTTTTTTTTAGAATGATAATAAATACAATGAAAATAGGAAAAGTTCCTAGCAAACAACTGTTTCTCTCGGTTTTCGATAATATTTTTCGAGACCGTTATTCCTTCAGAAAAAACTGAAGAAAAAATCACTACCCATTGAAATCGAAGTAAAAAATGTATTTTTAATCATATGTCTAACTATTATGGCTACATTTGGACACGGAGGATATAGACAGGACATCTATCTCTTAAAGTGTATTATGTCACTGGTCCCTGAAGACAGAGACATTTGATTTTAGGGAGATGCACAAGGAAAAATATGAAAAGATTTTATGGTTGTCATGACTTGGGTCCTCGAATAATTTAGAAACTATTACGCGTTATTGATAGGACCATTGTCGAAATAATGGAAACTTTTCAAATACTTTCGAATTTCAGTCATTTCAAATACCAGACTTTCCATTTAAAATCGATGTATCATGTACCGTTGATCACTCCATCTTCCATCAAATTCACTTTATCGACCAACCATCATTTATTTCACAACTAAGTAACGCATATTAATTCAAAAACGAAACCCACCGAATCGTACATCATCCATGAACGATTGTCAACAAACGATATCGAAGATATAAGTTAACAGCTTCTCTTTTCTTCCCATAAGTAATTGAATCTAGCTATATCTCATGAAGATACATTACCTTCATCTGAGTTGGAAACACGTTTCAAAGGCGTACATTACATATGCGTATATGTATATCTGGTATTCGAAATAGAAGAAAAAAGGAGAGTCAGAGACACGCATTGCTGCGCGTCTTGAGGTGTACAATTTAACATACTATTTTTAAAAAGACTTAAAATATTCTCGGTCGTTGATAGAGGTTGACACGAAAACTGGAAGGCAAAACATTCCTTTCGAAATAATATTACACGAATGTGAAATTATCCTCAATTTCATACAACTATGACAATAATAAAAGAAACGGCGATATGATAAAAAAGTCTAATATACACATAATTAGTACACGCTACACATAATACACAAAAACCAATCTGTCCATTTTAAGAAAATTATGAGATTGTTGTAAAAGAATAAGACAGATACGAAAATATATTTTCATTTTTGATAAAAATTACTTCTTCATCTTTGTATCTTCTTTGTTGTTGTAAAATTTCTAGTTTACACACATTTCCATTTTTGATAGCACTCACGATATCGGTTTAGTACTCCATATATCACTATTTTAGATATTTACAATTGAAAAAATAGTAATCTTAGTATGCATGATTATTTAAAACACAAAAAACCCAAGAGGGTAAGGAATACCTGACGAAAGGACCAGCACCCGAGAGAAAAAAAAAGAAGTATTGTTATTTGCTTCATTATATAACTACAATTAAATGTTACTTTGAAGAAACTATTAAATTTTATTCATGATTCTGTATCTATACAGTATCGGAAAGTTTTCATCTGGGGTATGGTGGTTTTATGAGAGCGTAAAGAAAACATTGCTATATGTTGAGAGAGCATTACAATTTCTCCTCTACTCGCTCGGGACTCAAAGAAATTAGTTTTTTCGAGTTGAAACAAATTAAAATTAAGAAATTAAGTTATGTAGATGGAAACATTCCAAAAGTCCGTTCGCATCTTGTATCACCAATGTTGCCATGTAGCAAAACATAAAACGCAGCCATCATACCCAAAGGCTTTCGCCAATGATTCAATTTGAGTCCACTCATTGCAGCTAATCAACCTGATTTCATGAACATTTCACATACGCAATGAATTAATTAGACGCGGCCTTCACACACGACAAGCAGGATTTTCACCTCTCAACAAAACTAGTCATTGATGAGATGTTTATTTTGTATTCGATAGGCAGCCGGCTGCATTATCGTGGAAACCAGACTATTTATCATTTTGCCGTTCTTCAAAGACCTTGTCGATTGATGAGAAACATTTATCAAAGGATTTTTTCGAAAGTTCTTCGCAATATAAATTAGTTATATCTCAGAGTTGGAAAAGTTGCATTTTTTTCGTTTTCCAGTTACCAAAAAACCATTATTTCTATTTGTTCTCCTGATTCTCTTTAAATATTACGGAACTTCGCGTTTGTCGTGAAGACAAACACAGATAAATTAACAAATATCATAGAGCCTATTATTATTCTCATCAAAATCTCTCATTCGCGAGCTCCAACATCGGGAAATTGATTTCGCAATCGCGAAGACGTAATGTAAACATAAACGGCCGAGCGCCCTTCAATTTTGCCAATAAAAGAACGCTTCGAGGGGCAATAACACTTACAATATGTCCTCGGGACAGAAATGGATTCGAGGATTACTTTGTGTGTTATTTTCGGTCGATAACGCGGAGGTTTTCAAACTCCCATAAAATCGGATTCTGGCGACGCGACGGTCTGGAATTCGGACGATGCACAAAGGATAACAGCAAGGCGGCCACTATTCCCAGAATCCGCATTGATTACAGTTCGTCTGTGGTGACTCAATATTGGATCAAATATAAGTGGGTTTATCTGACTTTACGATTGTTCATACGAAATAACAAACAATTAGTAAAAGCAGAGGTGAAATCACCATCCATATCTAGTTTTACATGTTTTCGTACCGTGGATGCAGTGTACTGCATTCGCTTGAGAAATACCTATACCGTGTATCGAAACATGTAGCGAAAATAATGAATCTGGTATATCATATAAATTCCTCCCATATGAAGACTACAGGGGAAAAACGTGTTACATCACATTTTATAAATTTTAGAGTAAGTAGACCAATTTTTGTGCGATCGAGTTACCACGTTCTTTTCCTGGGTGCTCGTTTTCCTTTCTTAAAAATTCTGACTTGTCCTCCTGAATTTCGAAATTTGAGCTCCTCAGCCAATTGAAAACGGACCTAAGATGCTCGATGTGTTGTTGAAAGGCAGTCAATAATATCGTCAAGATATGGTATATCAACCACTTTCCGTTCTGCGTTCTTCAACCCGACTGAAATTCACAGATACTCTAAATGCCATCTGCATTGAAAGCTGTTTTTTCAATATCGTCTTCTTCCATTTCAATTTGGTGGAATCCAGTGGCCCAGTCGTGAGTCGTGAATTACTGGAATTTTTCAGTTTGTCCAGAAGATCACGGATGTTGGGCATGGGATATTTGTCATCTGATTCTATCGTCTCTTCTCATTGAGCTTGCGTTAGTCAACGACTATGACCCATTTTTTCTTCCCAGAAGCATCAAGCTTTTTGGGTACCATCCAAATTGGCGATGACCAAGGGGAAGTACTTGGCCTGAGAATTTTCTGATTGAGCAATATTGTGATCTGATCTTCGACTACTTACTTGTGGATGGAATATATCATCAGATGATCGAATTTGGTGCTTTACACGCCTTGTGAAAGTCTGTGGCGTATATTCCTAGTAAAATATATAAGATTAGTCTTTGCACAACGAAAGTATCTTGGTCTTTTCCTCTTCATTCAAATAGTCTCAACAAATTTTAAAAAAAATCTAAACTGTGTTTTGGTGATTCATCAAATTTATAGAAAAAATAGAAATATGCAATATTATCAAGTTTCAATTCACAATTTGGCGCATTAGCTATTCAAAAACAATAAACACTATTTTGTTGCAAGTTTCTAAAAAATCATAACTATAATGCTGATTTCTACAAATCATTTGTATTTATGAACTTCTGCGTGTTTACTTTTCCTCGTTTGTTTAATTAATTACCTTCATCTCGCATGCGGTTATTGAAAGCTGTCAGCATCACTGGTGCATTTATTATTTTAGCTTGGATGTTTGGCTTACTTTCCAGTTGTTTGTTAGTTCAAAATGTTTTCTGCTTTAAAATATTTGTTCTGTTCGTCAATTTATAAACGAAAACCTACCAGGATGAAGAGTAAAAATATAACAAAAAAAATACAAATTGAAAACCAATATTAAAACTCTGTTCGTTTGTTTCGTTTTTTCAGTCGAAAAGTACAAATGTCATTTTGTCTCATGTAAACTTGGGTATTAAAAAAAAAGAACCTAATAACACCAATGAAAAGCATTACACAAATAGTACAATATATTCTTAGTAAAAAAACTGATATTATCGGAGAACGTGGAGATTGCTTGTCGAAGCCAAGAATATACTTTTATTTTCATTCGAGTCACGAGATTTTTTTTAGAAAGTACAAGCAATAGTGTGATGTTAGGGTCACTTTCAATTTTTGAAAGTTATTTTTTTTTACGTTTTTTTAATAATATTTTAATTTCACGGTTTTGTTCTTAAATCGATCGAATCAAATCAAACGAAGCTTGATCTTTTCGAGAGAGAAAGTCTCAGATAGGAAGATAATAAACAAAAAAACAGCGCTCCTTCGAATGGATCTCGATTCATAAATGTCTATTCGAAACTGGGAAGCAGTAAACAAATACTAATCTTTCAGTTAATAGACCCTGTTTGGTAATTAGTCGAAAGTAGAATATGTGAAAGGTCAGCCTTCTCTGGAATGAGTATGCTGTATATACATGATAATTAATAATAATTTTCGAACTATAGTTTAAAATAATTATAGGATTTCTCGAGATTACTAATGATTTTCGAACGACCAATCTGATATAGTGATTAAATCTGAAACTATCTAGAATATTAGAACTATTTGGTATAACGCAATATTTCCAATGAACCAAACATATCATTTCATACTGCCGATATTCCGAAATACATGCTCATTTATCAAAAGTCCAGTTTACTCACAGGATCCAAACTAGTTATTAATATAAAAAACTGTAATTATTTCAGTATTGATATTTCAAATGAACTAACAGTTTCGTTTACAGGTTTCTATAATACAGTACAAAAAAGAGAGAAGAAATACACTAACGCTGGCAGAACCGATTAACGTCAAATTTGTTGCACTGTTTCTACCCAAATCAAACCTGTACCAAGGGCGTCGATAAGGGGAGGTAATGGGGGAAAGTAATTACCTCCCCCCCAAGAATTATTATTAAATAGTATTTTATGTTTGACCCACATCCTTCTTCTCGCAGTTCTCCGAGTAGTTCTCACAGATTCGTTCGTGAATATCCGACCCTTCTTTGTTTTATCTTATCTTATAGGGTATCGTATAAACTGCACAAATCTTCGATACTTCTCGATGATCTCGATGAAAAGTTGTTCGTAGAAAGCTCTTGTAGAAGCTTTGCCGGGGATCCGACAGATGTGAATCAACGGTCGTAGAGGACCGCCAGATACTTGCCGAAGAAAATTCCCATTGTATGGGATTAAGCAAAAGGTTGGTTTTGAAATCCATTTTTATAATACATTAAACTTGAATTAATACTTTTCCACCGCCAAGCCACATATTACCTCTCAACAGTATTAATAATAATGACGCGAGTTGATGGATATCGCTATAACACTTACATGTCATGGACCATTGTGCAATCTATATCCCACATCTTTGAAAAGATTCGGATATGAGAATCGTTTAAAATAATTATAACGCGTCCGTAATGACAGTATTATACAACTGGATCATTCATATTCTCCTTATTGTGAACGAATGTATTCTGCGGAACAAATTATTCAAAATGACCGATAATTGTAGATGATTGTACGTCGGGAAAGTATATGAATATTATAATGAAATGGCTATCACGACAAGGACAAGCCAATGCGATTTTTCCGCAATTTCCGCAAGTGGCGTAACGTTAACTTAATGGCGGAACTTGAAAACTGGTCGGAGGAAAGACGAGAGACGAGGTTTATAATATACAATATCAAATCAAAAATTTGAAACACACAAAGTGAAATTTTGAGGTATAAAATATCATAGTTGAAGGGAACATGATACAGAATGAGAGTACATTATAATATAATTCATTCACTATAAAGCCTTTCGATGCCATATCTCTTAGCAAAAAAAATATATCGAATATAGATTTATTTATTTATTTATTTATTTATTGTGAAGGCATCGACTGCTATGGTCATTAGCCTATATAGATTTATTATTATTATTATTGCTCTATTGGTCTCGTGTCTACTCCGGATCTTTGGAGAAAAGGCTAACGAAAAATGGCGCAGGCTAAACTTAACAGACTACAGAGAAAAGTGGGCCTGGCAATTACTGGGGCCATTCGCTCCACGCCAACGGCAACAATGGAAGCCCTTCTCGGATTACTTCCTCTCCGCATAGTTCTGGAGAAAGAAGCAAAATGGGCAATATCAGACTCTACAAATGGCCATTGGTCTTAGAAGCAGTAGCATGCTGGAGGACATAATAACTCACAACATTCTGGTAATGCCCTCAGACATCAGGGCTATCAACCTTCACACTGTGGTCTTCCCTGAAGACAAGACTGGGTTCGGAATGAAACTGACCTATGTAGGGCGAATGAACGTTGGTTTACGGATATTTCCAAAATTTTGGAAGCCGTCGGAGCTGGAATATACGGAACGAACCCATCGGTAGTGAAACGCTCATTCAGTATGGGTAAATTAGCTACGATATTTCAGGCAAAGGTATATGCCATTCAAATGTGTGCAAGGGAGCTGGAAAATCGACACTACACACGAAAAACAATGAAAATATGTTCAGATAGTCAAGCAGCAATGAAAGCGCTTGTATTCAACTGCTTTGAATCTAGAGCAGTACGGAACTGCAACAACGTTATCCTAGTCTGGATACCAGGTCACACGGGCCTAGAAGAAAACGAAATAGCGGACCCACTAACAAAAGGGGACGCCGAAACAACATTCAGTGGGCCAGAACCGGTAATCGGTTTAGCATGTAGCACTGCCAAGAATGTTATAACAGCCTGGGCAGACAACAAAAGACTCGAGTATTGGCGTAGTCTACAGAGCCCAGCCCATTCCTAAACACGTATCGCTTGTACAAGAAAAAAACACGAATCTGACATACTGCTAGCACTTCGTAAAACATATCTCAGAGTTACAGTAGGTTTGCTGTTATAGTTGTTAGGTCTCGTATTCGCTCACCCTACTGCTTTGTTACAGAGGCATCATTAGAGAGAGTTTCTAGTTATTTTTCCCAAGGTTTTCAGCTATTTGCTCGAGGATTGGACCGTACTGTTCTGCCTCCTTATAGTTCGCCCGCTTCTGTTCTGTTAGGCCGCTTCTGTATGAGTTTTTTTTATCTCTGCGCAGTATACAAAAATTCAAGTAGTCTTTACCAATAAATATATAATACACATTATTGTGTGTGAACTTCAACCTTGCGGTATCAGTAGAGTTCAAGAATGTATTAACCTGGTACAATATTGTCATATTGAAGGATTTTATTTTGAGCCCTAAGTATATATAAGTATGTTACCTACTTCATTTTTACAATAGCACAATGCATAATTTTCATTAGTAAATGTTGAAACAACGGGTCCGGTTCGCTTTTTTAAAATTATAGCACTTATTCGCCAAAGAAAATTGTAGTAGGTAAGACAAAAAAATATTCCATAACAACTCAAAAGTAGCCACCTTACCCTCTACATCGATTCCTGGAATATACTTTGAGCACAGTCCGATACTGTTCTGTTTCCACAAATCATAACTCGAGGTTTCCGGTTGCAAAGCTTTTAACAGGGTGCCACAAAGGGTCACTGTATTCTGTTTAACACTTTGAAAGGTAATTTACTTTGCATTATGGATTCCATTATCCAATATTCTCGCTTTCGTCATACTGCAAACGAAACAGCCTGTTCAAATAAACATAAAATAATTGAAATAAAACTCAAGCTGTGAAGGCAAACATTGAAGGGTGACCCTTCAAATTTTGAAAATGAACTAATTGAGAACTAGTAAATCAAAAATAAACAAATCGAATATTAATGTGGTATCAATATGAATGCCAGAAAATTTCGGATTTTCCTTACTCTCAGTAAAGTAGATTGCAACACAGGCATAAACTCAAACCATGGTGAGAAATAGTGTAGGCTGATTCTTACAATGCCATATGAAATGGAGGTACCATCGGCAAACAAAGTAAAACTACCTGATATACTCGGTACTAAACTTTGGGGTACACCAAATTGGATAATACAATCCTTTAATTATAATTTGATACGATTTGATAGGAATGACTCGAACCACTTCAAAGTAGTACCCCTGAACCGCTATACTTGAATTTTTTTCAGCAGTAATCAGTGGTTGATATAGTCGAATCCTTTTGGCCGAATCACAAAACACTGCTGAAACAAATTTTTCATCGATTTCAGTATAAACTTCAGTAAGAAAGTTGACTATACTATCATTTGTGTTCTTCTTGCTCTGATTCCCAAACTTGCTGTGCCTGTCTAAAAACTAAAAGAATCTTAACCAGCTTTTCAATGAACTTGGCTTGAGATTGGTAGAAATTAAGATGGATTGTCTTCTTGGCCTTCTTTATGGACAGGTATTTTAAGGAATTAATTTTCCTTACTTTCGATTGATTATTGGAAAGCTGAATTCTGTTACAATAATATTCTGACTTTGCATATTTTATTACTTTTATATATAATTCTGTCTAAGACTGATGAAAGTGAAAAAATTTATTGGCGAAATTTTGTCATTTTTAGTGATCCAGAGATTCAAAGAATTTTTTATTTTTATTCTTTGGAAGTGACTTTTCTGAAGTCATTATTTCTTCCCAGTCATGAGTATACAGTGTGTTTCACTTCTCATGGAAACACCCCTGTAACATTGGTAATTTTTGACGTAGAATTCATCAAAAATTAATAAAATGAAACTGAAGTGGTCATTTATATACAAGAATATACACTTCACGCCATCAGCGATGGAACCACCGAAATATCCAAAAATTATAGTGGGAGACAACTCACTGTGTCCCTGAAAAAAAAATCAGTGCTGAAATATCCGAATTGGTCCTCAATGCAGAAGTCATTGCTGAAATAGAGGGCTATTTCATCGTATTAATCGAAGAAGATCGAAAAATTGGTTAATCGTTAGATGAAGTGTAGGCTATGACTTCTCAACCCGCTCTCGTAGACATAACTTCAAAAACATTTGAAGTACATTCACCTCAATAATGCCAATCATTATTAGTTTAACACACCACTCTGTTTTCAAATTCTTGGTTCTCTGTATGGAATAGCAGTTATTTTATTACCATTGAATAAACAGTTTTGAATATACAAAGTAAACAATTCAAATTACGATACGATCAGACGATGATTATGTTTACACTGACCGGCAGATTCTCAGATACAAATGGCAAAGATGTATTTGAAGCTTGTTAGAAAATATCCATCGTAGAAGAGTTCATATTTCTTCAAACACAGAATGGACCATCCAAACTGATCTCCATTTTTTATACGGGAGAGCAGCACCGTTATTTTTCAAAACACAACGGAAGAAGTTATCAATAAATGTCAAAGTCAACTTATTATCGAGTATAATGGTAATAAACTGAAGTAGTATCAAATGCCGAATTCCAACTACATCTAGTTCAGTTTTACATCCAATGAATGGTGACTGGTGAACAAGGAATACATCATGAAACTTCTTGCTCTATATTAGAAAGGAGTACTTTGCTTGAGTACCAGCAAATGTTATTCAAAACAGGTGACTATCTGCATACTAGTTTCACGGTTCTGCCTATCTTCAGTGCAAACCCGGTCAGGATGAAGAGCCAATGCTTGTATCCGTCATCCTGCCATTGATCTCCATTCGCCTGTCAGGCGGTCCTACGATAACTCCAGTACCTACAGAAGAGGTAGGCCACAGATCCATATATAAGAACCACAGAAAGCACTGCTTAATTATTAAGCACGTATCGAACGTTTATTTTGTATTGACAACGTCTACAGTGTTGCAGCTTACCCCGCAAGCACAGCAAGAAGCATTGCTAGGAAGCAAAGAAGAGGTACTTCCGAGGGGGAAACAACTAGTCATTTTTTGTACACCTAATGAAATCAGTAAAGTAATTATCTCTAATGAAAAATAATGAAAAATTTTTGGGGGGCATTGATTACCATTCAATTACTCGGATACGTTGTATGGACATAATTACCTCTTATGTATAAAAATAAGATCCAGAAAGTCATAAAATAATTCCCAAATACATACCCAATACATACTAATACAGCCATTCGATTGGCGTTCGCAGAATTGGTCTATCTCTAACTTTTCTCGAGTTGGTCAGCTCTGAATCAGTTTTTAGATGTTTTTTTTTTGCCGCCAAAAATGTTTATGATGAGTTTTCGACATTATTGTTAAAAGATTCAGAATCAGCACGTCAAATTACTTTCGAGGACAAAAATCTGAAAATCAAAAAATGAAAAATAAAAAATCTCAGACAATTTTATATTTCATCTTAAACACTGTTTTCCGCCTAAATCGCATATCTGAGCATATAAAAATCATACATTTTTGGAATGAGCATAAAATTTAACGTCTACAGTGCGAATTTCAAGTCGATGTGACGACTTGGTATTTTTGATGATTTTTAGGTTGCAACTTTTTCGAGTAATTTTTTATTTCTTTCGATTCACTCGAAATTCACAATACATACTAATTCGACCATTCTGAATCGATTGGCGTTCGCAGAATTTGTCTATCTCTAACCGTTCTCGAGTTGGTCAGCTCTGAATCAGTTTTTAGATAGTTTTTTTGCCGACAAAAATTTTTATGATGAGTTTTCGACATTATTGTTAAAAGATTCAGAATCAGCACGTCAAATTACTTTCGAGGACAAAAATTTGAAAATCAAAAAATGAAAAATAAAAAATCTCAGAAAATTTTATATTTCATCTTAAACACTGTTTTCCGCCTAAATCGTATATCCGAGCATATAAAAATCATACATTTTTGGAATGAGCATAAAATTTTACGTATACAGTGCGAATTTCAAGTCGATGTAACGACTTGGTATTTTTGATGATTTTTAGGGGTGAACCCCTTGCAACTTTTTCGAGTAATTTTTTATTTCTTTCGATTCACTCGAAATTCACAATACATACTAATTCGACCATTCTGAATCGATTGACGTTCGCAGAATTCGTCTATCTCTAACCGTTCTCGAGTTGGTCAGCTTTGAATCAGTTTTTAGATGGTTTTTTTGCCGCCAAAAATTTTTATGATGAGTTTTCGACATTTTCGTTCAAAGATTCGGAATCAGCATGTCGAAATACGTTCAGGGATAAAAATTTGAAATTTGAAAAATTAAAATTTAAAAAGTTCAAAAAATTATTTATCATGATATACTTGCCTTTTTTGTTCGTCGATTTTTTTTGTTCAAATTCCCAATATATACTAATTCAGCAATTCTGAATCGATTGGCGTTAGCAGAATTCGTCTATCTCTAAACGTTCTCGAGTTGGTGAGCTCTGAATCAGTTTTCAAATCGTTTTTTTAGCGCCAAAAATATTTCTGATGAGTTTTCGATATTTTCGTTCGAAGATTCGGAATCAGCACGTCAAAATACGTTCGGGGACAAAAATTTGGAATTCGAAAAGTGAAAAATAAAGAAGTTTAAAAAATTATCTATCATGACTTACTCGACTTTTTTGTCCGTAGATTTTTTCCGTTCAAATTCTCAGTTTATACTGATTTGGTCATTCTGAATCGATTGGAGTTCGCAGAATTCGTCTATCTCTAACCGTTCTCAAGTTGGTCAGCTCTGAATCAGTTTTCAAATGTTTTTTTTACGCAAAATTAATTTCTTGCGAGTTTTAACATTTCGAATAATGAATTGAATTAAAATTAATAATGAATTAATGAAAATGTTATGATGTATACCTAATGAAAGAGTAGTTTCCCCCTCGGGTACTTTTATTAAGAGCATAAACACCGCAAGCTTTTCTCTATGTTGGACGAGAATATTCATTCTGAGAATTCATAGGCGGCGGAAATTGAACTCCGTAACAATATTTTAAAATAACCACCTCAACTTAAACGGGATCATGTTCCCTTCTTCTACCGATACGTGACATTTTATATGAAGTTATTAGTTAATATTCGTTCAATATTACAAATTGAATATCGATAATGTTCATGAAACTGCTACCGGATGCTGATTTAAACTCATATATTGTTGATAAACCCTGCTGGAGCTGTTATTACGAACAAACCGATGAAAATAATCAGTATAATCACGATATGCGAAATAATTGCTAGTAATAATCTCATATTAATTTCGGATCAAACAAGCCGTACTTACTTTCATTAAATAAATTACCAGCCCGGCCTTATAATATTTTTTACATTTTTGCAGTGTACTACCAGTAAATTAAATGAAACCGTGAATGGGCAAGTTCGAGCCAAAACAAGTTTTTATTGAACCAAGTCTTCATCGTAGCCAAAAAAAAGTTGTGCAGCTTGTTAGGAACATTGTGTTTTTAATTGATTATTATTAGTACTTATTAAATGCACGATCGAATTACTGCGATACTATCAGTTATGATCGTATTAGTTCCACATACTTAATAATTGAATTAACTATGGTCTGCCATCTGTATACGGAACGAATCAAAATTGTATTGCCGATTGGATAAGTACATAAGTGACAGTAACGACATCTTATGACGATTCAGAAACACTTGGCAAGTCCTAATGTTATCATTACTTTGTTCTTTGTGTGCTTACAAAAGCAAACATAAAAATACTTTTTTCCACGTTCATGCAAAAAACAAAACTTTATTGAACTATATTTGGTGGAAAAACTGTCTCTTTATTGCACAATAAAGTCTTTATTGCACTCATCTGTCATTCTACTATAGCGTTCTGTCATCATGACAGACATAAACTTTCAAATCGACGCCAAATTTAGCCCATTTTCTGTGAGATTGTATTACGTTTTGAATAGTTGCATGTTTCATCATATTCATTTTATAATGGACTATGAAATTACTAGAAAATGCAATTTGTTAAAAATAAAATTATTTCCTTCGAATATCATCTGAATTACACAAAATGTTTTTGAATTACTTTTAGCAGATAGATTTAAACAAACAATGTCTTCCTTTCAGTTTAGTGCCACCTAAATGAAACATTTTCTGGTTTTTGCATGAACGTAGAAAAAATATTGTATGAAACTCGTGCAAAGAGTTTATTGCACTCGACGTGAAATTGTCCAACGAGGCCATCAGGCCGAGTAATGCATAAACACCTACTTTTTACACTTGTTGCATAAATAACTATTATGGAATAAAAGTGCGCCCTTTCAGTAAGGCTGTAAATAAGCTTAGGAAATTTTTCAAATTAAAAAATTCAACGTGTTTGCATGGGACGTGTATCGAGTCGAAAAGTGTTTAACACTAATATACTAATATTATGGAGAAGTTGAAAATAATAAAATTACTGCTTCAAAGAAACATTCAGAGACTCTGTCACCTTTAAAAAAAAACTCTCTTGCCTCTCAACTTATTAGTGGTGAGGGACGCCCGTTTCTCTCAAACATTCGATTATTTCTTGTTCTGTGGTCTGTTATTTTTCAAAATCATTTTATCTATCTATACTTCAGTTTCAATATTTTACATTCTCTGATATTCAATTTTTCATTTTGCATTTCTGGGACCGCCATAAATAAAAATAAGAAGATAAACATCTGAGATAATAGTAGGTATGATTAATAATTCAATTTACGATATTATCAGTATATGTTAATATTTGAGTATTCGTTGGACTTTTAATAACCATCATAACTCGAAAATCATGCGCTTCAGGTCCTCTGATGAAAATTTTAATATCTTCATTTGGACTAGTTCATTTTAATTAAGTATCGAGATTTTTATCTCCTCGTTAACTGTTAAAGGCTGTGCTAGAAAAGTCAAATTTTCACAGCTCTATACATATTGACAAATGATCTTTTTACATATTTTAATTGTAGTTGAAAGAAAAAACCCAAACCGATTTGTTTTCATAATTCTCTCACGGGAACGATCTTGCTCATTCCTTCATTTCGTTTCAATGTTCAGAAAAAAGACACATTTTCTTACGACAAGAGTGGATCGTGAAATGGGGTAAGAATAATAATTATTGAATTTTTGGTTTCCTCTGCATGGAAGTGCATGGCACAATAATTAGTATACCATGTTTGATATCATTCAATACCCGTCGTGGTAATAGTCAAGGGAGTAGTTGTTTTTTCCCAGAAGAACTCTAAGCTTCGTGTTCAAATATCTTACTTACGGTTTAGTTTTCAGTTCTGCATTGAATAATGAGTGGATATTTTTCTGACTAGAAGTGATGACAAAACATTTGCAAAGAGATTTATTTTATTCAAAAAGTACTCTCGAGGACATTTCAGCATAAATATCAGACGCAACACCAGTTTAAGATATTGCCGCTAGTTAGCCACCCCGAGGCCACCCCTGGCTACTTAAGTGAATTCAATTATTTCAGTCAAAGTTCATGAAACCACAAACTTTCGAAGAAGTAAGAAAATTAATTCAATGAAAAGTTTATCCTCTACACTTGAAAATAATCATCCTCTAACGTGAATTTAAAATGTCTTCAACGTAGAGCATTTCCATCCTCAGTAAATAATTACTCGTCTATCTCAGCAGCAATCAAAGTTAACGACGTTCCAAGAATTCTGTGATGGATTCCCGACACTCCGCAATTTGGGGTTGGTATTTGAGTTGACAGAATGCTGCAGGGGCAGAAAACGTGTAAATCATCTTGATGAAGGGTCGGTTTCGTGGAGACGCGTCGGGAATGTTTATGTCATTCCAACACAAGGCCGGATGGAAATAGAATGAGACGGAACATGCTGTCGCAGCGATTTGTAGCATGGACAAAAAATTGCAGGAATCACGATCGTCAAATCCGTACACACAGAGTTCTGACATATACAAAAAAAAATCAATGGCTATCACATGAGTGAATGATTAAGGCACACATGCATACAGTGCTATGGAAATCAGTGGAAAAATGTGCAACACCCGGTGCGACCCAGATGAAAATAGATGATCTTATAGATAATTTCACTTAAGTACGTTATAGAGACTCTGTTCTGGTTTATTCTACGGCAATCTCGAATTTTTTAGTACTTTCCAGAAGCTTCCAGAACATTTTTCATTCTCATTTTGTAGAAATTTCCAGAAATGTAAGTACACTGCCACATTCCAGGTTAAAAAATAATAGATTAAAAAAACTAAAGAACACGCTTTAGTTCCCATGGACTAAGAAGTAAAAAATAATTGACAATTTAATTTCTCAAATGTAACAAACTGACTAAAAAATCGAAATCTCCGACCCCGAAAACCATACCAATTTTGAATCGAATCTAACCATAATCACAATACTCGTCCATCATCTTGGGCCGCCATCTTGAATTCATAAATTTTTACCAAAAATTCATAATCTCCGACCCCGAAAAACCTCACATACCAATTTTGAATCGAATCTGACCATAATCACAAATCTCGTCCGCCATCTTGGAGCCGCCATTTTGAAATCATACATTTTTACGAAAAATTCACAATCTTCAACCCCGAAAACCTCACATACCAATTTTGAATCGAATCTGACCATAATCACAAATCTCGTCCGCCATCTTGGATCCGTCATTTAGAATTCATGAATTTGATATAAAAATCATAATCTCTGACTCCGAAACCCCTTATATACTAATTTTTAATGGAATCGGACCATTATCACAAATCTCGTCTGCCATCTTGGAGCCACCATTTTTTTTTTGTCATATTGCATTGTCACCGAAACTATGAACACCTGCCAAATTTCAAATCATTTGGAAGTCTGGAAATGGATGAAAATCACGCACTAAAAAGTCAGTTACTACCATACAAACATACAAAACAAACAAACAAACAAACAAACAAACAAACAAACAAACAAACAAACAAACAAACAAACAAACAAACAAACAAACAAACAAACAAACAAACAAACAAACAAACAAACAAACAAACAAACAAACAAACAAACAAACAAACAAACAAACAAACAAACAAACAAACAAACAAACAAACAAACAAACAAACAAACAAACAAACAAACAAACAAACAAACAAACAAACAAACAAACAAACAAACAAACAAACAAACAAACCAAAAAACATACAAGTGAAGCTAATATAAAGCGTGTAAAAATTACCGAGTGTCTTAATTTTATTTCAGCAACTAAAACCAAATACCTACTAAATTTTAGTACATTGAAAATATTATTTTGTCCACTGATTCAATCTTCCATGTCTTATGGTATTTTTTTTTTATTCTGGGATATTCTAGTGATGCCCTAAGCATTGTTATATCGCAGAAAAAGCATTGAAATTTCAAGAATCAAGAAAAACAATTTTTTCGTCGACCTCTACAAAAAATGACGAAAAATCGACTATTTTTGAAGGCAAATACTTTTCGTCCGCTGTGTTCACTATGATACGGCATAGTGACCACAGCGGACGAAAAGCGTTTGCGGACGAAAAGTGTCTGCGGACGAAAAATACTTGCCTAAAAAAACAGTCGATTGTCGATTCGAAAATTAGTAGGTAATTTGAAGCGGCCTTGAAAAATTTAATATGCACCTCGGCGAAACACTGTCTATTGTCTCGCCTGCTGTCTAGCCTCGGCTGCGCCTCAGCTATCAATTTGCAGGCTCGACTATAATAGACAGTTTTTCGTCCTTGGTACATAAATAACTATTTATTCGATTGCAGAATATTTTAGGTCATGTTCATAGACACAATTTCGATCCAAGGAATATACTACCTACTTGTCGAACTTCCACATTTGTTTTGAACTTGTTACTGATTATTGATGTTTTTTGTTCTGCCTGAATAGAACGAATGACATGACCTGCTGCAAATGTTGGAATGACATAACGTAGTCAATATAGATATATTTCTTTCTTTCAAATTGTACGATTGATTATGTTATTCCGTTTCCTAAAAATTGACTCGGATATTTCATAAAGTTCGAGAACATCCCTTCTCCCAATCGAAAATAATGAACGAAACGGATCCTTCCTCGGAGAAAACTTTAGGATACACGACAAGAGTTCTTTCAGCCTTTACGTTCGTCTATTTTTGAAGTGACTTCGTTGGATCTATTTCTGAATCTCCTTCAGCCGTTTCAAAAGTCATTTTATATTCCTCGCGCTGGCAGTTCATATCTTATTCAAATGGAGTCAGCCTTTTTACGTTCCCGTGCTCTTTTGATCTTCGAGAAATAAGAAACAAGGGGGACGTCAACTTGCTCGTTAGTACAAATTGATAGGTATGCCAGGATGGCAGGTATGTACATGTTCCGCGAGAACATTTGCCATTTACAACGGCTTTGATGGCATATCCGGGGGGAAATATTGAAATCCTTATAGACGATTTGCATACGAATATTTCCGTCTGTGCTGATATAAATTCCATTACAGCTGAAGTGTGCTGGTGAATTGGCAAACTAATTAGATACTGTGAGCTTTGAGAGTACAAGGCTTCATGAGAAGTGATTATACTGATTAACCAACAGCACTTATCTCTGTTAGTTTATAAAGATTTTTAGAAAATGTTTCTATAAAAATGTATCGAATGTTGTAATTGTAGGCAATGAGTTTTTATTACCTATATATTCTGGAAGAAATTTGTCATTTTATTTATTTTCCCAACACCTAAGTAGGTGTCTACGATATACTATATAAGTAGGTGATACATAATAATATTAATAATATTTAACATCCCCCTCTATTTCTGGGAAAATACCTACAGGCAGTGGCGCAGCCAGAGTGGGGAGGGCTTTGGGTCAGCAGTCCCCCATAAGCCACTAAATTACTACCGTTATTCATAACATCCGACTGACGAAAAAAAAAGCTCTGGTAACTGAAAAACTGTATGTTCAGCACCCCAAACTGAAATCCTGAATGCTTCCGCAAGTTGACTTCTGAAATTTGTTAAGACGATAGTTTTCTATTGAAAAAATTGTTATTTCCGTCAACCGGCTGCAGCCTTACGAGCAACCCTCAGACGTCCTCGAGAGACCAGTGCGAGCTAAGGGAAGACGAAGCCCTAACCTTTTTACGTGTGATGCTATGCACGGGACCGGAGATGACGCGGTGAATCGAACCAGACTACTTTGGATTAGCAAGCGACCACATCACCTACGCACCAAGGCCAAGGTACTACAAGGTTACTAATTTCCCAGTTTTGTTGGTTAGGCAGAAACAACATTTTCTTTTTATTTTATGCATTCGCTTTTTTTTTCCTAGTGTGTTGACTGCTATGGTCATTAGCCACGTGTCCTGGATAGGCATTGTTACCAACTCCATACGCCACCTTAGGAGCAGCACTGTTAATTATTAAAGCAACGGTGAATCGTGGAGGATTATCCTCAGCCAGCAACAAAATTCATTCACTTAGATTTGCATCTGAAACTGAAAAAATCTTGCCCTGCCACTGCGCCAATACTCGCCCCACTTGCGATATTATTTTTTTTCTCTATGTAATACTCTACTTCACTCTTCTCATTAACCATATACCAAGAGTTGGTGAAACATTTTCTCCAAAAAGTTCATCAATAAAAAAAAGATAGTGGTTTAATTAACAGTAAATAATGTACGATATCTGTCTGGGAATGTTAGTATAGTGTAAAAAAAACAATTTTGGCAAAAGCTACCTGTTCTTATCTTAACGATGGGACATCTACATTATTCGAAGCTTAGCGGAAAATGACAAAAGTCTGGTTTTAATTTAATATTTCGAGTGGCTAGTTCATTAACATACCGAACGATTTGTAACCGGACCCCGACTCATTTATCGTCTGTCAATGATTAAGTTATCAAACTAGATATTTGCTTTATGCGTCTTTCACTTTCTGAAGGACTTTCATGTAGATTTTGCTACTTATCTCACGATAGTATACTGAAATCTAGTTAGCCTATGCAAACTTATAGAAATGATCATGAAACTCGTTTTAGTCCTATTTCGAAAACCATTTGTGTTTTAGTTATTTTCATTATGGACTATACTAAAACATCTTACAAAGTGATAACAGATACAGTTGAGCTTGACTTGGGTATTGATAGTTTCTCTGGTATTATGTGATTCGCCGAAAGCTTCGACTGTGTATATGATGTATATTGAAGTTCTCTCTTATCTTGAAAACGGATTTTTATGTCGATGTAAATAACATCAAATCGGATTTAGGTGTTCTTCAAGGTTCAGTTCTTGGACCACTACTATTCACAATATATATTTATAATTTTTCCAGAAATTGTCTCTTGTTCGCGTATGACATAACTCTGATAAACTCAAATGAAAATCGTACAAACCTTCCTCTGCAAGGCAACACACGCTCAAAGGTGAGTGCTACGTCTTTCCTAGCTCGCATAAGTCTCATAAGTCTCTAAAACTTTGGCCGCGAAAGCCTTAGCAATTTTATCAGTGTTCTCTTCCTTGTCAACGAATGATGCAAGTCCTATGGCACTCAATATGCCCTATTTTTCTTTATCTCACTGTTATTTTATGGGATAGCTGTATAAATGAAAAATAATCTAATGCAGAAAATCAGCAATAGCTGTAGAAGAGAGAATATAAGTGAAATTGATAGTTTGTTATAACCTTTTTGAATCTTTGTGAAAAATGCGTATTGACACTTTGCGATTTTTATTTTGAATAAGAAAATGAATAGCTAATTACCATCTCAGGATGAAACCTAACGTAACTCTTGCTTCCTCTCCTCCGACTCTATCAATGATTTTTTTACAAACATTTTGTGGCATCCTTTAGTGGAGCTAAAAAAAAGATTCGAGTTCATCAAAAAAAAAAAGTCTTGTAGCAATGTCTTTCCTGTGGTTCCGCCAGGTAGTTACCGCGAGCAATTATCAGAATGACAAGGCTACTTATGTACATAATTAACAGAAAGTGTATTTCTTTAAATGGTTATTTGCAACGTGAGTTCCGCGATAATGTTTATCAGTCGATTTCATGTTCAAAGATAGCAGGAGATTGACCGCGGTCTTTACCTTTATTAGAACAATTCTTTTTTGTAATGGGTACAAGATATCAGTTTGAATTATGTCCTAGATATCGATGTTTATTCTTTCGCTATATCCGAAAGCGATATTATTTGATAACAGGTATTATTTTTACATTTGAAATGAACAAACACATATAGCTATTCAAAGAGGCAATGCCGCTTCAGTTATGGGTACACTTCCCAATTCCAGAAAATTGGATGAAATTTTCATATACCCACAAAAATTAGGTCTTTGAAAACAATAATTTCAGGACAAACATCAAAAATACTTTCAGTATATACTACAGGAACTACTCCAAAAAATGTTAACTTTCCAACCTCAAACCTTTCTATAGCCAGAGGAATATCAAACTTGGAATACTCAGGAGGAGATGATAGCGGTCAATGCAGCAAGAATAGCTTCAGCACCATGCCTATAATACATAGTACTGACAAAACACTCGATCTTAATGGGTTGGAAAATATTGGTAACACTTTCTTTATGAATTGTGTTATCCAATGTTTGTCGAATACTAGATGGTTGTTAGAGTATTTAAAGAAGGATGCCTACACAGTGGATATTAACTACAGTATCTCTAACAAGAATGGAGCTTTAATCAAAACTTTTGCCGAGGTGATCCAGGAACTTTGGTCAGAAGATGCGTCGGATCGAGTGGTGGCAGCAAGATGGCCAGGAGTTTTTACGATACCTGCTGGTGTACTACATGAAAACGTGAACAGAATAACGGATACGCCCAAACTCATTTGGACCGAAATTGTCGAGAAATTAAGCAGCAGTAAAAAGGCCAGAGAGTCTTGGTCGAAATACTTGAAAATGAACAACTCCAAGATAGTAGAACATTTTGTTGGACAGCTGAAATCAAAATTGAAATGTACATATTGTGGGCCCTGTTCGGTCAGATTTGATACATTCTGGGACCTTTCCCTTCCAATTTTACAAAAAACATTCCAACTCAGACTCTCGCAATATTCAGATTTATTCACTATGGAAGAAACTTTCGATGGTGCCGAGAAACCGACATGTTCGACAAAGAAAGAAGTAAATGCAGAAAGTCTCTATCGATTCATAAATTTCCAAAAATGTTAGTAATTCATTTATGGTTTTCTCAAAAAGGAAGATTTAGAAGAAAACTGAATGTCACCATTCATATTTCTTGTCTTACACCTTCCTACAAGACTTATCAAATCTCACTGTCAGAACCTCAAAAAACGGCGCAAATATTGAAAGATACAGCTGAAACATCTCAAATATTCTCTCTGCTAGTACATAATTTTTCTTAACGGCCCCACCAAGCTACGCCTAGATTTATATCTAGTAATTTGTAAGGTATTTCTTCAGTCGCCCGAGCTACCAGTACACGATCTAATCTTGATACGCCGTAAATACACCAGATCACGATCGCAAGAGCCCAGAAAAAATTTCTAATAGAAATCTTATTAGAGAATACTGTTAGCTTTAATCCGACGATAATAATAAATCTTTGTTTTTGAGTCCGGGTATTCCGCGAAATAATCAAGCTGACACGCCGACACTTGAATGAAAAATCGCAGCTCCAACTCGCTGATTATAATTGGTGTCATCAATGTTACTTTTTAATGACGTGACAACAGATGTCGCTGGATAATCAATCATCGTCGAGTGCAGAGTGGATTTACCTGAAATACCTAGCACTTCTAGATATTGAATTAATCGACAGGATATTTTCGAACTGAACAAAATTTCGTATATAATACTGATTGAAATTTAAACAAAATAAAAATAGTACTAGAAAGCAAATATCATTTAGATTTTATAATAATTATAAGCAGGAAGGCCAGCGGTTTCCAGAAACAAAGGTACAGGACCCCACCAGGTGCAGACTGGCTCGGTGAGAGACTGAGGAATTCATCAGAGAGCCTCCTGCAATAAACAGGAGTGGACCCCTGGACCAATCAGAAGTAAAGCTCCTGCAGGAAAACCCTGCAGGTCAACTGAAATTCTCCTCAGTGAGACTTTGGGAGCCTTTGGCAGCCTTTGTGAGCCTTTGAGAGCCTTTGAGAGCCTTTGTGAGCCTTTGGGAGCCAGTACGCCTGTGGTCCCCACAACCAACCCCATCGGAAAACAATGGATCTCCAAATGACGACTGCTTTAATAATATATGGTTTGAGTGGACGGATGATTTAAAGAACGGTTTGCTACGAGAGCAGGGAGCCCTTCCGAATAAGATACATGACGAAAATGCATGCTCTATGGTAGAAAGACACCCAGAGGCACCTCTTCATACTTCGAATGAAAATGCATCAAAACCTCTGCAGTGCGATTCACAACACCAAGTCCCTAAGGCACGATTAGATGCAGATATTCTCAGTCCTCTTAGAAGAGGCTGAATTTTGGCAAATCAGCACCACACACAGTTCTGGATGAAATATGCCAGTTAAACTGTTTCAAAATGCCATAACAAGATTACAAGGACTAATTTTGTCGAAGTGAAGCGAAGTGAAGTCGAAGCGAAGTGGTCGAGGTGTTATGAGCTTTTGTTCTCACCCAGGCGGCCCGGGTTCTATCCCCACCGCTACCTCGGAGCTAAAGTGGTTCGGAATCAACTTTTTAAGCTGTAGGTCCCGGGTCTCCCTTGCTCGGACAAGCTCTGCTTTTGAGGGGTTTTCTACTAAAACCTGGGAGATTCGTAATAACAAATTTTAACAAATTGAGATTCAGAAACAACAACCGCAAATTTTGGGTATACAAAAAATTGTTTGATGGATACTTGCCGATATCCAGTTATCGAAATTGCAGGAAACTCACCTGAAACAAAAAAAAATTAATTAATATTTTTTTATATTATAAGTCGTATCTCAAAAGCAGATATTGTGATAATGATATGGTATTTGACATTCAAAAATTATTATTGTATGCCTATCAACAAGCTTGAGTAAAAGTAGAATAACACCTGCAAGAGACGGAATATTCTTTTCTACGAAATATTTTTTATAATAATAATAATAATAATAATAATAATCTTTATTCACAAAAAATGGTAGTTTTCCGAGTAGAATTGCCTAAAGGCAAGGAAACTCGAATTATAAATGTTAATTTTACTTCTACGAAAAAAGAGCTTGAGAGTAACTCGGTATAATATTTTAATTAGTGCGTATTTAGTTTACATATTAATAATGTAGAAACCATTGAATTTATAAACAAAGTGAGAATTGACCGTTTTAAAAGTTATATTAGGTAAGATTTTGTAGCTGAATAAGAAGGATAAACTTTTGTCGCTGTCATAGTGAGAAAAAAACCGCGGCTTATGAGATTTTTATTGTATGCAATTATGTGTGTGTCTTCAAATATATATTTTTATTTTTTCCTATCTCTCTTCGCAAAACACGATGCAATTATATTTAGTCATTTGGATTTTTTCATTCTAACATTTTTTTCTGGTGATATTTGATTTTCAAATATTGTGATATAACTTTATTCTTTCTCGTATCATATTTCACTTCATTAAATAATTTAGTAGTTTTCTTACCGCACTGTGAAATTTTGAACCATTTTTATTGTTCATTATGAGAAATGTCATGGAACAATCTTAACAGTGGCCATTTCAACACAAAATTTCAATAATATTAGTTTTTCTATAATTGCACTAACCAACTGATCCATGATTTTCAATGAATAATAAATAACTCCAAAAACCGGGACAGCACCAATAATTTTTTAAACAAAAAACAATGGGTTCAAGAAACTTGCATTACTCTACGATCATTAAGCAAAATACATACCGTATGTATTTGTATTTAACAGATTTTAAAGTACATATTAAAATCCGTATACAAAATTTATGATAACTATTCAAGTGTACATTTTTTTTAAATTTGTTATGAACCTAATGATTCTCCACTCGTAATACAGACAGTAATAATCATTATTATCAGCGAAGTCACGTCAAAAAATTGCTTCTTTCAGTTAGGTCTCTAAAATGTTTTAGAACGTTGAATAATAATTTCAAGGAGAAAAGTTATGAAGCCTGAATTATTTCAATAATAAATTGATTTTAACGTTCCTTGTGACTGATATCGAGTTGGTCGTCTACAATATTTTCATCAAACTGCCACTTCCGCTCAAATCTTTTAACCAGAATTACCCTGTCAGTACAAAAAAAAAAAATATCGAGATCTACAGACTCCCAGTAATTTTAGTCTTGCTGAAGAAAAAACTAATTTGTATTTTCGGTCCCGATGAGATAAACCCACTGAGGCGTAAGTTGATTACGACTGAATCCTCGAGCACACGTCTGTTTACCGACGAAAAAAAGTGATAAGTGAACCGTGAGACCGTGACAAAAGACGGTCTGTGGGTAAAATTCGTTACAAACCAAATATTTGTGAGTGGGATTTAGAACTGTTCGGGAGTGATCTCGGGTTGTTTGTCTTCCTTTTCACAGGTTTGTTTGAGAGTAATAGATAATGGTGAATAGTGAATAAATAAAGTTCAAACCCATTTATCATAGGTCAACCGGTATTTACTCTATTTCATGAATTCTTAGTATAACCCTGGCGCCTACTGAATTTATATGAACGAGTGCGTCTAAAGGCCACATCACAGACACACTTGCATATAACATACCATGAGTACATAGCGTAGTTCAGCCAATCAAAATGCCAGTAACGTCGTATATTTGCATTTTGATGGGGTGAATTCGTTATGTCTTCATGCTATGCGCTATGCAGCTGTGTCCAGGTCAATCCGGGCCAATTTGAAGTCGAAAAATGAAAAACAAAAACGAACGATAAATCGAAGTTGGGTTAGATAAGCCAGGATAGGTTAGATCAAAATTATCTAATCCAACATGATTTGTCTAAATTATCTTGCCGGAGGCCTTTTTGAGCGAAATTGAAGTTGGAAAATGAATAACAGAAACGAGCAATAAATCGAAGTTAGGTTAGATAAGCCAGGTTAGGTTGGATCAAAACTATCTAATCCAAACCGAATTGTCTGAATAAGCTTGCCGAGGGGCTGTCTGAGCCAAATTGAAGTGGAAAAATGAAAAACAAAGACGAATAAGAAATCGAAGTTGGGTTAGATGAGCCAGGTTAGGTTAGATCACAACTATCTAATCCAACTATCTAACTTCGATTTATTGCTCGTTTTTGTTTTTCATTTTTCGACTACAAATTGGCCCGGATAGCCTCTTGGCCAGTTGATTCACTCAATTCGGGTTGGATTAGATAGTTCTGATTCAATTTGGTTTGGATTAGATAGTTCTGATCTAACCTAACCTGGATTATGTGATGGGCTTAACGTGCATGGCATTACACGTTAAAAGGTAAGGACTGCATCTTCCCTAGGTAGCACAAGTCTCCAGAAGACTTCTGACAAAAAAAATGATTTAGGAAATCACATATTCCATGCGCAATCAATTGTTCACGAACACACTCCAGTCACATCAGCTGTGCTGATGTGATTTCTGTTTTGTCTCTGTTTCATTATCGTTCCGCGAATATTATTCAACTGAGATGCTTTAGTGTAAAGGATGTTTCCACAACGTAGATAGCAAGCTATGTCTTTCATGATGAAAAAGTCTTTGACAAGTAACAAAATACTGTTGCAGCCGCTTTTCTCCAATTTGGGTTAACATATTGTACTACAAAGTGCTCCAATATTCTTTCTACAGGTTCTCAATTATTTTAGAAAAACGACTCGTGTTTGATGGTCATTTTCATAACATTCTTTATGACAATTGCTGTCTTTAGAGCATCGATCGTATTCCAAACGAGTATTGATGAATACTTTCAAAGGCAGCATCCAGCAGATTGGTGAAAACTTTAATGGATATCTCATCTATCCGGCAGACAATCAAATACATTCCCAACGATAATTTGGTTTCCAAAAAGAACACAGTACCACCCAAGATGTTTTCAAGATTGGGAAAGATAAAGTTGCATGCCTCGAGTGTGGCGTAGATATATCTATCACTCCGTGTGATTTATCTTGCTTTCAACTGTATCTTTTATAAAGCTTTATCAGAGAAGCGCTATCAGGGTTTTCGTAGCGAACGACCTGTTCAAATGTCAGTCAATCCACGCATGTAACAAAAAGTAGAAGTTAAAAATTCCATTTTCCAACTGACAGCACATGTGCGACATGACTTCAACGATAGCGATGCAATAAAATCTGTATTTTCTGTGTAAAACTTTTTTCTCTGAAAAATCATACTAGGACCAAAAAATGTCTAAAGACAAAAAATATCGGTGAAGTAATTCTTAGTCCATTCCGAGAGGGAAACTACTCTTTCATTAGGTGTACATCATAACATTTTCATTAATTCATTATTAATTTTAAATAAATTCATTATTCGAAATGTCGAAAACTCGCCAGAAATTATTTTTGCGCAAAAAAAAACATTTGAAAACTGATTCAGAGCTAACCAACTTTAGAACGGTTAGATAGACCAATTCTGCGAACTCCAATCGATTCAGAATGGCCGAATTAGTATATACTAAGAATTTGAACGAAAAAAATCTACGGGCAAAAAAGTCGAGTATAAGTCATGATGGATAATTTTTTGAACTTTTTAAATTTAAATTTTTCAAATTTCAAATTTTTATCCCCGAACGTATTTCGACGTGCTGATTCCGAATCTTTGAACGAAAATGTCGAAAACTCATCAGAAATATTTTTCGCGCCAAAAAAACATTTGAAAACTAATTCAGAGCTTACCAACTCGAGAACGAAATCTGCGAACGCCAGTCGATTCAAAATGGCCAAATTAGTATGAATTGTTATTTTCGAGTCAATCGAAAGAAACTAAAAATTACTCGAAAAAGTTGCAAGGGGTTCACCTCTAAAAATCATTAAAAGAACCAAGTTGTCACATCGACTTGAAATTCGCACTGTTTACGTAAAATTTCATGCTCATTCCAAAAATGTATGATTTTCTATGCTCAGATATAAGATTTAGCCGAAAAAAGGTGTTTAAGATAAAACAATAAATTTTCTGAAATTTTTTATTTTTCATTTTTCGTATTGAAAATTTTTGTCCTCGGACGTATTTTGACGTGCTGATTCCGAATCTTTTAACAATAATGTCGAAAACTCATCAGAAATATTTTTAACGGCGAAAAAACCATAAAAAAACTGATTTAGAGCTGACCAATTCGAGAACGGTTAGAGATAGTCAAATTCTACGAACTCCAATCGATTCAGAATGGTCGAATTAGAATATATTGTGAATTTCGAGTCAATCGAAAGAAATTAAAAATTACTCGAAAAAGTTGCAAGGGGTTCATCCCTAAAAATCATCAAAAATACTAAGTCGTCACATCGACTTGAAATTTGCACTGTATACGTAAAATTTTATGCTCATTCCAAAAATGTATGATTTTCTATGCTCAAATATGAGATTTAGCCGAAAAAAGGTGTTTAAGATAAAACATTAAATTTTCTGAAATTTTTTATTTTTCATTTTTCGAATTTAAAATTTTTGTCCTCGGACGTATTTTGACGTGCTGATTCCGAATCTTTTATTAATAATGTCGAAAACACATCAGAAATATTTTTGACGGCAAAAAAACCATAAAAAAACTGATTTAAAGCTGACCAACTCGAGAACGGTTAGAGATAGTCAAATTCTGCAAACGCCAGTCGATTCAAAATGGCTGAATTAGTATTATTGAGTATGTATTAGGGAATTATTTTATGACAAGGTACTAAAATGAACCTTTCTCCTGTTCTCCTTATGTAACCATCCAATCTCCTTCAATTTATTTGATACTCGTTGTCGCCTACTTACACCAAAAATCATACGCGGGCATGAGCTTCGAACTTTCTGGATCTTATTTTTATACATAAGAGTCAAATTATGTCCATACAACGTATCCGCGTAATTGAATGGTAATTATCTTTCTGTGCCTCCTAAATTTTTTTCATTATTTTTCATTAGAGATGATTACTTCACTGCTTTCATTAGGTGTACAAATGACTAGTTGTTTCCTCCTCGGTCCATTCGGTATATGAACTTGAAGATATCCTGAGATATTTTCTCATTATTCGTTCTAAAAGACTCACTGTTGCAGAATAATCCTCCCATACGTCTCAAGAAGTAATCAATCTCTATAAATGCACCCTTCCTTGTCATTTCCCATATCTATTAGAGTCGGAAATGACGAACCGACATGACAGTTTCATCCAGGAGCAGCGAATAGTATATTCTCCAATATTAATATGTCTGTTTTGAAGCTCTTCAAAATTCTCAGTTGGATGAAATATCAGCCGTAAAATTCTTAAAATTCGTTGCTAATGGATTTTTCATACCACTCAACACATCCTAGATCAAATTACATAATAAGAATTCATCGTTCATCATTAATTAGATACAGATACTGCAAAAAATATACCTACGAACTTTCAACAAGGCCAAATTAGTGCTAAATATATCAACTATTCATTATTGCTGAAGCAGATGGTTCTGAAAGTGGCATTCACTCAACATATCAATAATAAATGTTTGTAATTTCGTTTCAATATGGCGACGTTTGATTATTAAAGTGACGGTTATATTTGCACTAATGTGAATATGAAAGTTCATATTTACATTAGTTAGAAAGTAAGTTAGAAATTCCACCGTTTCAAACATTCGGAAATTTCCTGGAGGCAAAAAGTTACAGCTTAAGTGTTAAGCTAGCATAACCCCTTTTCATCCGGAACTGCTTGAGTTAGAAATTTGAGAGTTGTGTTACTTGAAAGTTATTAAAAAGTTAGAAATTCTAGCGTTTCAATCATCAAAATATTTTCAGCAGGAAAAAAGTTACAAGACGGCTGTGCCAGCTCAAGGATTAAGCTAGCACAACCCGTTTTTCTCCGGAACAGCTTGAGTTGGAAAATCCAGATTTGTCTGTATGGGAATTTTATCCAGTCGCTCATGACCTACGCAGAAGAATTTTAGATGAATGCCGTACAGAGACTCCGGAAAATCGCTCATACTTCTGTATGGAACTGGATGGTTCACATTTCGAACCCTCCATATGATGATATTATTTCAGGTAATGAAAAATAAAAATATCTTGATAATAGTAAGTTTTCACTAAAACTTCCAAAACTCTTGATCGATTCTCAATTCACTGTTCCTTCTTCACATCAATGATTTGTTGGGAGCTACCTCATGTCCAGTGAACAATTTTGCAGATGACAGTTTCCTTCATGCCGCTTTCTCTTCCAAAGCTCCGATAAGAGCCAGTGAATGAAATAAATACGGACTTAACCAGAATTCTAGAATGGAATTCAATGGGAATTAAAACCAAGAATGTCTATTCTCTAGAAAGGCCGATCTCACAGTAGCCAGCGTAATGTCAGAAGTATCTATACCAATGAAATCTTCCATTTCAATGCTCGGTATTACCATCAGCAGTACCCTCTCATGGGAGAACCATGCGAGGTCCAATGCCAAAAATGCCTCTCAAAAACTCTTTTTTCTGTTTCGCGCCAAGAAGTATTTTACTTCTCGTCAACTGATTATAAGGCAGATTCGACCTGTTTTGGAATACTGTTCCCATATATGGAGTGCAGCACCCAAACACAGATTAAAACTTCTAGATTCGGTCCAAAAGAGAGCAATTCTTCTGGTCGGTGATACTTCGCTAACAGGCTCGCTTACTTCTTTGAAACATCGCAAAAAGGTTGGCGATCTGTCTCTGTTTTACAGATATTTTCACGGACGATGCTCTTCAATCGTTCTACCGTTAGCGGTCTCATCGAGATTGACCCGTCGAGCTCAGTCCTCCCATCCATATGCCGTCACTTGAGACATGCCGCACATCTGCTTCCCAGGGCTTGTGTTTCTATAGAACAGCAAAGCTTTGGAACTCACTGCCTCGGGAGGTGTTCCCTAAGGCATACAGCCTTCAGAAATTCAAGAAAAACACCAATTTCTACCCACTTTCCCCTCGGCTCTCACGATGTTCTTTGAACAATACTGGATTTTCTTTTTCGTAGGGACCAAAAAAAAAATTACATCGATGTATTTGTGATTAAATTCCCTTAAAACGATGTACAACAACTCACAAGTTATAGTCTGAAAATTCTGAAACAGGGGGTGCTGGGGATGAGGAGGTTGATAGCACATTGATGACATATTTGGTGGAATAGGTCCCCGTCGACATAAAAATAGACGGGTGATAATGGGGTTGACAAGTTTCAGCTAGGACACACTTTATAAAGTTCCTCTCAGTACTCTGGCGGTCAGTGTACACTTGATAAGGATCGGAGATACTGAACCGATTGAAACATCGTGCTCATATAAACAACGATCTAGACAATGAAAGTCTACAATGAAAGTAATCAATACTATCCCAATAGGCACGTACGTTTTTCAAACGTATTATAAACGTGGCATTGGTTAAATGAACGTTTCTGGTTGAAAATTTTAACGACAATAATTTAGTGTAATCTTCAACGTTGAAAGAATACGTACTAAAGATGTGTTTTCAACGTTACTTTCTCAACAACTCGTTAAATATACGTTTAACAAACGTTATGTTAATTCAAAATGAATTTTTAATCAAACTCGCTTTATGCGATCCATTTATCAATGTTTATGATACGTTCCTTATCGTTTTATTTGGTCAAAACAATGTTGTTTTATTGAGTATCTTCGACGTTCAGAAAACCTGATTGAAAACGGCAATAAGGCGATAATTAGTAAGCAATTGGTTTAAAATAACGTTGTAACACGCGACATTTTTTCGTTGAAAAAACGTTCGCTTTTCAACCATTTCACAACGTTATTTCAACGTCCTTGTGCCCATAATTTTTGTTTCCATAACAAGCTCAGTCTACCTACGGCACTGGAACGTCTGGTCTGCGATGATGGGTGATGAGCACCGATGGGTTGTTTCGGTTACCATCAGGTGTGGTGGAAAGAGTAGAGGTATGTATATATCGAGCAAAGTCAATCGAAAATCCAATTATTTTTTTCCGAATACACGACGGTCGGACGTAACGAGGGTCCGACATAAAATGTTTGCGTTGGTTGGGTTTCGTTCGTTCAAGAGAGGCAGGCATTCGTTTTTCATATCCGTTGTTCGCTCGTTGGTTTGGGTCGGCGAATCTGTTATTATTGGATAGATATGTCGGTTTCAATTTAGGCAGCATAAATCCTGAATGGGGTGGAAATTTGAAACGACATCGAAATATTTCCGATTAAAAAATGGATACTCTGCAGATTGGATATTCAGTGAACCGAGGGGGCGGAAAGGAAAAAAAAACTGGATATACTTCACTGAAACCGCACGACATTATCGATAACTACAAATGTAAAAAGCAGCTCAAGCATATTCTACTTACTATAACTTGTTTCTTCCAGTCATTCCAGTAGCTTTCTATTGACTTTTTTATCACTCCTCGACAACCCAAATCTTCTAATACGTCTAAGAGCTGCTTGTGACTTACCATATCAAACTCTTTGGTGAGATCTAGAAAGAGATCTATCGTTTTTTTTTCAGTCTGTATTTTAAAGTTTTTTCTATTTTTTTTCAATAGTAGAGATTGAGAAATCTACTGATTGGTTCGACATAGTTCATCCAAGACTAGTTTAGAGAAGAAAAAAATAATCGTTACCATGGGGTTGCAGAGAAAGAAGCTATGGAGTGGTCAGACTGATCTCCAGTTTATCTCCACTTGGCTTCTTTCTGAAGGACCATTTGAGAAACAAAATAGATTTATGCAACATAACCAAAATCGTGAGACAATTTTTTAGATTTTTGACCCCCCTCCCTCCTTGGTGAGATATCGTGAGATTTTGCTCGACCCCCACCCCTCTACCCTAATCTCACGTGAGATTTTTCCAAATGCGTATTTGTGATGTAAATGAGTCAATCTTCGCTCAAACTCCTTTATCAGTGCGTAAGCCGAGTCCACCCTCTCCCCCACGTGAGTATTAGGGAGGTTTCCCTCGACCCCCCCCCCAAACGCCTCACGTAATTAATGGATGCCCCATTAGAACTTCTTCGAATCCCATAAATAAGTGGGAATTGTCTAGTTTAAACACTGAATATCCCTTCAAAAATCTTAGTTACAGCATAAATGAATGAAAAACATCACACGCGTTTATTTTCTGACGATGTTCCTTTCGAAAATTTAGTTAATACGTTGGAGCATGTTTTGCGATACTACTCAAAAAGGCATTTTTCAGTGACCCAGTATGTATATTTTCCATCGAGTATTGATAGTACTCCACCCGGTACTTCAGCCATGTTTTTGAAAAAAAAAGACAACATAGCATCCTCAATTCAACTAAAAATAGTTAAAGCTCTCGCCTACTTCAGATGTTTCCCGGTCTCTAGAAAACAGGTAAAAACATATTGGATGTTATCTAAAAACCAATAATCCTTGTCAGATAGCTCCTCTCACTCTAAATTTATAACTCTATCAATCCGGCTTTCATTCATTTATTCATTAACTCTTTTTTATTCTCGGACATTTCGAATAAAGAGGTTCTAATCTATGAAAGAATTTCTTCATTCAAATAAACCTCGAAACAAGAGCCATCTCATCCAGACTGAGAAACACCACAACTCATAAAAAGGTGTCATAAAATATTTCCTTAATCTAATCTACTCCGTATTTTACAGAATTTATGACCGACACATGTGAAGTGAGAAGTGAGGATCATTAGATATTGCGATCACCAAACTTAATTAGGATTATGGACATATATTTTTCAGGATATGGAGGATAAATTCAATCTCGCTCCGTTTATGATTCGAGATTTTATGATTTTATGAAGTATTCTCGTTGAGAACCTGCTCGATTTCAATAAGTAAATCGGAGATAGTAGTAAAAAATAAAAAATGTTGCAAGCGAGGTTGCAAGAATCTGATACTGAAATAAGGACCGAAGTGAAGGAGTCAAATGAATGCTACAAAATCAAATTTCACTAGACATGTGATCAATGGATAATTTAAGAGTGAAATAAAGTCGCAATATTCCTTCCCTAACCAAGGAAGATGGAACACTAGCGACTAACATTCTACCAATAAATGCCGGTGTTCCGCAAAGATCCATTCTAACACCAACACTTTTTCCTCTTCACATTAATGATTTGTGCTTTATCTTCCAAAGCTCCGATATCAGCCAGTGAAAGCACAACGAACGAGTGAGAATCGTGAACGATTTGAATATGAACTTGGCAAAAATTCTATAACAACTTAGAATTTAATGCGAAAAACTCACAACAAACTTGTGACATGAATTAGGACTGCTGTTTTTGGAAATGTGTGTTTGATAGATATGTGGCCATTAGAACAGGAGTACTTGAATCTTCAGTAGGTATTTGTCAAATTTTGAAAATCTTTCAAAACGTTTCGTACATAAAATATTCATTTGTTTTTGCATGTTTTCTAAAATATCGCCAAAAAGCCAGTTTAAATATAAAAATAATAATAATGTATCTAGCTTTTTCTGAACTCCACCACTGGTAGTAGACACTTTATTCTGATGCGTAGACCGTTTCATTTCACTGACTTTAATGGATATCCAACGCATTTTCTTGTCGTTCTAACCTGTATTTTACGTATCTCGTACAAAGAGAAAATTACCAAACAATCTTACATGAAAATAATTCTTTAAATGTACCCTTCTCTTGCTAGTGAAACAATAACTATAATATATATTTAAATTATGCAGATCACAAGAAATGGCGCATGTGAAATTTTTGAGCAATTTGCCTCAGGTCGCTACATCTGCTGAATGGGTCGTTATAGATTCGAGAGCATATTTCTAATACTTGTTCCTGTTTTACAAATCCACTTATTTCTTACAACAGAACCCAAGACAGGTATTGAGGTAGAAAAACTTTTTCAAAACAAGTTATCATTTATAAACTATTGGACTGAAAGGTGAAAAATAATATTCAATATCCTTCAGGGGCACAGGGTGGTGAAATGTAAAATGTGTGTTCTTCATTATACCAAGTGCCTACAAATGAATATTATTATCCATCATTGTAAAGACTAAAATGATACCTCATCTCTCTATCACTCTCTCTCTTTCTCTCCCCCTTCCCTCCCTCTCTTACCCCTCTCTCTCTCACCCCTCTTGTCACTCTTTCCTCTCTCTCTCTCTCTCTCTCTCCCTTCCCTCTCTTTCCTCTCTCTCTCCCCTCTCTCTTTCCTCTCTCTCCCCTCCCTCTCTCTCGCCCCTCCCTCTCATTTCTCTCTCCCTCCCTCTATTTTCTCTCTCCCTCCCTCTCTGTCCTCTCTCCCTCCCTCTCTTTCCTCTCTTCCTCCCTCTCTTTCCTCTTTCCCTCCCTCTATTTCCTCTCTCCCTCCCTCTTTTTTCTCTCTCCCTCCCTCTCTTTCCTCTCTCCCTCTCTATATTTCCTCCCCCTTCCTATATTTCCTCTCTCCCTCCTTCTCTTTCCTCTCTCCCTCCCTCTCTTTCCTCTCTCCCCCCCTCTCTTTCCTCTCTCCCTCCCTCTCTTTCTTCTCTCCCTCCCACTCATTCCTCTCTTCCTCCCTCTCGCTGTCTGTCTCTCTCTCCCTCCCTCTCTCACGCTGTCTGTCTCTCCCTCCCTCTCTCACTCTCTTTCGCTGTCTCTCTCTCCCTCTCTGCTATAAAACAACAAGTTAAACTCAATAATGAATGAACCTGATGAATTGGTGATCCAATAAATATTTATGTCGGAGGTTAGTTGGGATTGGGATCAGTATATGTTGAGGAAACAAAACTATTGTTTTCTGACCACTGATGTGGGCTTGTATAAAACCAAAATCCTGAGCTTAGTTGCCAAAGTGTTAATTCTGATGGGACTTATGGAGTGCAACGTTGTCATTCATCTGACTTGACGGCATAACCAATGAAATGGAGTAGCATTCTCAATAATTGAGAAGTTGAATTTAGTTCATGTTGCAAGTTCTGATAATCGATGATCCTTCTTTCATAATGAGTTCTACGATTGAGAGTATTACGATTTGGGCGATGTGCTGAATCGCAGTAAACATTGGCGATCTAAAATACTGGTATTTGCTGAGTCATTCTTCACCGCGCTTATAGTAAACAATGGCATACGCTGCCGGATCCGCTATACTACCGGAGAGCAATAATATTTCTGAATCCGTTACTGCGCTCATCGAAGTCGGGTCGATGAGTTGAGTCAAGGCCACCTTTTTCTCTCCTTGTCTACAAGACGCTCTTCGCGGGCCTTCCACAAGTTCCACACTCCACGGTCCTCCAGCACGACGATGGTTGTAAAGTCGTGGTCGTGCAATTCAAAAGCTCTCTTGTCTTTCATGGCCTGCTTATTATGGTCGATTGACGCCATTGACGGGCCCGCAGTCGACCGTCATCTGTTATCCATCGAGTGTGGGGCGGTGGAGAAAGAGATATCTATACTCCGGAATGTGTTGGTATTCATTACGAACAGAGGGTTGGAGGTCTCTTGTACGAGGTGTCGCTCCGCGTCGTTCGCGCAACTGCCGTCGCGTGCGGAAAAGTACTACTTTCCGCACTTGTTAGGTAAATAACTATTTCCTATTACCTAACTATTACCTAACAAGTTCGAAAAGTAGTACTTTTCCGCACGCGACGGCAATTGCCGTTAAGTGCGGAAAAAACATTTTCCGTAAGAGTTAGGTACAATATTTTTTCTACGAGTGTTATTGTCCATCTTATTTATGAAAAAACAAGGTTAAGTTTTTATAATAATGCTACAAAATGACTAATAAGACAGGATAGTTATACATAGATCATTTAGTTAGTCCTAAATATCCTTATTTTCAACAGTACAAAAATCGTGCGGAAAAGTAAAAATCGTACGGAAAAGTAAAAATCGTGCGGGAAAGTAACTTTTCCGCACGATTTTAAATCGTACGGAAAAGTACAACTTTCAAAACGAAAAATCGTGCGGAAAAGTTACTTTTCCGCACGCTCGTATGAAAAGACATTTTCCGTAAGAGTTAGGTACAATATTTTCCCTACGAGTGTTTTTGTCCATCTTATTAATAAAAAAACAAGGTTTTTAATCAACAATTTCTTATAATAAGCTACAAAATGACACATAAGACTGAATCGTTACATATATCATTTAGTTACTCCTAAATATCCTCATTTAAAACAATACAAAAATCGTGCGGAAAAGTAAAAATCGTACGGAAAATTTTAAATCGTACGGAAAAGTACAACTTTCAAAACGAAAAATCGTGCGGAAAAGTAACTTTACGGCAGGAAAAGTAACTTTACGGCAGGAAAGTTTATGATAAAAAGTGTTATTAATTAAAAATATTACAGATTTGTTCATGATTCAGATGGTCGTAGAAAAAGTATAGTGTACAATTTGCATGAAATGACGCATTTTCCACTCGTAGGTATATGAACTATTGTAGTACTCGCTACGCTCGTATCTCTCTGTCTGTCTAAGCGTACATTATTGACAGTTTTTATTCTTATAAATATCTCGCTGAACATCAAGGGTTCTAAATATTCATTTTCATTACCAATTTCCCCGAAATATAATTTCGAAGTAATCGGCCCTGTACGTTGAAGAGTCTCTCAGGCATTCAGTTATAAAAAAAAGGAGTATGCCAGCGAATACCATAAAAGAATGAAGCCGCTTTGGAGCACACACAAATCATTCGGACAGATGGCATAAATTAAATTTGGAGATCGAAGACGAATGTGCGTTCGCTCCGTTCGAGATTTTAACATGGCCAACACGGCATTTCGGTACTCTTCCATTGTGAAACTCCCTTTTCAGTCTCCGAGATTAACATTCATAATTTTTCGTCACGTCTACAAGTATTAATCAAATGGAAATCGATGTTGTTCTGTATTACGCGATATAAGATGGTCGTCTACACTGGATGGTTTATGTTTTTTTTTTTCATCAAAGTTCTTTCTTGTTGAGATGAGCATCTTGAAGGAACCACCCACAGAATGCACGAAAACATACACGACTGTTAATACGTTTTTTTTTTTGTTTCATAAAAAGAGCATACAAAGCAGTCAGATTATTAGCCAACACGATATTTCGGTACTCTTCGGTACTCTTCTTGGAAGACCGGCAATAAAGGTAATCAATTTACATCATTGTCTCAAACTTTCCAAGAACGTTCAAACTAATTTAAATAGATGGGGTCCGGTTTGATCTTGTCCAGCGGTGCTTTTAAGTCATACATTTAAGATAGCTATTGAGTGTTAATTTTCTCATAGGTAATATTATGAGCCTATGTTGAATAAAGTATTGAGCTTTTTTTGTCTAAGAACTACGTTTGAAGAAAAAATCTTGTGTGTATTTTGAGCACACAGTTCGTTGTTTAAAGTTCAATAGGTTTATATTTTGTCTTCCCAAAAGAGCTTTTTGAAAATGAAAACAAGTGGCTTTACAAAAAAAATTACTGAAAAATTTCTTTTTGAAGTGAGCTCCACCACAGTAATCGAATTTCTATCCCCTATTAGTTCTTCAGAACCAATGCAGTTTTTTTCAGAGACATCGAAAGATAATACTTAAATTCGACTCCGTAAAACTTTTTCCTATTCGGTATGAACGCACACAATTTTCGGTCACGTCTGTCTATCACAACAGATTCAGATGATAAGAATCTTGTAGCATCATGAGGTGTTACAAGCTATCGATGGTGCTATATACAGAGACTTTTTGTATTTGGCATTCGTCTCAGATTTCAGATTACGATCTGAAATGAACCGACGAAAGTTTCAGAGGTCGTGTCTGAACACGTGTGGGCACGCCCGCACAAACATTAGCATCGAGAACTTGTATTGTTTTCTCGAATCCCTGGCTTCGAAAACGTCCGTGAGCGTATGCGACTGAAAAGATCTACATACACACCTATACAGGAGAAACCCGTAGGGGGATTTTCAGGCAGAATGACGTAATATTTCAGAAATCTGAGATGTTGGATGTAGGTACTTATCGTGAAGATTTGAATATAGAATATAATAGAATAGTTTCTTTGCTTTACCAAGTTATAAATTAGTCAGTAAAGATTGAAAACCCAATATAACAGGAAAAATAATAATAATAGGAAAAACGTCGAAACATGAGAAATAAAAAAGTTCCAAAAATTATCTATCATGATAAACTCGACTTTTTTTCTGTAGATTTTTTCCGTTCAATTTCTCAGTATATACCAATGCGGCCATTATGAATGAATTAGCATTCGCAGAATTGGTCTATCTCTGACCGTTCTCGAGTTGGTCAGCTCTGAATCAGTTTTCAAATGGTTATTTTGGCGCCAAAAATATTTTTGATAAGTTTTCGACATTTTCGTTCAAAGATTCGAAATCAGCACGTCAAAATACGTCTAATGACAAAAATTTGAAATTTGAAAAATGAAAAATAAAGATGTTCAAAAATTTATATCTCATGATTTACTCGACTTTTTTGTCAGTCGATTTTTTCCGTTCAAATTCTCAGTATATACTATATCATCCATTCTAAATCGACTGGCGTTCGCAGAATTAGTCTATCTCTAACCGTTCTCGAGTTGGTCAGCTCTGAATCAGTTTTCAAATGGTTATTTTGGCGACAATATTTTTGATAAGTTTTCGACATTTTCGTTCAAAGATTCGAAATCAGCACGTCAAAATACGCCTAATGACAAAAATTTGAAATTTGAAAAATGAAAAATAAAGATGTTCAAAAATTTATATCTCATGATTTACTCGACTTTTTTGTCAGTCGATTTTTTCCGTTCAAATTCTCAGTATATACTATATCGGCCATTCTAAATCGACTGGCGTTCGCAGAATTAGTCTATCTCTAACCGTTCTCGAGTTGGTCAGCTCTGAATCAGTTTTCAAATGGTTTTTTTGGCGCCAAAAATATTTTTGATAAGTTTTCAACATTTTCGTTCAAAGATTCGAAATCAGCACGTCAAAATACGTCTAATGACAAAAATTTGAAATTTGAAAAATGAAAAATAAAGATGTTCAAAAATTTATATCTCATGATTTACTCGACTTTTTTGTCAGTCGATTTTTTCCGTTCAAATTCTCAGTATATACTATATCGGCCATTCTAAATCGACTGGCGTTCGCAGAATTAGTCTATCTCTAACCGTTCTCGAGTTGGTCAGCTCTGAATCAGTTTTCAAATGGTTATTTTGGCGCCAAAAATATTTTTGATGAGTTTTCGACATTTTCGTTCAAAGATTCGAAATCAGCAAGTCAAAATACGTCTAACGACAAAAAATTTGAAATTTGAAAACTGAAAAATAAAGATGTTCAAAAATTTATATCTCATGATTTACTCGACTTTTTTGTCAGTCGATTTTTTCCGTTCAAATTCTCAGTATATACTATATCGGCCATTCTAAATCGACTGGCGTTCGCAGAATTAGTCTATCTCTAACCGTTCTCGAGTTGGTCAGCTCTGAATCAGTTTTCAAATGGTTATTTTGGCGCCAAAAATATTTTTGATAAGTTTTCGACATTTTCGTTCAAAGATTCGAAATCAGCACGTCAAAATACGTCTAATGACAAAAATTTGAAATTTGAAAAATGAAAAATAAAGATGTTCAAAAATTTATATCTCATGACTTACTCGACTTTTTTGTCAGTCGATTTTTTCCGTTCAAATTCTCAGTATATACTATATCGGCCATTCTAAATCGACTGGCGTGCGCAGAATTAGTCTATCTCTAACCGTTCTCGAGTTGGTCAGCTCTGAATCAGTTTTCAAATGGTTATTTTGGCGCCAAAAATATTTTTGATAAGTTTTCGACATTTTCGTTAAAAGATTCGAAATCAGCACGTCAAAATACGTCTAATGACAAAAATTTGAAATTTGAAAAATGAAAAATAAAGATGTTCAAAAATTTATATCTCATGATTTACTCGACTTTTTTGTCAGTCGATTTTTTCCGTTCAAATTCTCCGTATATACTATATCGGCCATTCTAAATCGACTGGCGTTCGCAGAATTAGTCTATCTCTAACCGTTCTCGAGTTGGTCAGCTCTGAATCAGTTTTCAAATGGTTATTTTGGCGCCAAAAATATTTTTGATAAGTTTTCGACATTTTCGTTCAAAGATTCGAAATCAGCACGTCAAAATACGTCTAATGACAAAAATTTGAAATTTGAAAAATGAAAAATAAAGATGTTCAAAAATTTATATCTCATGATTTACTCGACTTTTTTGTCAGTCGATTTTTTCCGTTCAAATTCTCAGTATATACTATATCGGCCATTCTAAATCGACTGGCGTTCGCAGAATTAGTCTATCTCTAACCGTTCTCGAGTTGGTCAGCTCTGAATCAGTTTTCAAATGGTTATTTTGGCGCCAAAAATATTTTTGATGAGTTTTCGACATTTTCGTTCTAAGATTCGAAATCAGCAAGTCAAAATACGTCTAACGACAAAAAATTTGAAATTTGAAAACTGAAAAATAAAGATGTTCAAAAATTTATATCTCATGATTTACTCGACTTTTTTGTCAGTCGATTTTTTCCGTTCAAATTCTCAGTATATACTATATCGGCCATTCTAAATCGACTGGCGTTCGCAGAATTAGTCTATCTCTAACCGTTCTCGAGTTGGTCAGCTCTGAATCAGTTTTCAAATGGTTATTTTGGCGCCAAAAATATTTTTGATAAGTTTTCGACATTTTCGTTCGAAGATTCGAAATCAGCACGTCAAAATACGTCTAATGACAAAAATTTGAAATTTGAAAAATGAAAAATAAAGATGTTCAAAAATTTATATCTCATGACTTACTCGACTTTTTTGTCAGTCGATTTTTTCCGTTCAAATTCTCAGTATATACTATATCGGCCATTCTAAATCGACTGGCGTTCGCAGAATTAGTCTATCTCTAACCGTTCTCGAGTTGGTCAGCTCTGAATCAGTTTTCAAATGGTTATTTTGGCGCCAAAAACATTTTTGATAAGTTTTTGACATTTTCGTTCAAAGATTCGAAATCAGCACGTCAAAATACGTCTAATGACAACAATTTGAAATTTGAAAAATGAAAAATAAAGATGTTCAAAAATTTATATCTCATGATTTACTCGACTTTTTTGTCAGTCGATTTTTTCCGTTCAAATTCTCAGTATATACTATATCGGCCATTCTAAATCGACTGGCGCTCGCAGAATTAGTCTATCTCTAACCGTTCTCGAGTTGGTCAGCTCTGAATCAGTTTTCAAATGGTTATTTTGGCGCCAAAAATATTTTTGATAAGTTTTCGACATTTTCGTTCAAAGATTCGAAATCAGCACGTCAAAATACGTCTAATGACAAAAATTTGAAATTTGAAAAATGAAAAATAAAGATGTTCAAAAATTTATATCTCATGATTTACTCGACTTTTTTGTCAGTCGATTTTTTCCGTTCAAATTCTCAGTATATACTATATCGGCCATTCTAAATCGACTGGCGTTCGCAGAATTAGTCTATCTCTAACCGTTCTCGAGTTGGTCAGCTCTGAATCAGTTTTCAAATGGTTATTTTGGCGCCAAAAATATTTTTGATAAGTTTTCGACATTTTCGTTCAAAGATTCGAAATCAGCACGTCAAAATACGTCTAATGACAAAAATTTGAAATTTGAAAAATGAAAAATAAAGATGTTCAAAAATTTATATCTCATGATTTACTCGACTTTTTTGTCAGTCGATTTTTTCCGTTCAAATTCTCAGTATATACTATATCGGCCATTCTAAATCGACTGGCGTTCGCAGAATTAGTCTATCTCTAACCGTTCTCGAGTTGGTCAGCTCTGAATCAGTTTTCAAATGGTTATTTTGGCGCCAAAAATATTTTTGATGAGTTTTCGACATTTTCGTTCTAAGATTCGAAATCAGCAAGTCAAAATACGTCTAACGACAAAAAATTTGAAATTTGAAAACTGAAAAATAAAGATGTTCAAAAATTTATATCTCATGATTTACTCGACTTTTTTGTCAGTCGATTTTTTCCGTTCAAATTCTCAGTATATACTATATCGGCCATTCTAAATCGACTGGCGTTCGCAGAATTAGTCTATCTCTAACCGTTCTCGAGTTGGTCAGCTCTGAATCAGTTTTCAAATGGTTATTTTGGCGCCAAAAATATTTTTGATAAGTTTTCGACATTTTCGTTCGAAGATTCGAAATCAGCACGTCAAAATACGTCTAATGACAAAAATTTGAAATTTGAAAAATGAAAAATAAAGATGTTCAAAAATTTATATCTCATGACTTACTCGACTTTTTTGTCAGTCGATTTTTTCCGTTCAAATTCTCAGTATATACTATATCGGCCATTCTAAATCGACTGGCGTTCGCAGAATTAGTCTATCTCTAACCGTTCTCGAGTTGGTCAGCTCTGAATCAGTTTTCAAATGGTTATTTTGGCGCCAAAAACATTTTTGATAAGTTTTTGACATTTTCGTTCAAAGATTCGAAATCAGCACGTCAAAATACGTCTAATGACAACAATTTGAAATTTGAAAAATGAAAAATAAAGATGTTCAAAAATTTATATCTCATGATTTACTCGACTTTTTTGTCAGTCGATTTTTTCCGTTCAAATTCTCAGTATATACTATATCGGCCATTCTAAATCGACTGGCGCTCGCAGAATTAGTCTATCTCTAACCGTTCTCGAGTTGGTCAGCTCTGAATCAGTTTTCAAATGGTTATTTTGGCGCCAAAAATATTTTTGATAAGTTTTCGACATTTTCGTTCAAAGATTCGAAATCAGCACGTCAAAATACGTCTAATGACAAAAATTTGAAATTTGAAAAATGAAAAATAAAGATGTTCAAAAATTTATATCTCATGATTTACTCGACTTTTTTGTCAGTCGATTTTTTCCGTTCAAATTCTCAGTATATACTATATCGGCCATTCTAAATCGACTGGCGTTCGCAGAATTAGTCTATCTCTAACCGTTCTCGAGTTGGTCAGCTCTGAATCAGTTTTCAAATGGTTATTTTGGCGCCAAAAATGTTTTTGATAAGTTTTTGACATTTTCGTTTAAAGATTCCAAATCAGCACGTCAAAATACGTCTAATGACAAAAATTTGAAATTTGAAAAATGAAAAATAAAGATGTTCAAAAATTTATATCTCATGATTTACTCGACTTTTTTGTCAGTCGATTTTTTCCGTTCAAATTCTCAGTATATACTATATCGGCCATTCTAAATCGACTGGCGCTCGCAGAATTAGTCTATCTCTAACCGTTCTCGAGTTGGTCAGCTCTGAATCAGTTTTCAAATGGTTATTTTGGCGCCAAAAATATTTTTGATAAGTTTTCGACATTTTCGTTCAAAGATTCGAAATCAGCACGTCAAAATACGTCTAATGACAAAAATTTGAAATTTGAAAAATGAAAAATAAAGATGTTCAAAAATTTATATCTCATGATTTACTCGACTTTTTTGTCAGTTGATTTTTTCCGTTCAAATTCTCAGTATATACTATATCGGCCATTCTAAATCGACTGGCCTTCGCAGAATTAGTCTATCTCTAACCGTTCTCGAGTTGGTCAGCTCTGAATCAGTTTTCAAATGGTTATTTTGGCGCCAAAAATATTTTTGATAAGTTTTTGACATTTTCGTTCAAAGATTCGAAATCAGCACGTCAAAATACGTCTAATGACAAAAATTTGAAATTTGAAAAATGAAAAATAAAGATGTTCAAAAATTTATATCTCATGATTTACTCGACTTTTTTGTCAGTCGATTTTTTCCGTTCAAATTCTCAGTATATACTATATCGGCCATTCTAAATCGACTGGCGTTCGCAGAATTAGTCTATCTCTAACCGTTCTCGAGTTGGTCAGCTCTGAATCAGTTTTCAAATGGTTATTTTGGCGCCAAAAATATTTTTGATGAGTTTTCGACATTTTCGTTCAAAGATTCGAAATCAGCAAGTCAAAATACGTCTAACGACAAAAAATTTGAAATTTGAAAACTGAAAAATAAAGATGTTCAAAAATTTATATCTCATGATTTACTCGACTTTTTTGTCAGTCGATTTTTTCCGTTCAAATTCTCAGTATATACTATATCGGCCATTCTAAATCGACTGGCGTTCGCAGAATTAGTCTATCTCTAACCGTTCTCGAGTTGGTCAGCTCTGAATCAGTTTTCAAATGGTTATTTTGGCGCCAAAAATATTTTTGATAAGTTTTCGACATTTTCGTTCAAAGATTCGAAATCAGCACGTCAAAATACGTCTAATGACAAAAATTTGAAATTTGAAAAATGAAAAATAAAGATGTTCAAAAATTTATATCTCATGACTTACTCGACTTTTTTGTCAGTCGATTTTTTCCGTTCAAATTCTCAGTATATACTATATCGGCCATTCTAAATCGACTGGCGTGCGCAGAATTAGTCTATCTCTAACCGTTCTCGAGTTGGTCAGCTCTGAATCAGTTTTCAAATGGTTATTTTGGCGCCAAAAATATATTTGATAAGTTTTCGACATTTTCGTTCAAAGATTCGAAATCAGCACGTCAAAATACGTCTAATGACAAAAATTTGAAATTTGAAAAATGAAAAATAAAGATGTTCAAAAATTTATATCTCATGACTTACTCGACTTTTTTGTCAGTCGATTTTTTCCGTTCAAATTCTCAGTATATACTATATCGGCCATTCTAAATCGACTGGCGTTCGCAGAATTAGTCTATCTCTAACCGTTCTCGAGTTGGTCAGCTCTGAATCAGTTTTCAAATGGTTATTTTGGCGCCAAAAATATTTTTGATAAGTTTTTGACATTTTCGTTCAAAGATTCGAAATCAGCACGTCAAAATACGTCTAATGACAACAATTTGAAATTTGAAAAATGAAAAATAAAGATGTTCAAAAATTTATATCTCATGATTTACTCGACTTTTTTGTCAGTCGATTTTTTCCGTTCAAATTCTCAGTATATACTATATCGGCCATTCTAAATCGACTGGCGCTCGCAGAATTAGTCTATCTCTAACCGTTCTCGAGTTGGTCAGCTCTGAATCAGTTTTCAAATGGTTATTTTGGCGCCAAAAATATTTTTGATAAGTTTTCGACATTTTCGTTCAAAGATTCGAAATCAGCACGTCAAAATACGTCTAATGACAAAAATTTGAAATTTGAAAAATGAAAAATAAAGATGTTCAAAAATTTATATCTCATGATTTACTCGACTTTTTTGTCAGTCGATTTTTCCGTTCAAATTCTCAGTATATACTATATCGGCCATTCTAAATCGACTGGCGTTCGCAGAATTAGTCTATCTCTAACCGTTCTCGAGTTGGTCAGCTCTGAATCAGTTTTCAAATGGTTATTTTGGCGCCAAAAATATTTTTGATAAGTTTTTGACATTTTCGTTCAAAGATTCGAAATCAGCACGTCAAAATACGTCTAATGACAAAAATTTGAAATTTGAAAAATGAAAAATAAAGATGTTCAAAAATTTATATCTCATGATTTACTCGACTTTTTTGTCAGTCGATTTTTTCCGTTCAAATTCTCAGTATATACTATATCGGCCATTCTAAATCGACTGGCGCTCGCAGAATTAGTCTATCTCTAACCGTTCTCGAGTTGGTCAGCTCTGAATCAGTTTTCAAATGGTTATTTTGGCGCCAAAAATATTTTTGATAAGTTTTCGACATTTTCGTTCAAAGATTCGAAATCAGCACGTCAAAATACGTCTAATGACAAAAATTTGAAATTTGAAAAATGAAAAATAAAGATGTTCAAAAATTTATATCTCATGATTTACTCGACTTTTTTGTCAGTTGATTTTTTCCGTTCAAATTCTCAGTATATACTATATCGGCCATTCTAAATCGACTGGCCTTCGCAGAATTAGTCTATCTCTAACCGTTCTCGAGTTGGTCAGCTCTGAATCAGTTTTCAAATGGTTATTTTGGCGCCAAAAATATTTTTGATAAGTTTTTGACATTTTCGTTCAAAGATTCGAAATCAGCACGTCAAAATACGTCTAATGACAAAAATTTGAAATTTGAAAAATGAAAAATAAAGATGTTCAAAAATTTATATCTCATGATTTACTCGACTTTTTTGTCAGTCGATTTTTTCCGTTCAAATTCTCAGTATATACTATATCGGCCATTCTAAATCGACTGGCGTTCGCAGAATTAGTCTATCTCTAACCGTTCTCGAGTTGGTCAGCTCTGAATCAGTTTTCAAATGGTTATTTTGGCGCCAAAAATATTTTTGATAAGTTTTCGACATTTTCGTTCAAAGATTCGAAATCAGCACGTCAAAATACGTCTAATGACAAAAATTTGAAATTTGAAAAATGAAAAATAAAGATGTTCAAAAATTTATATCTCATGACTTACTCGACTTTTTTGTCAGTCGATTTTTTCCGTTCAAATTCTCAGTATATACTATATCGGCCATTCTAAATCGACTGGCGTGCGCAGAATTAGTCTATCTCTAACCGTTCTCGAGTTGGTCAGCTCTGAATCAGTTTTCAAATGGTTATTTTGGCGCCAAAAATATATTTGATAAGTTTTCGACATTTTCGTTCAAAGATTCGAAATCAGCACGTCAAAATACGTCTAATGACAAAAATTTGAAATTTGAAAAATGAAAAATAAAGATGTTCAAAAATTTATATCTCATGACTTACTCGACTTTTTTGTCAGTCGATTTTTTCCGTTCAAATTCTCAGTATATACTATATCGGCCATTCTAAATCGACTGGCGTTCGCAGAATTAGTCTATCTCTAACCGTTCTCGAGTTGGTCAGCTCTGAATCAGTTTTCAAATGGTTATTTTGGCGCCAAAAATATTTTTGATAAGTTTTTGACATTTTCGTTCAAAGATTCGAAATCAGCACGTCAAAATACGTCTAATGACAACAATTTGAAATTTGAAAAATGAAAAATAAAGATGTTCAAAAATTTATATCTCATGATTTACTCGACTTTTTTGTCAGTCGATTTTTTCCGTTCAAATTCTCAGTATATACTATATCGGCCATTCTAAATCGACTGGCGCTCGCAGAATTAGTCTATCTCTAACCGTTCTCGAGTTGGTCAGCTCTGAATCAGTTTTCAAATGGTTATTTTGGCGCCAAAAATATTTTTGATAAGTTTTCGACATTTTCGTTCAAAGATTCGAAATCAGCACGTCAAAATACGTCTAATGACAAAAATTTGAAATTTGAAAAATGAAAAATAAAGATGTTCAAAAATTTATATCTCATGATTTACTCGACTTTTTTGTCAGTCGATTTTTCCGTTCAAATTCTCAGTATATACTATATCGGCCATTCTAAATCGACTGGCGTTCGCAGAATTAGTCTATCTCTAACCGTTCTCGAGTTGGTCAGCTCTGAATCAGTTTTCAAATGGTTATTTTGGCGCCAAAAATGTTTTTGATAAGTTTTTGACATTTTCGTTTAAAGATTCCAAATCAGCACGTCAAAATACGTCTAATGACAAAAATTTGAAATTTGAAAAATGAAAAATAAAGATGTTCAAAAATTTATATCTCATGATTTACTCGACTTTTTTGTCAGTCGATTTTTTCCGTTCAAATTCTCAGTATATACTATATCGGCCATTCTAAATCGACTGGCGCTCGCAGAATTAGTCTATCTCTAACCGTTCTCGAGTTGGTCAGCTCTGAATCAGTTTTCAAATGGTTATTTTGGCGCCAAAAATATTTTTGATAAGTTTTCGACATTTTCGTTCAAAGATTCGAAATCAGCACGTCAAAATACGTCTAAAGACAAAAATTTGAAATTTGAAAAATGAAAAATAAAGATGTTCAAAAATTTATATCTCATGATTTACTCGACTTTTTTGTCAGTTGATTTTTTCCGTTCAAATTCTCAGTATATACTATATCGGCCATTCTAAATCGACTGGCCTTCGCAGAATTAGTCTATCTCTAACCGTTCTCGAGTTGGTCAGCTCTGAATCAGTTTTCAAATGGTTATTTTGGCGCCAAAAATATTTTTGATAAGTTTTTGACATTTTCGTTCAAAGATTCGAAATCAGCACGTCAAAATACGTCTAATGACAAAAATTTGAAATTTGAAAAATGAAAAATAAAGATGTTCAAAAATTTATATCTCATGATTTACTCGACTTTTTTGTCAGTCGATTTTTTCCGTTCAAATTCTCAGTATATACTATATCGGCCATTCTAAATCGACTGGCGCTCGCAGAATTAGTCTATCTCTAACCGTTCTCGAGTTGGTCAGCTCTGAATCAGTTTTCAAATGGTTATTTTGGCGCCAAAAATATTTTTGATAAGTTTTCAACATTTTCGTTCAAAGATTCGAAATCAGCACGTAAAAATACGTCTAATGACAAAAATTTGAAATTTGAAAAATGAAAAATAAAGATGTTCAAATATTTATATCTCATGATTTACTCGACTTTTTTGTCAGTCGATTTTTTCCGTTCAAATTCTCAGTATATACTATATCGGCCATTCTAAATCGACTGGCGTTCGCAGAATTAGTCTATCTCTAACCGTTCTCGAGTTGGTCAGCTCTGAATCAGTTTTCAAATGGTTATTTTGGCGCCAAAAATATTTTTGATAAGTTTTTGACATTTTCGTTCAAAGATTCGAAATCAGCACGTCAAAATACGTCTAATGACAAAAATTTGAAATTTGAAAAATGAAAAATAAAGATGTTCAAAAATTTATATCTCATGACTTACTCGACTTTTTTGTCAGTCGATTTTTTCCGTTCAAATTCTCAGTATATACTATATCGGCCATTCTAAATCGACTGGCGCTCGCAGAATTAGTCTATCTCTAACCGTTCTCGAGTTGGTCAGCTCTGAATCAGTTTTCAAATGGTTATTTTGGCGCCAAAAATATTTTTGATAAGTTTTCGACATTTTCGTTCAAAGATTCGAAATCAGCACGTCAAAATACGTCTAATGACAAAAATTTGAAATTTGAAAAATGAAAAATAAAGATGTTCAAAAATTTATATCTCATGATTTACTCGACTTTTTTGTCAGTCGATTTTTCCGTTCAAATTCTCAGTATATACTATATCGGCCATTCTAAATCGACTGGCGTTCGCAGAATTAGTCTATCTCTAACCGTTCTCGAGTTGGTCAGCTCTGAATCAGTTTTCAAATGGTTATTTTGGCGCCAAAAATGTTTTTGATAAGTTTTTGACATTTTCGTTTAAAGATTCCAAATCAGCACGTCAAAATACGTCTAATGACAAAAATTTGAAATTTGAAAAATGAAAAATAAAGATGTTCAAAAATTTATATCTCATGATTTACTCGACTTTTTTGTCAGTCGATTTTTTCCGTTCAAATTCTCAGTATATACTATATCGGCCATTCTAAATCGACTGGCGCTCGCAGAATTAGTCTATCTCTAACCGTTCTCGAGTTGGTCAGCTCTGAATCAGTTTTCAAATGGTTATTTTGGCGCCAAAAATATTTTTGATAAGTTTTCGACATTTTCGTTCAAAGATTCGAAATCAGCACGTCAAAATACGTCTAAAGACAAAAATTTGAAATTTGAAAAATGAAAAATAAAGATGTTCAAAAATTTATATCTCATGATTTACTCGACTTTTTTGTCAGTTGATTTTTTCCGTTCAAATTCTCAGTATATACTATATCGGCCATTCTAAATCGACTGGCCTTCGCAGAATTAGTCTATCTCTAACCGTTCTCGAGTTGGTCAGCTCTGAATCAGTTTTCAAATGGTTATTTTGGCGCCAAAAATATTTTTGATAAGTTTTTGACATTTTCGTTCAAAGATTCGAAATCAGCACGTCAAAATACGTCTAATGACAAAAATTTGAAATTTGAAAAATGAAAAATAAAGATGTTCAAAAATTTATATCTCATGACTTACTCGACTTTTTTGTCAGTCGATTTTTTCCGTTCAAATTCTCAGTATATACTATATCGGCCATTCTAAATCGACTGGCGTTCGCAGAATTAGTCTATCTCTAACCGTTCTCGAGTTGGTCAGCTCTGAATCAGTTTTCAAATGGTTATTTTGGCGCCAAAAACATTTTTGATAAGTTTTTGACATTTTCGTTCAAAGATTCGAAATCAGCACGTCAAAATACGTCTAATGACAACAATTTGAAATTTGAAAAATGAAAAATAAAGATGTTCAAAAATTTATATCTCATGATTTACTCGACTTTTTTGTCAGTCGATTTTTTCCGTTCAAATTCTCAGTATATACTATATCGGCCATTCTAAATCGACTGGCGCTCGCAGAATTAGTCTATCTCTAACCGTTCTCGAGTTGGTCAGCTCTGAATCAGTTTTCAAATGGTTATTTTGGCGCCAAAAATATTTTTGATAAGTTTTCGACATTTTCGTTCAAAGATTCGAAATCAGCACGTCAAAATACGTCTAATGACAAAAATTTGAAATTTGAAAAATGAAAAATAAAGATGTTCAAAAATTTATATCTCATGATTTACTCGACTTTTTTGTCAGTCGATTTTTTCCGTTCAAATTCTCAGTATATACTATATCGGCCATTCTAAATCGACTGGCGTTCGCAGAATTAGTCTATCTCTAACCGTTCTCGAGTTGGTCAGCTCTGAATCAGTTTTCAAATGGTTATTTTGGCGCCAAAAATGTTTTTGATAAGTTTTTGACATTTTCGTTTAAAGATTCCAAATCAGCACGTCAAAATACGTCTAATGACAAAAATTTGAAATTTGAAAAATGAAAAATAAAGATGTTCAAAAATTTATATCTCATGATTTACTCGACTTTTTTGTCAGTCGATTTTTTCCGTTCAAATTCTCAGTATATACTATATCGGCCATTCTAAATCGACTGGCGCTCGCAGAATTAGTCTATCTCTAACCGTTCTCGAGTTGGTCAGCTCTGAATCAGTTTTCAAATGGTTATTTTGGCGCCAAAAATATTTTTGATAAGTTTTCGACATTTTCGTTCAAAGATTCGAAATCAGCACGTCAAAATACGTCTAATGACAAAAATTTGAAATTTGAAAAATGAAAAATAAAGATGTTCAAAAATTTATATCTCATGATTTACTCGACTTTTTTGTCAGTTGATTTTTTCCGTTCAAATTCTCAGTATATACTATATCGGCCATTCTAAATCGACTGGCCTTCGCAGAATTAGTCTATCTCTAACCGTTCTCGAGTTGGTCAGCTCTGAATCAGTTTTCAAATGGTTATTTTGGCGCCAAAAATATTTTTGATAAGTTTTTGACATTTTCGTTCAAAGATTCGAAATCAGCACGTCAAAATACGTCTAATGACAAAAATTTGAAATTTGAAAAATGAAAAATAAAGATGTTCAAAAATTTATATCTCATGATTTACTCGACTTTTTTGTCAGTCGATTTTTTCCGTTCAAATTCTCAGTATATACTATATCGGCCATTCTAAATCGACTGGCGTTCGCAGAATTAGTCTATCTCTAACCGTTCTCGAGTTGGTCAGCTCTGAATCAGTTTTCAAATGGTTATTTTGGCGCCAAAAATATTTTTGATGAGTTTTCGACATTTTCGTTCAAAGATTCGAAATCAGCAAGTCAAAATACGTCTAACGACAAAAAATTTGAAATTTGAAAACTGAAAAATAAAGATGTTCAAAAATTTATATCTCATGATTTACTCGACTTTTTTGTCAGTCGATTTTTTCCGTTCAAATTCTCAGTATATACTATATCGGCCATTCTAAATCGACTGGCGTTCGCAGAATTAGTCTATCTCTAACCGTTCTCGAGTTGGTCAGCTCTGAATCAGTTTTCAAATGGTTATTTTGGCGCCAAAAATATTTTTGATAAGTTTTCGACATTTTCGTTCAAAGATTCGAAATCAGCACGTCAAAATACGTCTAATGACAAAAATTTGAAATTTGAAAAATGAAAAATAAAGATGTTCAAAAATTTATATCTCATGACTTACTCGACTTTTTTGTCAGTCGATTTTTTCCGTTCAAATTCTCAGTATATACTATATCGGCCATTCTAAATCGACTGGCGTGCGCAGAATTAGTCTATCTCTAACCGTTCTCGAGTTGGTCAGCTCTGAATCAGTTTTCAAATGGTTATTTTGGCGCCAAAAATATATTTGATAAGTTTTCGACATTTTCGTTCAAAGATTCGAAATCAGCACGTCAAAATACGTCTAATAACAAAAATTTGAAATTTGAAAAATGAAAAATAAAGATGTTCAAAAATTTATATCTCATGACTTACTCGACTTTTTTGTCAGTCGATTTTTTCCGTTCAAATTCTCAGTATATACTATATCGGCCATTCTAAATCGACTGGCGTTCGCAGAATTAGTCTATCTCTAACCGTTCTCGAGTTGGTCAGCTCTGAATCAGTTTTCAAATGGTTATTTTGGCGCCAAAAATATTTTTGATAAGTTTTTGACATTTTCGTTCAAAGATTCGAAATCAGCACGTCAAAATACGTCTAATGACAACAATTTGAAATTTGAAAAATGAAAAATAAAGATGTTCAAAAATTTATATCTCATGATTTACTCGACTTTTTTGTCAGTCGATTTTTTCCGTTCAAATTCTCAGTATATACTATATCGGCCATTCTAAATCGACTGGCGCTCGCAGAATTAGTCTATCTCTAACCGTTCTCGAGTTGGTCAGCTCTGAATCAGTTTTCAAATGGTTATTTTGGCGCCAAAAATATTTTTGATAAGTTTTCGACATTTTCGTTCAAAGATTCGAAATCAGCACGTCAAAATACGTCTAATGACAAAAATTTGAAATTTGAAAAATGAAAAATAAAGATGTTCAAAAATTTATATCTCATGATTTACTCGACTTTTTTGTCAGTCGATTTTTCCGTTCAAATTCTCAGTATATACTATATCGGCCATTCTAAATCGACTGGCGTTCGCAGAATTAGTCTATCTCTAACCGTTCTCGAGTTGGTCAGCTCTGAATCAGTTTTCAAATGGTTATTTTGGCGCCAAAAATATTTTTGATAAGTTTTTGACATTTTCGTTCAAAGATTCGAAATCAGCACGTCAAAATACGTCTAATGACAAAAATTTGAAATTTGAAAAATGAAAAATAAAGATGTTCAAAAATTTATATCTCATGATTTACTCGACTTTTTTGTCAGTCGATTTTTTCCGTTCAAATTCTCAGTATATACTATATCGGCCATTCTAAATCGACTGGCGCTCGCAGAATTAGTCTATCTCTAACCGTTCTCGAGTTGGTCAGCTCTGAATCAGTTTTCAAATGGTTATTTTGGCGCCAAAAATATTTTTGATAAGTTTTCGACATTTTCGTTCAAAGATTCGAAATCAGCACGTCAAAATACGTCTAATGACAAAAATTTGAAATTTGAAAAATGAAAAATAAAGATGTTCAAAAATTTATATCTCATGATTTACTCGACTTTTTTGTCAGTTGATTTTTTCCGTTCAAATTCTCAGTATATACTATATCGGCCATTCTAAATCGACTGGCCTTCGCAGAATTAGTCTATCTCTAACCGTTCTCGAGTTGGTCAGCTCTGAATCAGTTTTCAAATGGTTATTTTGGCGCCAAAAATATTTTTGATAAGTTTTTGACATTTTCGTTCAAAGATTCGAAATCAGCACGTCAAAATACGTCTAATGACAAAAATTTGAAATTTGAAAAATGAAAAATAAAGATGTTCAAAAATTTATATCTCATGATTTACTCGACTTTTTTGTCAGTCGATTTTTTCCGTTCAAATTCTCAGTATATACTATATCGGCCATTCTAAATCGACTGGCGTTCGCAGAATTAGTCTATCTCTAACCGTTCTCGAGTTGGTCAGCTCTGAATCAGTTTTCAAATGGTTATTTTGGCGCCAAAAATATTTTTGATAAGTTTTCGACATTTTCGTTCAAAGATTCGAAATCAGCACGTCAAAATACGTCTAATGACAAAAATTTGAAATTTGAAAAATGAAAAATAAAGATGTTCAAAAATTTATATCTCATGACTTACTCGACTTTTTTGTCAGTCGATTTTTTCCGTTCAAATTCTCAGTATATACTATATCGGCCATTCTAAATCGACTGGCGTGCGCAGAATTAGTCTATCTCTAACCGTTCTCGAGTTGGTCAGCTCTGAATCAGTTTTCAAATGGTTATTTTGGCGCCAAAAATATATTTGATAAGTTTTCGACATTTTCGTTCAAAGATTCGAAATCAGCACGTCAAAATACGTCTAATGACAAAAATTTGAAATTTGAAAAATGAAAAATAAAGATGTTCAAAAATTTATATCTCATGACTTACTCGACTTTTTTGTCAGTCGATTTTTTCCGTTCAAATTCTCAGTATATACTATATCGGCCATTCTAAATCGACTGGCGTTCGCAGAATTAGTCTATCTCTAACCGTTCTCGAGTTGGTCAGCTCTGAATCAGTTTTCAAATGGTTATTTTGGCGCCAAAAATATTTTTGATAAGTTTTTGACATTTTCGTTCAAAGATTCGAAATCAGCACGTCAAAATACGTCTAATGACAACAATTTGAAATTTGAAAAATGAAAAATAAAGATGTTCAAAAATTTATATCTCATGATTTACTCGACTTTTTTGTCAGTCGATTTTTTCCGTTCAAATTCTCAGTATATACTATATCGGCCATTCTAAATCGACTGGCGCTCGCAGAATTAGTCTATCTCTAACCGTTCTCGAGTTGGTCAGCTCTGAATCAGTTTTCAAATGGTTATTTTGGCGCCAAAAATATTTTTGATAAGTTTTCGACATTTTCGTTCAAAGATTCGAAATCAGCACGTCAAAATACGTCTAATGACAAAAATTTGAAATTTGAAAAATGAAAAATAAAGATGTTCAAAAATTTATATCTCATGATTTACTCGACTTTTTTGTCAGTCGATTTTTCCGTTCAAATTCTCAGTATATACTATATCGGCCATTCTAAATCGACTGGCGTTCGCAGAATTAGTCTATCTCTAACCGTTCTCGAGTTGGTCAGCTCTGAATCAGTTTTCAAATGGTTATTTTGGCGCCAAAAATGTTTTTGATAAGTTTTTGACATTTTCGTTTAAAGATTCCAAATCAGCACGTCAAAATACGTCTAATGACAAAAATTTGAAATTTGAAAAATGAAAAATAAAGATGTTCAAAAATTTATATCTCATGATTTACTCGACTTTTTTGTCAGTCGATTTTTTCCGTTCAAATTCTCAGTATATACTATATCGGCCATTCTAAATCGACTGGCGCTCGCAGAATTAGTCTATCTCTAACCGTTCTCGAGTTGGTCAGCTCTGAATCAGTTTTCAAATGGTTATTTTGGCGCCAAAAATATTTTTGATAAGTTTTCGACATTTTCGTTCAAAGATTCGAAATCAGCACGTCAAAATACGTCTAAAGACAAAAATTTGAAATTTGAAAAATGAAAAATAAAGATGTTCAAAAATTTATATCTCATGATTTACTCGACTTTTTTGTCAGTTGATTTTTTCCGTTCAAATTCTCAGTATATACTATATCGGCCATTCTAAATCGACTGGCCTTCGCAGAATTAGTCTATCTCTAACCGTTCTCGAGTTGGTCAGCTCTGAATCAGTTTTCAAATGGTTATTTTGGCGCCAAAAATATTTTTGATAAGTTTTTGACATTTTCGTTCAAAGATTCGAAATCAGCACGTCAAAATACGTCTAATGACAAAAATTTGAAATTTGAAAAATGAAAAATAAAGATGTTCAAAAATTTATATCTCATGATTTACTCGACTTTTTTGTCAGTCGATTTTTTCCGTTCAAATTCTCAGTATATACTATATCGGCCATTCTAAATCGACTGGCGCTCGCAGAATTAGTCTATCTCTAACCGTTCTCGAGTTGGTCAGCTCTGAATCAGTTTTCAAATGGTTATTTTGGCGCCAAAAATATTTTTGATAAGTTTTCAACATTTTCGTTCAAAGATTCGAAATCAGCACGTAAAAATACGTCTAATGACAAAAATTTGAAATTTGAAAAATGAAAAATAAAGATGTTCAAATATTTATATCTCATGATTTACTCGACTTTTTTGTCAGTCGATTTTTTCCGTTCAAATTCTCAGTATATACTATATCGGCCATTCTAAATCGACTGGCGTTCGCAGAATTAGTCTATCTCTAACCGTTCTCGAGTTGGTCAGCTCTGAATCAGTTTTCAAATGGTTATTTTGGCGCCAAAAATATTTTTGATAAGTTTTCGACATTTTCGTTCAAAGAATCGAAATCAGCACGTCAAAATACGTCTATTGACAAAAATTTGAAATTTGAAAAATGAAAAATAAAGATATTCAAAAATTTATATCTCATGATTTACTCGACTTTTTTGTCAGTCGATTTTTTCCGTTCAAATTCTCAGTATATAATATATCGGCCATTCTAAATCGACTGGCGTTCGCAGAATTAGTCTATCTCTAACCGTTCTCGAGTTGGTCAGCTCTGAATCAGTTTTCAAATGGTTATTTTGGCGCCAAAAATATTTTTGATAAGTTTTCGACATTTTCGTTCAAAGATTCGAAATCAGCACGTCAAAATACGTCTATTGACAAAAATTTGAAATTTGAAAAATGAAAAATAAAGATGTTCAAAAATTTATATCTCATGATTTACTCGACTTTTTTGTCAGTCGATTTTTTCCGTTCAAATTCTCAGTATATACTATATCGGCCATTCTAAATCGACTGGCGTTCGCAGAATTAGTCTATCTCTAACCGTTCTCGAGTTGGTCAGCTCTGAATCAGTTTTCAAATGGTTATTTTGGCGCCAAAAATATTTTTGATAAGTTTTCGACATTTTCGTTCGAAGATTCGAAATCAGCACGTAAAAATACGTCTAATGACAAAAATTTGAAATTTGAAAAATGAAAAATAAAGATGTTCAAATATTTATATCTCATGATTTACTCGACTTTTTTGTCAGTCGATTTTTTCCGTTCAAATTCTCAGTATATACTATATCGGCCATTCTAAATCGACTGGCGTTCGCAGAATTAGTCTATCTCTAACCGTTCTCGAGTTGGTCAGCTCTGAATCAGTTTTCAAATGGTTATTTTGGCGCCAAAAATATTTTTGATAAGTTTTCGACATTTTCGTTCAAAGATTCGAAATCAGCACGTCAAAATACGTCTAATGACAAAAATTTGAAATTTGAAAAATGAAAAATAAAGATGTTCAAAAATTTATATCTCATGATTTACTCGACTTTTTTGTCAGTCGATTTTTTCCGTTCAAATTCTCAGTATATACTAAATCGGCCATTCTAAATCGACTGGCGTTCGCAGAATTAGTCTATCTCTAACCGTTCTCGAGTTGGTCAGCTCTGAATCAGTTTTCAAATGGTTATTTTGGCGCCAAAAATATTTTTGATGAGTTTTCGACATTTTCGTTCTAAGATTCGAAATCAGCAAGTCAAAATACGTCTAACGACAAAAAATTTGAAATTTGAAAACTGAAAAATAAAGATGTTCAAAAATTTATATCTCATGATTTACTCGACTTTTTTGTCAGTCGATTTTTTCCGTTCAAATTCTCAGTATATACTATATCGGCCATTCTAAATCGACTGGCGTTCGCAGAATTAGTCTATCTCTAACCGTTCTCGAGTTGGTCAGCTCTGAATCAGTTTTCAAATGGTTATTTTGGCGCCAAAAATATTTTTGATAAGTTTTCGACATTTTCGTTCGAAGATTCGAAATCAGCACGTCAAAATACGTCTAATGACAAAAATTTGAAATTTGAAAAATGAAAAATAAAGATGTTCAAAAATTTATATCTCATGACTTACTCGACTTTTTTGTCAGTCGATTTTTTCCGTTCAAATTCTCAGTATATACTATATCGGCCATTCTAAATCGACTGGCGTTCGCAGAATTAGTCTATCTCTAACCGTTCTCGAGTTGGTCAGCTCTGAATCAGTTTTCAAATGGTTATTTTGGCGCCAAAAATATTTTTGATAAGTTTTCGACATTTTCGTTCAAAGATTCGAAATCAGCACGTCAAAATACGTCTAATGACAAAAATTTGAAATTTGAAAAATGAAAAATAAAGATGTTCAAAAATTTATATCTCATGATTTACTCGACTTTTTTGTCAGTCGATTTTTTCCGTTCAAATTCTCAGTATATACTAAATCGGCCATTCTAAATCGACTGGCGTTCGCAGAATTAGTCTATCTCTAACCGTTCTCGAGTTGGTCAGCTCTGAATCAGTTTTCAAATGGTTATTTTGGCGCCAAAAATATTTTTGATGAGTTTTCGACATTTTCGTTCTAAGATTCGAAATCAGCAAGTCAAAATACGTCTAACGACAAAAAATTTGAAATTTGAAAACTGAAAAATAAAGATGTTCAAAAATTTATATCTCATGATTTACTCGACTTTTTTGTCAGTCGATTTTTTCCGTTCAAATTCTCAGTATATACTATATCGGCCATTCAAAATCGACTGGAGTTCGCAGAATTAGTCTATCTCTAACCGTTCTCGAGTTGGTCAGCTCTGAATCAGTTTTCAAATGGTTATTTTGGCGCCAAAAATATTTTTGATAAGTTTTCGACATTTTCGTTCGAAGATTCGAAATCAGCACGTCAAAATACGTCTAATGACAAAAATTTGAAATTTGAAAAATGAAAAATAAGGATGTTCAAAAATTTATATCTCATGACTTACTCGACTTTTTTGTCAGTCGATTTTTTCCGTTCAAATTCTCAGTATATACTATATCGGCCATTCTAAATCGACTGGCGTTCGCAGAATTAGTCTATCTCTAACCGTTCTCGAGTTGGTCAGCTCTGAATCAGTTTTCAAATGGTTATTTTGGCGCCAAAAATATTTTTGATAAGTTTTCGACATTTTCGTTCAAAGATTCGAAATCAGCACGTCAAAATACGTCTAATGACAAAAATTTTAAATTTGAAAAATGAAAAATAAAGATGTTCAAAAATTTATATCTCATGATTTACTCGACTTTTTTGTCAGTCGATTTTTTCCGTTCAAATTCTCCGTATATACTATATCGGCCATTCTAAATTGACTGGCGTTCGCAGAATTAGTCTATCTCTAACCGTTCTCGAGTTGGTCAGCTCTGAATCAGTTTTCAAATGGTTATTTTGGCGCCAAAAATATTTTTGATAAGTTTTCGACATTTTCGTTCAAAGATTCGAAATCAGCACGTCAAAATACGTCTAATGACAAAAATTTGAAATTTGAAAAATGAAAAATAAAGATGTTCAAAAATTTATATCTCATGATTTACTCGACTTTTTTGTCAGTCGATTTTTTCCGTTCAAATTCTCAGTATATACTATATCGGCCATTCTAATTCGACTGGCGTTCGCAGAATTAGTCTATCTCTAACCGTTCTCGAGTTGGTCAGCTCTGAATCAGTTTTCAAATGGTTATTTTGGCGCCAAAAATGTTTTTGATAAGTTTTCGACATTTTCGTTCAAAGATTCGAAATCAGCACGTCAAAATACGTCTAATGACAAAAATTTGAAATTTGAAAAATGAAAAATAAAGATGTTCAAAAATTTATATCTCATGATTTACTCGACTTTTTTGTCAGTCGATTTTTTCCGTTCAAATTCTCAGTATATACTATATCGGCCATTCTAAATCGACTGGCGTTCGCAGAATTAGTCTATCTCTAACCGTTCTCGAGTTGGTCAGCTCTGAATCAGTTTTCAAATTGTTATTTTGGCGCCAAAAATATTTTTGATAAGTTTTCGACATTTTCGTTCAAAGATTCGAAATCAGCACGTCAAAATACGTCTAATGACAAAAATTTGAAATTTGAAAAATGAAAAATAAAGATATTCAAAAATTTATATCTCATGATTTACTCGACTTTTTTGTCAGTCGATTTTTTCCGTTCAAATTCTCAGTATATACTATATCGGCCATTCTAAATCGACTGGCGTTCGCAGAATTAGTCTATCTCTAACCGTTCTCGAGTTGGTCAGCTCTGATTCAGTTTTCAAATGGTTATTTTGGCTCCAAAAATATTTTTGATAAGTTTTCGACATTTTCGTTCAAAGATTCGAAATCAGCACGTCAAAATACGTCTAATGACAAAAATTTGAAATTTGAAAAATGAAAAATAAAGATGTTCAAAAATTTATATCTCATGATTTACTCGACTTTTTTGTCAGTCGATTTTTTCCGTTCAAATTCTCAGTTAATACTATATCGGCCATTCTAAATCGACTGGCGTTCGCAGAATTAGTCTATCTCTAACCGTTCTCGAGTTGGTCAGCTCTGAATCAGTTTTCAAATGGTTATTTTGGCGCCAAAAATATTTTTGATAAGTTTTCGACATTTTCGTTCGAAGATTCGAAATCAGCACGTCAAAATACGTCTAATGACAAAAATTTGAAATTTGAAAAATGAAAAATAAAGATGTTCAAAAATTTATATCTCATGACTTACTCGACTTTTTTGTCAGTCGATTTTTTCCGTTCAAATTCTCAGTATATACTATATCGGCCATTCTAAATCGAATGGCGTTCGCAGAATTAGTCTATCTCTAACCGTTCTCGAGTTGGTCAGCTCTGAATCAGTTTTCAAATGGTTATTTTGGCGCCAAAAATATTTTTGATAAGTTTTTGACATTTTCGTTCAAAGATTCGAAATCAGCACGTCAAAATACGTCTAATGACAACAATTTGAAATTTGAAAAATGAAAAATAAAGATGTTCAAAAATTTATATCTCATGATTTACTCGACTTTTTTGTCAGTCGATTTTTTCCGTTCAAATTCTCAGTATATACTATATCGGCCATTCTAAATCGACTGGCGTTCGCAGAATTAGTCTATCTCTAACCGTTCTCGAGTTGGTCAGCTCTGAATCAGTTTTCAAATGGTTATTTTGGCGCCAAAAATGTTTTTGATAAGTTTTTGACATTTTCGTTTAAAGATTCCAAATCAGCACGTCAAAATACGTCTAATGACAAAAATTTGAAATTTGAAAAATGAAAAATAAAGATGTTCAAAAATTTATATCTCATGATTTACTCGACTTTTTTGTCAGTCGATTTTTTCCGTTCAAATTCTCAGTATATACTATATCGGCCATTCTAAATCGACTGGCGCTCGCAGAATTAGTCTATCTCTAACCGTTCTCGAGTTGGTCAGCTCTGAATCAGTTTTCAAATGGTTATTTTGGCGCCAAAAATATTTTTGATAAGTTTTCGACATTTTCGTTCAAAGATTCGAAATCAGCACGTCAAAATACGTCTAATGACAAAAATTTGAAATTTGAAAAATGAAAAATAAAGATGTTCAAAAATTTATATCTCATGATTTACTCGACTTTTTTGTCAGTTGATTTTTTCCGTTCAAATTCTCAGTATATACTATATCGGCCATTCTAAATCGACTGGCCTTCGCAGAATTAGTCTATCTCTAACCGTTCTCGAGTTGGTCAGCTCTGAATCAGTTTTCAAATGGTTATTTTGGCGCCAAAAATATTTTTGATAAGTTTTTGACATTTTCGTTCAAAGATTCGAAATCAGCACGTCAAAATACGTCTAATGACAAAAATTTGAAATTTGAAAAATGAAAAATAAAGATGTTCAAAAATTTATATCTCATGATTTACTCGACTTTTTTGTCAGTCGATTTTTTCCGTTCAAATTCTCAGTATATACTATATCGGCCATTCTAAATCGACTGGCGCTCGCAGAATTAGTCTATCTCTAACCGTTCTCGAGTTGGTCAGCTCTGAATCAGTTTTCAAATGGTTATTTTGGCGCCAAAAATATTTTTGATAAGTTTTCAACATTTTCGTTCAAAGATTCGAAATCAGCACGTAAAAATACGTCTAATGACAAAAATTTGAAATTTGAAAAATGAAAAATAAAGATGTTCAAATATTTATATCTCATGATTTACTCGACTTTTTTGTCAGTCGATTTTTTCCGTTCAAATTCTCAGTATATACTATATCGGCCATTCTAAATCGACTGGCGTTCGCAGAATTAGTCTATCTCTAACCGTTCTCGAGTTGGTCAGCTCTGAATCAGTTTTCAAATGGTTATTTTGGCGCCAAAAATATTTTTGATAAGTTTTCGACATTTTCGTTCAAAGAATCGAAATCAGCACGTCAAAATACGTCTATTGACAAAAATTTGAAATTTGAAAAATGAAAAATAAAGATATTCAAAAATTTATATCTCATGATTTACTCGACTTTTTTGTCAGTCGATTTTTTCCGTTCAAATTCTCAGTATATACTATATCGGCCATTCTAAATCGACTGGCGTTCGCAGAATTAGTCTATCTCTAACCGTTCTCGAGTTGGTCAGCTCTGAATCAGTTTTCAAATGGTTATTTTGGCGCCAAAAATATTTTTGATAAGTTTTCGACATTTTCGTTCAAAGATTCGAAATCAGCACGTCAAAATACGTCTATTGACAAAAATTTGAAATTTGAAAAATGAAAAATAAAGATGTTCAAAAATTTATATCTCATGATTTACTCGACTTTTTTGTCAGTCGATTTTTTCCGTTCAAATTCTCAGTATATACTATATCGGCCATTCTAAATCGACTGGCGTTCGCAGAATTAGTCTATCTCTAACCGTTCTCGAGTTGGTCAGCTCTGAATCAGTTTTCAAATGGTTATTTTGGCGCCAAAAATATTTTTGTTAAGTTTTCGACATTTTCGTTCAAAGATTCGAAATCAGCACGTCAAAATACGTCTAATGACAAAAAATTTGAAATTTGAAAACTGAAAAATAAAGATGTTCAAAAATTTATATCTCATGATTTACTCGACTTTTTTGTCAGTCGATTTTTTCCGTTCAAATTCTCAGTATATACTATATCGGCCATTCTAAATCGACTGGCGTTCGCAGAATTAGTCTATCTCTAACCGTTCTCGAGTTGGTCAGCTCTGAATCAGTTTTCAAATGGTTATTTTGGCGCCAAAAATATTTTTGATAAGTTTTCGACATTTTCGTTCAAAGATTCGAAATCAGCACGTCAAAATACGTCTAATGACAAAAATTTGAAATTTGAAAAATGAAAAATAAAGATGTTCCATTCTAAATCGACTGGCGCTCGCAGAATTAGTCTATCTCTAACCGTTCTCGAGTTGGTCAGCTCTGAATCAGTTTTCAAATGGTTATTTTGGCGCCAAAAATATTTTTGATAAGTTTTCAACATTTTCGTTCAAAGATTCGAAATCAGCACGTAAAAATACGTCTAATGACAAAAATTTGAAATTTGAAAAATGAAAAATAAAGATGTTCAAAAATTTATATCTCATGATTTACTCGACTTTTTTGTCAGTCGATTTTTTCCGTTCAAATTCTCAGTATATACTATATCGGCCATTCTAAATCGACTGGCGTTCGCAGAATTAGTCTATCTCTAACCGTTCTCGAGTTGGTCAGCTCTGAATCAGTTTTCAAATGGTTATTTTGGCGCCAAAAATATTTTTGATAAGTTTTCGACATTTTCGTTCAAAGAATCGAAATCAGCACGTCAAAATACGTCTATTGACAAAAATTTGAAATTTGAAAAATGAAAAATAAAGATATTCAAAAATTTATATCTCATGATTTACTCGACTTTTTTGTCAGTCGATTTTTTCCGTTCAAATTCTCAGTATATACTATATCGGCCATTCTAAATCGACTGGCGTTCGCAGAATTAGTCTATCTCTAACCGTTCTCGAGTTGGTCAGCTCTGAATCAGTTTTCAAATGGTTATTTTGGCGCCAAAAATATTTTTGATAAGTTTTCGACATTTTCGTTCAAAGATTCGAAATCAGCACGTCAAAATACGTCTATTGACAAAAATTTGAAATTTGAAAAATGAAAAATAAAGATGTTCAAAAATTTATATCTCATGATTTACTCGACTTTTTTGTCAGTCGATTTTTTCCGTTCAAATTCTCAGTATATACTATATCGGCCATTCTAAATCGACTGGCGTTCGCAGAATTAGTCTATCTCTAACCGTTCTCGAGTTGGTCAGCTCTGAATCAGTTTTCAAATGGTTATTTTGGCGCCAAAAATATTTTTGTTAAGTTTTCGACATTTTCGTTCAAAGATTCGAAATCAGCACGTCAAAATACGTCTAATGACAAAAATTTGAAATTTGAAAAATGAAAAATAAAGATGTTCAAAAATTTATATCTCATGATTTACTCGACTTTTTTGTCAGTCGATTTTTTCCGTTCAAATTCTCAGTATATACTAAATCGGCCATTCTAAATCGACTGGCGTTCGCAGAATTAGTCTATCTCTAACCGTTCTCGAGTTGGTCAGCTCTGAATCAGTTTTCAAATGGTTATTTTGGCGCCAAAAATATTTTTGATGAGTTTTCGACATTTTCGTTCTAAGATTCGAAATCAGCAAGTCAAAATACGTCTAACGACAAAAAATTTGAAATTTGAAAACTGAAAAATAAAGATGTTCAAAAATTTATATCTCATGATTTACTCGACTTTTTTGTCAGTCGATTTTTTCCGTTCAAATTCTCAGTATATACTATATCGGCCATTCTAAATCGACTGGCGTTCGCAGAATTAGTCTATCTCTAACCGTTCTCGAGTTGGTCAGCTCTGAATCAGTTTTCAAATGGTTATTTTGGCGCCAAAAATATTTTTGATAAGTTTTCGACATTTTCGTTCAAAGATTCGAAATCAGCACGTCAAAATACGTCTAATGACAAAAATTTGAAATTTGAAAAATGAAAAATAAAGATGTTCAAAAATTTATATCTCATGATTTACTCGACTTTTTTGTCAGTCGATTTTTTCCGTTCAAATTCTCAGTATATACTATATCGGCCATTCTAAATCGACTGGCGTTCGCAGAATTAGTCTATCTCTAACCGTTCTCGAGTTGGTCAGCTCTGAATCAGTTTTCAAATGGTTATTTTGGCGCCAAAAATGTTTTTGATAAGTTTTCGACATTTTCGTTCAAAGATTCGAAATCAGCACGTCAAAATACGTCTAATGACAAAAATTTGAAATTTGAAAAATAAAGATGTTCAAAAATTTATATCTCATGATTTACTCGACTTTTTTGTCAGTCGATTTTTTCCGTTCAAATTCTCAGTATATACTATATCGGCCATTCTAAATCGACTGGCGTTCGCAGAATTAGTCTATCTCTAACCGTTCTCGAGTTGGTCAGCTCTGAATCAGTTTTCAAATGGTTATTTTGGCGCCAAAAATATTTTTGATAAGTTTTCGACATTTTTGTTCAAAGATTCGAAATCAGCACGTCAAAATACGTCTATTGACAAAAATTTGAAATTTGAAAAATGAAAAATAAAGATATTCAAAAATTTATATCTCATGATTTACTCGACTTTTTTGTCAGTCGATTTTTTCCGTTCAAATTCTCAGTATATTCTATATCGGCCATTCTAAATCGACTGGCGTTCGCAGAATTAGTCTATCTCTAACCGTTCTCGAGTTGGTCAGCTCTGAATCAGTTTTCAAATGGTTATTTTGGCGCCAAAAATATTTTTGATAAGTTTTCGACATTTTCGTTCAAAGATTCGAAATCAGCACGTCAAAATACGTCTAATGACAAAAATTTGAAATTTGAAAAATGAAAAATAAAGATGTTCAAAAATTTATATCTCATGATTTACTCGACTTTTTTGTCAGTCGATTTTTTCCGTTCAAATTCTCAGTATATACTATATCGGCCATTCTAAATCGACTGGCGTTCGCAGAATTAGTCTATCTCTAACCGTTCTCGAGTTGGTCAGCTCTGAATCAGTTTTCAAATGGTTATTTTGGCGCCAAAAATATTTTTGATAAGTTTTCGACATTTTCGTTCAAAGATTCGAAATCAGCACGTCAAAATACGTCCAATGACAAAAATTTGAAATTTGAAAAATGAAAAATAAAGATGTTCAAAAATTTATATCTCATGATTTACTCGACTTTTTTGTCCGTCGATTTTTTCCGTTCAAATTCTCAGTATATACTATATGGGCCATTCTAAATCGATTGGCGTTCGCAGAATTGGTCTATCTTTGACCGTTCTCGAGTTGGTCAGCTCTGAATCTGTTTTCATATGTTTTTTTTTTGGCGCCAAAAATATTTCTGATGTTTTCGACATTTTCGTTAGAAGATTCGAAATCAGCATGTCAAAATACGTTCAGGGACAAAAATTTGAAATTCGAAAAATGAAAATTAAAAAAGTTCAAAAAATTATCTCCACTCGACTTTTTTGTCCGTCGATTTTTTCCGTTCAAATTGACGGTATATACTATATTCGCCATTATAAATCGACTGGCGTTCGCAGAATTAGTCTATCTCTAACCGTTCTCGAGTTGGTCAGCTCTGAATAAGTTTTCAAATGGTTATTTTGGCGCCAAAAATATTTCTGATGAGTTTTCAATATTTTCGTTCAAAGATTCGAAATCAGCACGTCAAAATACGTTAGGGGAAAAAATTTGAAATTCGAAAAATAAAAATTAAAAAAGTTCAAAAAATTATCTATCATGATTTACTCGACTTTTTTGTCCGTAGATTTTTTCCGTTCAAATTCTCAGTATATACTATATCGGCCATTCTAAATCGACTGGTGTTCGCAGAATTGGTCAATCTCTAACCGTTCTCGAGTTGGTCAGCTCTGAATCAGTTTTCAAATGTTTTTTTTGGCGCCAAAAATATTTCCGATGAGTTATCGACATTTTCGTTCAAAGATTCGGAATCAGCACCTCAAAATACGTCCAAGGACAGAAATTTGAAATTCAAAAAATGAAAAATAAAAAAGTTAAAAAAATTAGCTATCATGATATACTCGACTTCTTTTTCCGTCGATTTTTTTCGTTCAAATTCGCAGTATATACTAATTCGGCCATTCTGAATCGATTGGCATTCGCATAATTCATCTATCTCTAACCGTTCTCGAGCTAGTCAACTCAGAATCAGTTTTCAAATATTTTTTTTGGCGCCAAAAATATTTCCGTCAAGTTTTTGACATTTTTGTTCGAAGATTCGGAATCAGCACCTCAAAATACATCCGAGGACAAAAATTTAAAATTCGAAAAATGAAAAAGTTCAAAAAAATTATCTATCATGATATACTCGAACTTTTTGTCCGTCGATTTTTTTTTTGTTTAAATTCTCAGTATATACTAATTCGACCATTCTGAATTGATTGGCGTTCGCAGAATTGGTCTATCTTTAACCGTTCTCGAGTTGGTCAGCTCTGAATCTGTTTTCAAATGTTTTTTGGAGCCAAAAATATTCCTGATGTGTTTTCGACAATTTCGTTAAAAGATTCGAAATCAGCACGTAAAAATACGTTCAGGGACAATAATTTGAAATTCGAAAAATGAAAAATAAAAAAGTTCAAAAAATTATCCATCATGCCTTACTCAAATTTTCAAATTCTCAGTATATACTATAGCGGCCATTCTAAATCGATTGGCGTTCGCAGAATTGGTCTATCTCTATCAGTTATCGAATTGGTCAGCTCTGAATCTGTTTTTTTGGCGCCAAAAATATTTCCGTTGAGTTTTCGACATTTTCGTTCAAAGATTCGAAATCAGCACGTCAAAATACGTTCAGAGACAAAAATTTGAAATTCGAAAAATGAAAATTAAAAAAGTTCAAAAAATTATCTATCATGATTTACTCGACTTCTGTGTCAGTCGATTTTTTCCGTTCAAATTCTCAGTATATACTATATCGGCCATTCTAAATCGACTGGCGTTCGCAGAATTAGCCTATCTCTAACCGTTCTCGAGTTGGTCAGCTCCGACTCAGTTTTCAAATGGTTTTTTTTGTCGGCAAAAATATTTATATTTAATTATGGTGGTAATAAGAGGGTTGTTTTCAATGATTTTTTAGTAGAAAAATGTAGGGACTGGCCTTATTTTCATCGTAACTCGCTCAATTTCGCTATAGGCTACAATTTAGCTTTGTAAAGTTTTTTAGATACAATGCATATTTTTCGAGTTATTCGCGAAAAACCGATTAAAAACGTTTAATTTTTCATCGAAAAACTATTACTTTCAATCGCGAATAACACGAATGCCGAGGAAGTCTCACATCCAAACTGCATATCCTCAAACCCGAGTATTTGATGTTATATTTCCATTCCGAATGGTGACCGTCATTCATTTTCAGTTTCATAAGAGCTTAGAGTTTTAGAAGAGAAAGTATCACGAAGTGTCCTAAGCTAAGGACGGGACGTGACGAAACATGCAAATCCATCATATTACTTATATGAACTATTTAAAATTTCGAAATCAAATAAGTAGCAACACGAATTGAACATTCACGAGAGTTATTACTTCCATTGTATAATATATGCATTTTTCGAAATTTCAACACGGCAATGTACGCTTTTTTCTCTTATTGTGAAACTGTTCTTCATTGTCTTCAAATCAACAATCATAATCTCCAGACGAATCGCCATTGTTACGATTTGAACGATAACATGTTGACATACTTACTTGATGTTTATAATATTACGAGATTTAGGACAGAAAACTGTAAAAATTACCATTGGAAACTATAAATGTAATGATATCATCAGTATACAGGGTTATTCGTTTTATCCACCAGAGCTTAATTGATGATTTGCTAACTTAAATATATTCATGTCTACGTCGATAGTAAAAAAACATGACTTTTTTTATTAAACAATCAAATGCATGAATAAGGACAAGAGAGCTTTGCGGCAAATCAAACATAATTATGGTCAGAATAGCCTCAAAATTCACTTATTTTTATGATTATTCGTAACGCTGAATAAATATTGCTTTGGAAACTACATCTTCATTACAGTCATTTGATACTTTTTCCCACACATCGCGTATTGATATTCTGAGGCCTCGGAAAATAACGGACTATTACCAAGCCAGTATAACTTAACAAAAAAAAATAAATAAGGATATACACTTCTCGATATCTCAAATGCCCCAAGACACAAGAGACGACCAAGTTCAAGTCATCTCAATTAATTTATTCCTGCAATTAAAGTGTAATGGTCTTCCTGCTACAAATTACAATGACCTACACGATTTTTATTCAGTTTACGACGAAGATTGAGTATTATAGGTATGCCTGTACTTAGGCATGTTTTACTAATGATACGGACCCAATTACACTGGTATTCATGAAAAGAACATTTCAAGACCGTTAGTTTAGAAATGAACATTTTTTCCGCATGTAAGTACGGTAACTTGAAACGTTTTCTGACTGATCCATGACAGTAGTAAGTTTCATCAATAAATTAAGTTCATTCCTCTTCCTTGATTGAACTAAAGCTGGTTATTCAAAATGAAGTTTAATTGACATGACAACCAATAGGAGGCTGCAAAATAAATGCACAATTGCCGTATATACGAAAACAAGGTTCTTTAGAGCACAAATCACATTAGATCCAATCTATTAATGTCCTTTTGAACGATCGATTAACATAAATACGGCGGAATGAATATCTCGGTAAGTAAACACGGTGAGTAATAAATAAAACTGAAACTGACAAACTGCAGTTGTTATTTCGCGTGGAACCACAGACATCGTAGATCGACAGTTCGTCCTAGGCAGAGATGCAAAATATTGATTGGCGCGGTTGCGAAACTTGGTGAATACAATTATTATATAAATGATCTCCGATTTTTCTGTTTTCATTTTTGCTAAGTGGTGCTGGTTCACCCCGTTTATGAAAATAGCTTGTCACGATGTTGGTTCGCGCTTAACTCCGAAAGCACTTGACCGATCTTGATGAAAATTTGTAGACTGTGTGTAATTTGGTCTAAGTTCAGGATAGTTTTTATCTCGAATAATGACTTCAATATTTTTTTTCGATAAGTGACCATCATATTTTTCATCGTAAATTCAAGATTTTTTTATAAAACAACTAGCTTCTGCCATAACATCAGTCCAATAGTAATATTAACAACAATATATCGGAAGGGTTAGTCGGCGAATCAAAACAAAAAGACTTAAAAAAAAAACATAACTTTATGAATAATAGACGCTGTTTTGACATTTTCATTCTGTTCAACTTTGGGGCAGGACAATGTCTATCGGGTCTGCTATTGATAATATTTATTTTGAAACTAGTTCATAATCATATCCAAGTGGAATAATTAGGATAAATGTTAGTGCTAATTTGTTTAGTGTCTGAATATGACAAAATCGTTTGCCAAATGCAAACATAATTTTTTCCCAGAGATAAATTTTTTCAATGTGGAGCATTCCTTCCTCTTTTCACAATAAATGATACATAAGGAGAAAAATATTTTTTTTTATTCATATCAGACAAAACACAACTCACTGTATACACCATCCACAGTCTATCTTTGGAAGTGAATGTTCAGGGTCGCGTCACACTGAATATTGCATAGATGATATCGGCAGAAAAAATCGTTTCGAACCATATATAGGTATTTCAAACAAAGCATGATATTGTAGTTACCACCCACTAGAGAGAGAAAAGGTGGGTTCGTTGGTAACAGCTTTTCTGAAACAAACAAAACAATACTCGCTGCGTTTACAGCAAATCATAAATATTTCCATTCAACCAATAAAACCGAGAATATAACGAGACATCGGTTCAGATTCCAAATCCAAGCGCCATAACAACAAAGATACCACATTACAATATTACCGAATGTCTCCAGCAACGGCTTTAAATGGATAAAGTCGAGATAAAAACCCATTCGACATTTCGAATATCCATATGATGTCTACATAATTATTACGTCTTTATTTGTTTGCTTCGACTGCGTATAATCAAGACGACTTCATTGAAAAAGGTTTTTAGAATTGTACAACACTGGTGTAGCATCAGTCGAAACCGTATTGAAAGTAAATTGCCCATCTCCGAAAGTGTTAAATAATCAGGACGATTCTGTTTGTAAATAGCAATGTTGTCATAGAGAAGATATTGCTATCAGAGCACGATTTGGACTGGCATTATTATCATTGATTTTGGAAAATATGATCTGCCAATTTGAAAGAGATCTTGTTATTTCATTCTGCTATCTCGGCAACCTCATTTTAGTACTTGCTATATATGTTAAAAATATGGTATACTCAAAAATGGCAGTGAATTTTTGTCGATCAGTTCTTTCAAGTGTTAGAAAATTTAGAAAATAGGTGATTATAATCAAACTGTTCCAGTAACTTCTTGAAAACCTTCACTTCAGTAATTCATTTGAATTGCCTGGTGAAAAATTTCTGTTGTTGTTTTCTGAAGTTGTTTCGCTTTAAAATAAGCGAAGCAACATTACGTTTGATAGAAGATCTGAATGAATAAGTGGATGAACCAACCAGAAAAGATACAATTTATTTTGACCTTCGAGTAAATAAAAATTCAGCAGAAAGGGATTTCATAATATATACTGTCAAGGGTGTAAGCAAGGTTATCAAAAACAGCAATTCGAAATGTGTCATGAATACAGCATCATACGAGGAAAAATGTTATGAAGGAAGAAGAAAAATTCAACCATGGATGTTGACCCCAGTTCTCAAACCCCAACCGAATAGTCCAGAAGAGCGCTACAATATTGTGCATTGTCGTACAAAAAATGTTGTTAAAGGAGGCTTTGGCGTTTTGAAAGGCCGTGTTCGATATTTCCGGAAAGACAGAGCTCTTTACTATAGCCACATCATAGCAGCTCGCATCATTTGTTCTTGTGCAGTATTTGTATACAACATAAATTGCCAAAAGTTGAAAATGATGATAATGATGAAGATGAAACGTATTATCTGGCGAATACTGTGGAAAATTATGTCAATTTGATAAATGATATGGCTACGACAGTTGAATCAATTTATTATTCATGCATATACGAACGCTGTTTCTTCATCAGACTCATCTCATGGTCCAGAAAGATGTGCGAATGAAAGTAAGCTCAAGATTGAAGTCACAAAACACACACACAAATGGTTCCTAGGTGGTTCTATACTTTCGAACAACCCCAAATCATACCCTAACATTCACAACTACCTTATTCATCATGAATATTTGAGTTTCCTTCTATAATTTGAAACTGGTACTTCTTTCCTATATAATGATGACCTTAAACAAGGGGGATTTGTAAGAAGTCAAATGCTCCAGGAAATATTTGAATAACATATTAATACTTGATAAAATTGTTTAATATAGAATAACAAAACAATTAATTTATCTGGCAAAACTTAATTAGTTGTTACTATTCAGCAATTACTTATAACCACATTCATCAAATGATTATTAGACTACAGAAAAACATACCTAATATGAAGAAATTAGATATGATCATTTTCAAATCATTTTAAAGAATTAGCTATTTCTGAGACAGCCTCAGCAAGGTTTTACTCACTACCAGAGCTCTGGCTGTATAGTACAGCAGATTTCTCGAACTTCACTTCACTTGTGCACTGAATTTTTCTCTTGGCAGAAAGTGGATTCCAACACAGGAGCGAGCCTTCCTTCTTGTTTCAGACTTCTATTCCAGGTTAGTATTAGTAGTAGCACTTTTAAGATGGTGAAAAATTAATGAAGGATTTTTTTGTGGCAGAGAAAAGGAGTAGTTTACTTTCAATTTTTTCACTCTCACAAACTGAAGGGCAGCTACTTCGATAGCAAAAAATGAAATCCATATTCAACCGTTTATCATTATATCAGAATCACCTCTTAATACATTTCTGCGTCTAATGTTAGTTTTACGAGTTATAGAAATACCTTCGTGGGTTTCATACTATATCTTGCGAGCTCAAAAGAATCTAGCCGTAAAGCACAAGGCATTTTAATTCATCCTGCGCACTAAGTCGATGCCTCCATCGAAGATAATCCTACATAGATGCCGTTCTACAACAGTATTACAAAACTCGTTTCATGAGATGTTTATGTAAATAATAAAAGTTGACAAATCACCGAATAAATTTTGCTGTAACCAGTTCTAAGATGCCTCTACCGAATACTTAACTGTCGATCCCTCGTTAAAGTGGACATATAAATTAAAGATTTTATGGGTTTATTAGAAGAGGTGGTAAAACTCACTGCGGTACAATGGTCCATATTTTGGAGTGTGCGATCCCTTCTCAGGAACTTACCTGAAAAAAATAAAAAAATTAATTACTAGATTTATGGATCACAGGAAAAAATATCGATATATTTTCATCAAATTATAAGAATCGAAGATAATTTATAGTATCTTTATTATTAGTTGAAGGTTACTTGGCATCTGACGTTCCATCAATACTTTACTTTTTTTCAGTCTGTTAGTGTGGTGTATTGTAATATTAAGCAATTGTAGGAAGTGCTGTAATTTCATGAAAATGATTAAATCTTATATTTCTTGCTTGCAGTTGTTATCGTTTCATGAATTATAGGCGTGTATTTGAGTTGATTACTCGATCGTTTCAGTTGCGTCATTCATTTAGTTAGCTAATTTTAATGGTTGGAAAGCATTATTTGCATCGAGGATGAATTTTAATCAATTTTATTGGCGCCCCACGTTGGGCGCCAAATTCTTCTACGATTCTATTTTTGTTCAGGATCGATCGTATACTTGGATTCTGAAGGCACTGCATCAAAGAAGGCTTATTATACAGCTAGGTAGAAATGTTATGTTCTGATAATCTGGAAACTGAAAACATCATGAAGCATTTTCCATGCTTCAAGTTACCGAAGAAGTAACTGAGAAAATATTCTGAAAAAAGAGTCTTCAAAACACGATCGCCAATTCTCTGCATTTCTACATCTATCAGCGTTTCTGAATTGATACTAGGATTCGAAGTTTTTGTGCACTCAATTTCCATTATTACCGTGAAGCTGAATGTTCGGAAATGAAATATGAATCCGGCATTAGATAAATCATTCTCGAAAACCAGCAAACATTCAATACGAAAATCCATAAAAGCAATTTACGATCAAAAGATATCGGAGGATGTTTATTAGATATCATCGGATACGGGCAGATATTAACTTTATTTATGGACCTGAAAGCGGCGGGAGACGTAAATATTGGAGCATTAATTTCGTCATTTTGACACTACGTATGATTACTGCATGATTCGGAATCACTCAAGAAACTGTGGGAATCCAGAGATGTCTACGATTATGATTGGTGCTCTTCTCAATGCCACTGCTACTTGGCGGCTTGCATGGAATTTTGATATCTCGGTCCAGAAATGCTCGATGGGTGTGTATTTTTTTTCTTCTGAGGACTCGGTTAGAACGGGTGGATACGTGGACGACTTGTTTGCGGATGGAATATATCGTTGCCGCTCAAACGAACAGTTTCAACAGAAAAAGTAGTAGGTATGTGATCTGATAGTATTAAAATTTATTTTCGGTCTGAAAGATACAAGTCCCATTTTCCCCTACTTGGGAGCGCCCATGTATCGTTATTCTAATGCATTATTGTTTTTAGTGCATAATTTGTTGATGCTACTGTACGTTACGGACTATATAAATCTGTTAAATACGTACCAACATGCGATCCGCACTACTCTCATTATTCCTAATGAAGTACATCCCTCGTTCTGGATTATATATTATTAAGAGTGCAGACACAGTGTAATTACATCTAACTAGCCAAAGTACCCTCTCCCAGATCAAAATTCTGATGAGAATATCGATAAATAATGGTGTTCGAAGTAAGATGCCTTGTAATCTGTTGATTGGATTGGTGCGACTTCCTCAAACATTAGTTCAGTAAACTTTTCATTGGTGAAAGGTTTGACATTAGTCATCGTTGTACGTGGGGAAAAAGAGAAGGAACCCCGTTTCATTTCAGAATGTCAGTACAGGTGGATATAACGTGTCCGCCTGGAGGAGATAGCATTGATAGTAAAAAGCAAGGACAAAATGGATAGGCATGGGTAGCAACTCATTTTAAAAACAATTTTCAAATATTTTCATTTCCAAATTCATTAACATGCAACCAATAATGCATATTTATTTGTGATGTTATTATATATAGGGTGATCTATTGAGAAAAAACTAATTTAGTATACAGTGTGTCTAACTTTCAAAAGACGCACCCCTCATAACTTCCGTAATCATCGAGGTAGTGCTGGCCTAAGAGATATACAACGCCCGCCAGTCACGATGGAAAACCCCATTTTTATGTTAAATCACTTAGCTTTATGGCAGAAGAGATATCCAATGAAAAGTTTCATCGATACGTAGAGGGTACGTAGAATTGGGACATTAGGACTGTTGAGAATGTCCTTTGATGACTATTGAGTTTGGTCACCCCTGAATTCTACATTTACACAGACTCCTACCCTAGTCTAGAAAAGCCAGAAAACCTTTTGGTTTAAGATACAAAGAATGTTCTATAAAGAAGACTTTCACGAAAGAGATAACCTACCAAAATGAAATTTGTCACATTAAGCTAATTATTGATGTGTGTTCCAATAAAACTCTTAGTCAAACATTGTTCTCTTAAAGAAGAGTACATATTTCAGATTTAACACGGTGATCTATAACACCTATATATATTCACATTTCAAATACGTTCGATGTAAACAATGATCAATTCATGCTTGCAGCTTGTCCACCCCGTGATCACCAATTCTCGCAACGCTATTGGTCATTAACACATCATTTAACCCGACACAAAACAAAATATTTTCGCAGAGTTGTATTTAGCTTGGTTGCGTTAGAATTATCAAAGCTGTGTTTTGTTTCAAATTTCCGCGGTGATTTGTTTTTGTGTTCTCAATTAAATTATTCACTATTTATTGCAAATAGTTGCCCTGATTCCTAACCTAACCTAAGCCTCTGAATTAGTCGATTATGCTCATTATATAATGAACTAGTAAAATATTTTATCTCAAAAAACATAAGCAAGTTTGAAAATGTAAAAAAAAACATTCATCACACACACACACAAGAATTATTTAATTATATTAACTTTGTAAATCAAAGAGAAGTAATTGAACTTCCATATACCAGGACGGCGCACATTGCAATAATCAATAGGGAAAATTGGGTCAAAAATCCATCAGAAAACAACTACTTTCCTGGCTAATACCACGACGAACGTAGAAATAATCCAATGAATATCCTTCCTATTTTCCTATTGTATAGAATTATGACATTGAGAGCCGTCCTGTTAGGGCAGGACTCCTTGTTTCTTTCTTGACAAGCTCATTGTGAACAATGCAGATTTCTTTATTTTTATTTAAACTTCATTAGTTTCATTATCAGAGGTAATTTGATTGTTTGTATTGTGTCTTCTCACCATTTATTTTTAACTTAACTTAAGATAAAAACATTATCACCACTTCGAGAATAAACTTTTATATTTTTTGATATTTTACGGTCTAAAAATGAAACAAATGTAAATTCAAGGAAATCAACATCAAGAAACGAATTTTCTCCACAAAATCAACTTATAATCTGTAACTTATCATTTTTATTATCCGCATCATGTTATCAAAAGTCATGTACATAGACGACAGATAAGAGATGGCCTAAAATGTACCCTTGTGGAACGCCATGCTTGTAGTTTGAAAGTTTGAGCATTACAGCTTGTTTACGATTCGTGAGATTCCATTCCACTCCAATGGACCTTTTTCATATATTACAATTGATTTTTTCCCACGATCACATCAATTGGGTAAAACAATTGATTTCTTCTGAGAAAACAGCCTTGACAACAACTTTCAGGCACATTGAAAATCCCAAGAAGGAAGGTGTCAAGTTCATATTCAATTTGGTATGCTTCGATGAACAGAATTAGACCAGACAAGAATTTATTTACATACTAATGGAATGTAAATTAAATCGCCGTTTTTTGTTTCTCCTTTCGCATTCTTAAGCCCATAGAAGACGTTGTATACCTACACATTATTATTAATTAAACATGTAGCCTGTTAATAGCGTGTGAGAAACAGAGAGGAAAGACAAAGGAAGCTCGAATTCTTCAGCCAGCTTATTCCTGTCAGATTTGTTATGGGGGAACCGAGTCTAACCATAACATTTTTGTTGGGAAGGTCTGTAGGAATAAACATGAACACCACGCGAGCTTTTGATGTTCGAGTTCTTCATACAACCAACGGAAATACGTAGGTAAATAAATAAATATAGGAACGAATGGACCAGAAAATACCTTTATGGAATTGATATGCTTTTTTCTTTCCTAATTTCAATCATGAAAATAATCAGACAAACCGTCTTTGCGTACAATGTACATGAATGTATGCTGAGACATTGAATCATAAAAAACGTCAGAAGGAAAAACAACCGAGGTCCTTAACACCATCTATTTCAAGAAAATTAATTGCAACTCACAACCCACTTTGGTTTGTTTCGATTCAGTATCAAAAATAATCAATCAGCAAATGAAACGATTCGAAACTCTGCATTTCCGTTTTTATGAACGGTCTTTCTATTCGTTAATTTATCGGTATGATCAGCAAGTCTAATTACTGTATTTACCAGTGACTATTGCAATCTATCAAGTATTTCTTTCAACATGCATTATAATTACACTTGTTACGATAATATTTCTTCATACAATTCAGAATCAATGCGTGTGTTTCTCGGATTAGCAAGTTTTGACGCTTTTGAGACCATTAACTTCAAAAGATAATTGATTTACGACAAACAAGGATACAGCAATTTTGTTATCGACAAAATGATATGAAGACATCCCGCGGTATTCATAAGCGATCTACAGTGATCCGAAGGAAAGACGAGTTTGCTGTTTCTCTTGGAGTCATTCTGCTTATGGTGGAAACACGAGTGGAAACATTTATACTATTTCAGAAGAGCACCGTCATGAAAAAATCTTGAGAAAAAGAAAGAAGAAAAGATACTTTTTTGTGGTGTTCCAGAGACGTGGACGACTTTGTGAGCGGAAGCAATTCCAACGAGACGAATTGCTTTCTCTTTGACAGTTGATCTCTCAAATAAAAGGATTATAGGCGGAAAACCCGATATTTGAGCTCTAAAAGAAAGACAAGTAAACTGCTCCACCAACAAGGTCCACATGCTTTGTCCTGGTTATGAACTTGTTTAGATTCAATGGTGGAGACCAAATTCCTCCACTGTTTCCACTTATTTCCCAACGAACAATTTTAGAGCTATCACGTGTGGTCTAGAGCAACTAGTCGAGCTGCATTCCTGCATTCCTGTGGTGAAATTCTGTGTGCCATAAAATTCTATTGTCTACAGAAGAAGTGAGATGATATTATGGATGAATTCACGGGAGAGACAGACAAAACTATCGACAATAGAATTCTACGGTACACGGTGCATTTTATTTTATTTATTTTTTCGTAAGCCATTATGAATCGAGATATCCGCTTCAAAAAAGCTTTCAGTATTCGGACTACACCCCGTAGTGCAAGAATAATGCCATCACCTGTAAGGTTGCAGGTGCAAATCAAACACGATAGTTGAAAACCAGTCCCAAGAAGTATGTTTACGGCCATCGTCCAAATACATCTGCGTTTCAGTTTGCACCATTGTACAGAATATCCTGAGGAAATCATGCGGTTTGTTTGTTTGTACGGGCGGGCACTGTATAATTACCGTTACCTTCCAACTGATGACTAGTTCCGGAAATCAGATAATCTCATTGTCAATAGAAAAGGTATTGGGTGTTTTGTGGTAGAGAGTAGTTAGTTGCTTACCGCAATGTGATCGAATTTCTAGACGCAACAATCATAATCTAAACCCATAATCGAATGGTATCTCAGTTATCCTTTTTGACTTGGAATGTTTTGATATTCATTATCTTTTACAACATTATTATATTTTCTCAAGAATTAGACGGCACACATATTTGAGATACTGGCAATTTTCAGGAGTATCTGCGCATATTCTACAAGGTGTCCAAACAACTACAATTATTTATAGTTATCATGTTTCTCTCAAACTCCATTTCAAAACACCATAGTTTCTCATGCACTGCTTGGTTGATACAAAAGGAAATTTCAACTCTTGTGCTTCGACATGGAGACTTTTTCATACATTCAAGACTATAAAAGTCGCCCGTTTACAGCAAAATTTGTCAACGTGTACAGCTAAAGTCGCTGAATAGAAAGTCTCTTATGGTGAGTCGACTCAAGGCGGAAGTCGCCCAGTCACAGCAAAATTTGATAAAGTTTGAAAGAACGCCTCTTACGGTGAAAGTCCTCCCAAGGTGAAAGTCGCCGGTTTACAGCAAAAGTTGCTGAAGTTAAGTAGCAATAGAAAGTATTTCATAGTGAAAGTCGCCCGTTTACACCAAAATTTGCCAAAGTTTGAAAGGAAACCTCTTATGGTGCAAAACCCCTTAAGATGAGAGTCCCATTATAAAGTCGCCGGTTTACAGAAAAGGTATAGGGAGTTCAAGAGAAAGTCTCTTTTAGTGAAAGTCGCCTCGATTGCTGAAGAAAGTAGTAACAGAAAGTCTCTTATGGAGAAAGTCACCTCAATAATGATTATAAGGGTGTACAAAAGCGGAGGAGCCGAATATTTAGGACGAGAGTCCATGAGGTATGAGGTCGGGTCGGATGTAACAGTCCGGTTGACGGTTGCTGAAGAAAGTCTCTTATGGCGAAAGTCACCTCCAGGCGAGTGACCTCCAGACGAGTCACTTCCAGGCGAGTCACCTCCAGGCGAAAGTCGCCCATTTACAGTAAATATGCAAAAGTTTAAAAGAACGCCTCTTATTGTGGAGGTTCCCTTTAGGTGAAAGTCGCCTGTTAACAGGAAAAGTTGAGGAAGTTTAAGAGGAAGTATCTTATGGGGAAAGTCACCTCAGTTGCTGGAGTAAGGTAGTAATACGAAGTTTCTTATGGTGAAAATCACCTCAATAATGCTTTTAAGGGCATATAAGCGGAGAAGCAGAATACTTAACGAGAGTCCATGACGTATTAGGTCGGGTCGGATGTAACAGTCCGTTTGGCGGATGCTGAAGAAAGTCTCTTATGGCGAAAGTCACCTCCAGGCGAGTCACCTCCAGACGAGTCACCTCCAGGCGAGTCACTTCCAGGCGAGTCACCTCAAGGCGAAAGTCGCCCATTTACAGTTTAAAAGAACGCCTCTTATTGTGGAAGTTCCCTTTAGGTGAAAGTCGCCTGTTAACAGGAAAAGTTGAGGAAGTTTAAGAGGAAGTATCTTATGGGGAAAGTCACCTCAGTTGCTGGAGTAAGGTAGTAGGAAGTCTTTTATGGTGAAACTCACCTAAATAATGCTTTTAAGGGCATATAAGCGGAGAAGCAGAATACTTAGGACGAGAGTACATGAGGTATTAGGTCGGGTCGGATATAACAGTCCGTTTGGCGGATGCTGAAGAAAGTCTCTTATGGCGAAAGTCACCTCCAGGCGAGTCACCTCCAGACGAGTCACCTCCAGGCGAGTCACTTCCAGGCGAGTCACCTCCAGGCGAAATTCGCCCATTTACAGTTTAAAAGAACGCCTCTTATTGTGGAAGTTCTCTTTAGGTGAAAGTCACCTGTTAACAGGAAAAGTTGAGGAAGTTTAAGAAGAAGTATCTTATGGGGAAAGTCACCTGAGTTGCTGGAGTAAGGTAGTAGGAAGTCTTTTATGGTGAAACTCACCTAAATAATGCTTTTAAGGGCACATAAGCGGAGGAGCAGAATACTTAGGACGAGAGTCCATGAGGTATTAGGTCGGGTCGGATGTAACAGTCCGTTTGGCGGATGCTGAAGAAAGTCACCTCCAGGCGAGTCACCTCCAGGCGAGTCACCTCCAGGCGAGTCACTTCCAGGCGAGTCACCTCCAGGCGAAAATCGCCCATTTACAGTTTAAAAGAACGCCTCTTATTGTGGAAGTTCCCTTTAGGTGAAAGTCACCTGTTAACAGGAAAAGTTGAGGAAGTTTAAGAGGAAGTATGTTATGGGGAAAGTCACCTCAGTTGCTGGAGTAAGGTAGTAATAGGAAGTCTTTTATGGTGAGTTTCACCTAAATAATGCTTTTGAGGGTATATAAGCGGAGGAGCCGAATCCTTAGGACGAGAGTCCATGACGTCGGGTCAGATGTAACAGTCAGATTGGCGGTTAGTAATAGACAGTTGAAAAAGAAATTATTTAGTTTTTTTTGCCGAGTATTAGGTATTATTTGGAGGATCCACAGAAGAACTGTAAATAAATACAGGCTGTTTTCTACGCCTGCTGCCTGCACCGTTTTTGGAGTGTTGCCGTCGGTAAAAGCGCCTGAACTCCATCTTTCAACGGTCCCGTCAAGAACGCTTGTTTTGTTTTCAGTACATCATCGCGTTCTGTAAATAAAACTTCACAGCTTAATTCTCATTCAAATCGAATCAAAGTCGTCTCGTTAACATCAAACGATTCGTAGTCGTGGGTGGCCGTTTAAATACGCGGTTCTGGCATTGATACGGTTTATCGAAGAAAGATAATAATTGTGAGTCGGCGTTTTGCATGTGCCTGTAAACATAAATATCAACAAATGTTTGATTGATGAACTGAGTTGTTGATGTAGCCATGGTAATTTAAAAAAACGCGCGTTTTTGAAATTTCGATTTTCACACACTGAAGCGTGCTTTAAATAGGTAAAAAGGGGCACCAATTCAAGAAAAGGTCACATTGAAAACATTAAAATTTCTTTCAAAACTAATTACAATTTAAGTAGATTTTTAGTCAATACAAAAGACAAAATTGATAAACTTTCAAGAAGTGGTATTTATAAATTAAATTGTGAAGATTGTGATGCAGCTTACATTGGCAGAACATGTAGACCTTTGAAAGTTCGTATAAAAGAACATCAAAACCCAAACAAAGTATCTGCTTTTGGTGAACATTTAAGGTTCAACAACCATAATTTTAGCCCAAACAGAAACTCTCAAATTTTACAGGAGGTTGGGTCCAAAAATAATAATAGATTAGATTTCCTTGAAGATTTACATATAAGTAAAGAATTACTCAACAATGACCTTTGTCTCAATACTCAAGTCAATTTAAACAGAGCTTATGTACCGCTTCATAGGCGTTTGAAATAATAATAATTAATGTCTTTAAACTTTTTCTAATTAAAAATTTTTTCAGTTCAAACATTCTCAATATTTCATTAATCTTTCTCTATGATGATATTACTTGAACCCGTTTAGCAGTTTATCCATTCTCTCCGGCTTTCAATTCTGAGAACACGAAGTTAATTTTCACCTTTTGGTTTTTTATTGGTAACTATGTAGTTGTGTACAACTTCCAACTTTGATCAGCGGGTAAAATGTGATGAGTTCTCATTAGACTCATTCTCATTCCCTTAGCTTTCCTTGTTGGGGTTGGATAGAACTGCATAGAGGCCTTATATTGATCTTTTGCTTGAAAATTTCTTTACGTTTGTGCTACCCAAACTGCCTAAACTTGTACTAAGATAGTTCTCATTAGACTTTTCACATGTCCTTAAGCCCAATTCTGGGTGCTCAAACATTGGAGCTAATTCACTTAACTTGGGTCACCTCTTAGGTTCAGTTTGTCTTCCCAGTATGCAGGTATATTGAGTGAAGTTCTCATTAGACTTCTTCTCGGTGTCTTAGCAATATTTGGTTGAGGATGGATAGATCCATAGAGAACCCACCTCCCTATTTTCTTTCTGATTATTACTCATTATTTTTCACCCATTACTAAATTTGATAATTTATTCGTAATCTTGATAGAGTTTTCTTTGATAGCGTATTTTTGGAAAACGAAACGTTCCCATTAGACTAATCACTTTCAGATTTACGTTTCCTTTTTAAATTCATGTCTGGATTAGTTCAATTTCTATTTGAGTTCTTTGAATCTATGTCACATATGTCAATGGTCACTGTCACTTGTCAATAGTGTCATTGGCATACATTGTCAATTTAAATTTCTTTTCCACTTCCGCTTCAACATTCAGACAGATAACTACATTATCTTTAATAATCCTTAAACAGGATGAAAATTATTCAATTTTAAATATGTTTTATATTTTGTAACATTTTAATTTGGTCCATGGACATGATGTTTTTATATGGCTTCTTGTACACCTGACGAGTAAGTAACCTCACTTTTCATAACTTTCAAATTTCAAAAATTTTCAACTTTATCAAATTCATTTTCAATCATTACTTACTTGCAAAGGTACGCACTGATGATGACTTAACAGTTGAAAGCGCTTTGCTACAATTTTTAAAATAAAAATATTTTGCACGAAATACAAAGTTTCTTCCTTCAAATAATTCAAGAAAAGCCTATTTTATTGCCAGACAGTTTCTTCTACTTATTCAATACTGCTTTTTTGTTTCACTTTCTTCTTTTCAATACTCCCTTCGTTAAAGAACATCCAATTTTGAGAACGAAGTGGAAAAAACTTGTTGCGTTTTGAGGTAAGATAGTTGTGAGCATTTCTTTATGGGTACTATTCAGTTTTGATGAATTTTCTGATAATTGTTGGAATATGGAAAGTAGAATTCTTATCTCAAACTTCTTCTGGTGACACCGTTCGTCAGTTATGATGATGTTTTTCATGGCCAATCTTTCTCGATTGAGCAATCAACTGAATCTCCGCCATTTTCAACTAATTTTCCATTTTATCACAAATTCAAGTCTTCTTCAGATAATCAGAAAAAATGTACTGGGTGTCACTTAAAAAAATAAGTTTGAATTATTTCCGGTAAAACCTGAAGTGGTAAATTGTTAGCAATAAAATGAACGTATTTAGTGAATTGTTAGCGACAAAATAAACGTAATATAACGACATAACATATATTTGAACCCAGTATTTTCAAAACTATAAAAGAAATTGGTAGGCCACATCTCGTATTCCTTACAAAAACTGTTTTATTCTGAAAACATTCGGTAGTCCTTTGATGAACTGAATCTAACATTTTTCTCTACACGTATTCACCATTATCACAGTCATAATTAATTAACTCGTCAAATGATTAGATATAAATCAATTATGCATACAAGGTGTCAGTCAAGAATTATGATTCCGTATTTCATTAGTGATTTACTGACAAAAGCAATAAAATGTTGTTTCGTGTTGTTTCTTCAATCCTCGGTGAAACCGATGGACGCAGGCCTTGGAAAAATGAGGCGAAACACCGTTACGAATAGTTTCATTTAGGTAACTTTTTGTGGTCAGTTATATCTGTCAATTATTGTGAAACGATTCTCCGTGCAGGTAATTTGATATGGAAACTACATGTACACACGACTCAAATTAGATGTCAAGAGAGTTTGTTCTTGTTGTTTTTTTTTCGGCCATTGTTGAACTGAAATTACTATATCCCATGCACGAGGTTCAATAAAATGGTGTTTTTAAATGATTTTGTTATGGTAAATACGTGCTAACACGACTGAAATTAGACGATGGAGAGTTTGTTGTGTTTTTTGAGTATTTTGCTGTCCTGTACTTTGAAAAGAAGTCTAGTAGTGGTCGTATAAATAGAATATTTAAAATAGGCTAATTCTAGTATACTATATTTATTTTGATAATGATAGATTATCTACCTATGTACGAATTAACCCAGATAAATCTGGGATTCCTGCATTTTTGAGAATGAAGTATAAACAAATATGTTAGTGGCAACTCAATGAATTAAAAATGTGGATCAAAGTATGTTGGTCAAACTTCAAGAACGATAAAGATAAGTTTGAAGATTCGGGTTAGGTATATATCTGCCTCATGTATCGCTTCTTGTGGAGTTCCACAAGGGCCACTTCCACCTAGGGCCACTTTCATTTATAATTGTCATCAACAACTAAAAACATTGCTTTGAACCTTGTAAATATTTAGTTAATACTGATGACTTGAATATCTTTAGAAAAACGTCTGATACTAACGAATGTACTTACCGAACCACTGTAATATTGGTTGACACTTGAAGAACGGGATGATCTTTAACTTCAACTACTTTCACAAGATATATAATTTATAAATTATTAAAGTTGTATAAAATGGAGGATCTAGGAATGATATTGATTGGAAACTTTTTATGCATGTTTATTTGTCAGTTCTTTGCATTTTCTATTATTTATTTTTTACTAGATACTATGGGTACTCATAAGTTCATTGTATTGGCGTTAGTTTAATATTCACTCATTTTCAGGTAGTTAGTTTTATACTTAATCCAGAGCCCTCAATATTTTTAATATTTACCCATTTCAAGCTGTGCATTATTCTGTTTGATATTATAATAAATTATTCCCAATGTATATTCTGGTTCATTAGTCTACCATGTTCTCCAACTTGCCCAGGTAGGAGCAGCAATCTTGAAGTTATTAGACTAACGTGAATCGGCAGGAAAACACGAACATAAATTGAACCAAAAAAGGAATTCACACCTGGACAAGATTCGATATAAAGTGCGTCTATAAAATACCGCCCCTTTGTTGACTTCTGAACTGAAGCAACAGTATTATTGAGGAATGATTGAATGTCGTCAACCTTAGTATCAATTAACTTATGTACATCGATAACATGTTACTGAATAGCACCCCATAGGAAAAAAAGTACCCCCATAAATCCTTGAAAGTTTAGACGATTTGGCAATTCAAATTGCCAAATGAAAATTCTGGCTACATACATTTTAGCAAGATTTTCTTCTCTTGAACGCGAATTCTACGCTGGATTCAATGAGAAAATAACCTCAGAACATCATTCTCATTGACAGTCATAAGCCTGAGATTATCTTCCGCCAACCATCAGGCATTCTACTAGGTCTCAACACCAACAGAGCTAATGGATCTGACAGAATTTCACCGATCTTTGTCAAGAAACGTGCTCCCAAACTACCATCAGTTCGTTGCAAGCTAATCAACCTCCTTTGTAATTTGGAGGTGTTTTCTTCAAACTGCAGAACCGCAAGAGTAAAACCAGTTCCTTGCTAGCTAAGCTTTCTCTCAGACCAATCTCTCCACGTGGAGGTCGATGGAGTATTATCCATTTGGCTGATCCGCAGGGATCCATTGTAGCACCAACACTGTTCCTTCTTCACATCAATGATTTGTTGGGTGTAACCTCATGTCCAGTGCGCAGCTTTGAGGATGATAGCAACTAGCAACCTTCTTCCCGCTTTATCTTCCAAAGCTTCGATATCAGCCAGTGAAAGCAGAAATTAACGAATGAAACCTTCCATTTCAATGCTTGGTATTACCATCAGCAGTACCCTCTCATGGGAGGTCCGTTACCAGAAGTGCGTCTCAAATACTTGGTTTTCTGTTTCGTGCCAAGAAGTACTTCACTTCCCGTCAACTGGAATGCTGCTCCCATATATGGGGTGCAGCACCTAAACACAAATTGAAACTTTCAGATTCTGTTCAAAAAAGAACTATTCGTCTCGTCCATATTTTGCTTACAAGGTTGCTCACTTCTCTATAGAACACCGCAGAAACGTTGGCGATCTGTATCTGTTCTCTAAATATTTTCATGGACGATGCTCTTCTGAAATATCATCAATCGTTCCACCGTTAGCGGTCTCATCGGAATTGACCCGTCGAGCTCAGTTCTCACATCCATATGCCGTCACTTTGTAGACATGCCACACATCTGCTTCCCAGGGCTTGTTTTTCCACAAAAAAATCTGTTCCAAGTATTGATTGCTATATGCATTCAAGAATTAAGTTATATGTGTTGTAAGGTGATTGAAAAAATAATTTTGTCTGTATTTCTCTCGGCAGTTCTGTGGGTGTGAGTAATAGCTTCATTTTAATTTAATTAGCTTTCAGGAAATGGTTTCGAAAAATATTTGCATAAAGCCAACATAAGATAACAAACTATTTCTCAATGTCTCAAGTATTACTTTAATCAGTGCCGAAAAATCAACCTTCGAGATTAGAGACCGCAAACGATTAGATATTTCCTTTGATTTGATAAACTCCTACATGGCTTCAGAAACGATCATAATGATCATTATTCAAAGCTGAATATTTTTCATAGTTGAATATTTAATGTACGTTATTTGAATAATACGTAGAACCAGGTCCATAAAAAGGATTTTCATAGCCCATTAGGAGAAGTTTCTACGAAATGAAATAGGACTGTAATGAAATGTAATTTAGCTTTGCTAACCAGGTCACCAATTCTCATATAAATATTTTATCGCCTGAATTCAGTCTGAGAAGTTTCAGAGTTGAAGAAACTGCTACTATCATCACAAACTTTGATGCGTATCCTCTCCAGACCGATCACCAATACGGTAATCAAAATCGATTTTTTTTCTTAGGAAATGTGCCGCATAAATGACATCAAATTTGTCTAATCTTTTCAGCTTAAAGCTAACCGCTTGAAAATAAGTGGATATGGAATCAGTCTCAATGGAAGATAGGAAATGTCTGGATAACTCTGGATTTTCCTCTTCATACTTCAGTCTTCGAAGCTTTGTTAGATTAGGTATATCTGCCTCTTCTTTGCCTTTATAACTTGTGTGTGCTAGTATCCAGGCTAAGGTCAGTCTTTTCTGATTGACACCATCTTTTGGAGAGAATTTATTTCCCTTTCTCATATGAAAATATAGGTTATATGGTTGATGAATATAGTGGCTAACAAAATTCTAGGTATCGCTCTGCAAATATAAAAGGGGCCGTATTTACCCAGCACTAAAGTAATATTGATATTATTTCCAAATATTTATCTTGTGTCACCAAAAATTATAGTTGAATACTAAATATATAAGCACCAAAATAAACCTAGCTTGCGAGTCGAAAATGCGTAAATTTGTTTTTCGCTTGCGCTTGACACACAAACCTTACCTGAGCAAACTAACCTAGCTTGCGAGTCGAAAATGCGTAAATTTGTTTTTCGCTTGTCATTTTATAAAATTATGACCTTTCGGCAAGAAGCCCAATTCCACTAATTCTACTAATTGAAGAATACTTTATCAACATCACACCGTTTCTTCACTAACTCACTTTTCTTTATTATTAATGGAAGCTAGGTCGATAATATATAGGAGAAATAAGAGTGGCCCACGCACTGAGCCATGAGGGACACCACAAGACATGAATTGAGAATAAGATATTTTGAAATTCAGGAAACTGATTGTAACAATTTGTTTCCATAACAAAATATATAAGTGAAATATTCTCTTGGGTGCTACTCAACCACTTTTATGAAAAACCCAAAATTTAACATCGTTACAGCTGCCATTCGATGAAAAGGTTTTCGCTCGTTATCCGCAAAACTCATTAGAGGTTCTTTCACTTCCTAAATATCGGATGCTGAAGGATGTTCCCAGCCGCCACAAAAACCTCTGAATACGAAAAACGAAAAAGAAAATTACGCATATAAATTATACATTATACCCAACTCCGAAACGAAATCCTCAGGGTCATTCCATCCATCATGGCTATAATCTACCGCTCTACGGTAAAAAGGCCCATCCCATTGAATAACAGCTTGAACAGTGATTAATGATCTCGAAAATATAAGAACAAAGGACGCTTAATTTACTTGGGAGTCGAAACACAAAAATTATCATCTGTATACAATCCTGGGCAGTTTGGAATCGAAAAAATCGATTCCTAAAATAACAAATTCAAAGAACTAATGAATACTTAATTGATACGAAATGTCATGATCGAGTGTGTGAAGCTATGGCCTTGCATATTTCATGTAGTCGGAATTTAATAAAACTCCGTCTTCGAAATCAGAAAATAATAAAATTCAACTTCGAAGTCGGAAAATAATAAAATTCCGACTTCGAGTCGGAAAATAATAAAGTTCTGGCGTTGTTAAATATTTTGTTGTTGTCCGCGTACATGGCATGGGGGAATTTCAGAACCATTGGTAGATCGGCAGTGTAGGCTATGAATAAAAGACGCCCAAGGACGGAACCTTGCGTGACACCGGATAGGACGTCATGACAGTTGGAGAAAGAGGAACCAACTTTCCTTTCTGATAAGAATGCTTCGATTCATTTTAGTAAAGTACCACAGATCCCAATGTGTTCGAGTTTGTATAGTAGTTTGTTTTTGGGTACTTTATCGAATGCCTTCAAAAAGTCTGAGTAGATGATATAGTGGCTGCTGATTGTCTAGTAGTTGAGTTCAGTGACTGGAGCATGTTCGTTCTTGTTGATCTCCCGGGTAGAAAGCAATGCTGAGAGGAGGGGATGATGTTGTGATCGGAAAGGAAACGAAGGAGGTCTTTGACAATAATTCTCTCCAGGATTTTCACAAATATGCTCACGGAAAGCAACAGAGGGACCGAGGGGGAAACAACTAGTAATTTTTGTACACCTAATGAAAGCAGTGAAGTAATTATCTCTAATGAAGAATAATGAAAAAGTTTTAGGGGGCAATGAAAGATAATTACCATTCATTTACGCGGATACGTTGTATGGACATAATTTAACTCTTATGTAAAAAAATGAGATCCAGAAAGTTCGAAGCTCATGCCCACGTATGATTTTTGGTGTAAGTAGGCGACAACTAGTATCGAATAAATTGAAGGAGATTGGATCGTTACATAAGGAGAACAGGAGAAAGGTTCATTTTAGTACCTCGTCATAAAATAATTCCCAAACACATACCCAATAATACTAATTCAGCCATTTTAAATCGATTAGCGTTCGCAGAATTTGTCTATCTCTAACCGTTCTCGAGTTGGTCAGCTCTGAATCAGTTTTCAAATGGTTTTTTTGCCCCTTGCAACTTTTTCGAGTAATTTTTAATTTCTTTCGATTGACTCGAAATTCACAATACATACTAATTCGACCATTCTGAATCGATTGGCGTTCGCAGAATTTGTCTATCTCTAGCCGTTCTCGAGTTGGTCAGCTCTGAATCTATTTTTAGATGGTTTTTTTGCCGCCAAAAATGTTTATGATGAGTTTTCGACATTATTGTTAAAATATTCAGAATCAGCACGTCAAATTACTTTCGAGGACAGAAATGTGAAATTCAAAAAATGAAAAATAAAAAATCTCAGAAAATTTAATTTTTCATCTTAAACACCTTTTTCCGCCTAAATCTTATATCTGAGCATATAAAAATCATACATTTTTGGAATAAGCATAAAATTTTACGTATACAGTGCGAATTTCAAGTCGATGTGACGACTTGGTATTTTTGATGATTTTTAGGGGTGAACCCCTTGCAACTTTTTCGAGTAATTCTTAATTTCTTTCGATTGACTCGAAATTCACAATACATACTAATTCGACCATTCTGAATCGATTGGCGTTCGCAGAATTTGTCTATCTCTAACCGTTCTCGAGTTGGTCAGATCTAAATCAGTTTTCAAATGGTTTTTTTGCGCAAAAATAATTTCTCTCGACATTTCGAATAATGAATTTATTTAAAATTAATAATGAATTAATGAAAATGTTATGATGTACACGTAATGAAAGAGTAGTTTCCCCCTCGAGAGGGACACATCAAGCACACTGATAATTTCAATAGGAAAGAATGGACTCTGAACCTAAACCGGACCAAGAACAATTTAATGGCAGCAAGTAAAACCATGCTATCAAATAACACACAATCTACAAAACAGACAATCTTTCACGAAAAACAATGAAGCTTCGTTCACGCCTAACGCAACTATTTAGCGCAGTTTTATAGTACTAAATGTCAACAAGGTACCTATTACCTCACATATATACATTTCCACGTGTTCTCTGTTTACCCGAAAGATAAAAATATGTACGGTTATAAAAACGCCATCACGGCGGTTGAGATGAAAGCCGTAGTCAAAGCCGATTCGAGGATCAGAATTATCAGAAAAGCGATAAAGAATATTATAAAACATAACCTCATTTCCACATAATTTATAAGATTCATTAGAAGTTGTTACATTAGACATCGAAGTTTTCCGAGGAGTTTTCACTTTATCCGGTTTTTCAGTTTTCTTCGTTCTTCATGAAGGAAGAATGTATATAGATTTAGATTATTTGGCAGGATATAAGTACTTATACATAATCCAAATTAAATACATACACCTTTCTACATTTCCTGATAACCATAAAAAAAACAATTATATTCGTTTTGATTTTGAATTTTTGGCTAACTCTCAATATCAATTGCAGTGAGAGTCGTGGTTGTTTGGAACTGACAGAGTTTTAGTGTTGAGTCAAGCTGATTGAATCAAGATAATCTGTATCAATTACTTAATTTCATCTATTCATGATGCCAAAATAATTAATAAATTTCAGAGTTTTTTTTTAATTTAACATTTATTTTTTCGATAACATTTCAAAATTGATAAGTACATAGAAATGCGAATCCGTTTGTTACATTCCTCTTTCTACGTTCCTCAAGCAGTAGATTTTAATCTTTTCGTTGCCTCCAACCAATACTTTGTAGTAAATTATGCTCGACTCTAAACCTTTTTGGTATTCAAAAATATACAGGAATTCTATTTAAAATAAGGAAGTTTGTGACCACTTTCAGTTTAAAAGGAAACTGAGGACATTTCAAATGGATTGTTATCTTGATTTATATAATGTTCCAAATTTCCAGAATTTTATTCGAATCAATCAATCAATTTATTCTTCACAAAAATAGACATATATATTCAACCAACAAGGACCAAAGATAGGTGCATATTTTTTATGAAATATAAATATACAGTTGAATTAAAAATACATTTTAAAGAAATTCTTCTTTGCTGCAACATATTTATTCCGACAAAAAAAAATTACGTGTATAATAGCAACTAAAGTTTGTCTTTCAGCTGCAGCTGAAAACAAAATTTGAGACAATAATAATAATAATAAAGGTCTTTCAATAATATCTCGTTTACTGTATACGTTTATTCTGATCAATCAAGCTCTCTTCCAATGAGGCAATCATTTTAATTCACACCGAACCTGAATAACGTCCAAATTAGACAACATAAAAATGGTTACCACCATTATAATCCGCGTCTCTTTCCTATTAAAGAAGAATCTGTGAGTAAGTAATGTGTCTCTCTCTGTCCCATTGAACATAATCGGAAACAGGTAGCAAAGCAGGTACCAGATATACCTTTCATAACGATTTCAAAAATGTACAATTATCTAAAGAAACGCAGCAGGTTTCTCGCACAACAGCCATCATTTAGCTACACCTGTCATTATTTGAATAGGAAGATACGGACACTTAATTATCTTAATTTATTTCAATGAAATTAACCATTATTTACTGATAGTTGAGGTGGATAGCAGCAGCAGCTTACATGTTGCAAGCCGTAGTATTGTACAAAACTAAATGACATTCAAATTATTTTCGGAATAAAGGAATGAAGACAATGTCGAGCACTGCACAGCACAATATGGAATAATGTTGGTGTCGAATAGTATTTTCTTATACGCAAACACAATGTTATTCAGAGCATGAATTACATTCGGATCATCGATCACTTTTCTACGATCTATTAACGAAAATATGTCGAAACAAAAATAAAATAAAAATGACAGACAGCGTGCACATTTGCAATGAATTGAATTGAATATCAAGGGATCGTAAATAGAGAGCCAAAACAATAACGTCATCGAACGCTGGCGGTCGAAAAAATCATATAAAGGATCTGGGATTGCTCTGAAATTTTACAGGTGTGTTTTCACATGGAATATTAGTATAATAATAACTTATAGTTCACCCTGTATATTCGAATACGCCCATCCCCTCAGCGGTTCATTCAATAGATGGCGCCATGCCGAGAATTATTGACAGCCTATTTTCTCCTGTTCCCTGTCTGTACCCCTCAGTAGCTATGAACGTCCTTAATTTATGTACATGACACGTGACCATAACACTTAAATAAGCAAAACCTGACTCATATAATTGCCAGAGATAGGGGTCGCTTCCAATACTTCTGTTAGGGGTAGGTCAGCCACCCTTTTCAAAATTGCAGACCTTTGTTTCCAGTCTGTCATCGATAAGTACGAATGTCGAGTGGGGACCGAATATTGGCCCTTCGAGACCCATTTCACGTAAAATCGACATGGAATAGAATTTATTGCGATCCAAGAGAACAAAAATTGTTTGGGGATTCTCAGAATTACTCGAAAGGTTTGACGTTTATAGCTGAATTTGCCACTGGACTGTTAATGTTTGAATAGATTGGTTGTTCTTGTTTCGTTCGTCAAAATATTGTTTCTTTATTATAATAATAATAAATGCCAATGGCTATAAGAGATCATATTTTTATTTTCGTTTTCCTTTTAATTTTTTTCATTTTCCTCACAAGGTTTTGCCAACAGATAATAAGTGGTTGTTGAAGGACTTTGCAATATATTATTTTTATTGTACGTGAACCTGCTTTATTAATTTTGATTATGAAAAACGTTGTTCCTCATTCCAACCAATCTCCTCACAAAAAATGTGCTATACAATTTTAATTTTTCTCTCCTATGTTCCATAGTTTCATGTAAGTGCTCCAGAGTTTTGATGTTATTGTAGGTTGGTGCTTTTTCAGACAGTTCAAAATGCATTCAAAGAGTGTCTATCTCTAATTAAAAAAATGTAGCTGTTTCACCATTGAAAGATAATTATTATCCTTCCCCTTTTATTGCATGATTACAATTATAATTTTGTGACATAGGAACTCATTATATGAGCCACAAAAACTTCTTAACATAAATCAATCACTTAGTTCCTATTAAAATTGGGACAATCTCAACTTCAGTAAACAAAAGGCTACAAAGCCCATTAACCCACCCTTTCTTCCCACACATTTATTATATTAGCACTCCCCCTTTAATTCTATAAACAAGCAGAGTAATAATCGAATTTTTATGTAGATACAGCTCGAGGAAGGTTTAGCCTTAATCCAGTTTCTGAATCCGTCGCAGTTCTTGCATCTAATTAAAACCATCCGGGTCGAATAAATAGATTTATCTTCAACGTGACAGCATAATGTCGTGATGCTTTGAGAAAATTTATCGATCGTTTCCTAGGAACACGACCTGAGAAAACGATGCTATAACTCTAGCTATTCTGATACTACGTCGATATCGTTGTATGGGATCTTCCCGTCATTTTTTATAAATGGAGATTAGTGCATGACTACTTGAAGAGATTCATAAGGATCGTGGAATTTTTTATACGGCGTCGTGTTAAAGAGGAAGCACACAACTGTTCATGGTGCAGACAAAAAAAAATCAAGAAGTTACAATAAGGCGACACCCTCTCAAAAATAAAGACATTGAATTTCATACCGTCAGTCGAGTATTATATTGTACTATATCCACTTTTAGTCAAAACTAAAATTAGCTTGTTCTTTATCCCCTAAAATCATCACCATTAGTGCTTCCAAACAAAAATATATCTGTAAACTCCATATATTGTTTCATATTCTCTGACAACGTTCTCTGCTTATTCTTTATCCACATTCATCATCCGAATAGTTGGTATCACCTTGTTCTATATCCTATTTGTACCAGAATACAGTCGAACATGTTAATATAATATTGTTCAATATCTAGTTCAACTTTATGCCCTTACTAGCAAACAAAATTTTTGATATATCCTAACTTAATTCTTATGTAAATACATAGTAATCATTGTTTCCTTAAAGATGAATTCCTTGACAACAAAATAAATAGCCCCAATTTGTGAAACTCAATATCTATTAATTTACGATCAATTAATATACATTTCTGCTTGTTATAAATAGTTTTCTGTTATCCATTAATTTCCGTTGAAATTTGGGTCCTCATTTGCATTTTCATTTGTATACATAATGAATTCTTGTGTGATATCCCAGCTAATTAGGGATCAGATTTTGAAATAGTGTTGAAATAGTGATTTGATATGAGCAGAGTTTGAAGAGTTTGATACTATTTTTTCCCATTTATACCGATGTTTTCTAGTTTTAACATTGTATTCTTTGGTTGCATACTGAGATATATTTTATTTACATGAAAACATAATGAACTGACGACAAAAAAGATGAGAAAATGAAAACAAAGGGAATAAGAAATAATAATGTAATTTGAAAGAATATCGGCTAATCGGTGACTGGACTGATATTTAATATTGGACTTTCAGCTACTTCACTGTGTTATGGACCCTAACTGAATTTAGTATACCACAAAAAAAATCATGGTTGCAAAATATAAGTGTATTCTTTGTTGAAAATCTTGAAATTTCACAACCAAACTCAAACCAGCCCTGCCAGGGCGCCAATTTGCATTGATCATCAACAAATGATCATCTTGGTGACACGTGTCGAGGTGTTAAAAATAGGATATATTTTAAATGAGCACCAAAATAATTATTATGCTACAAAATTAAGTTTTATATACTCTGTCTCCAAAATAATATTTGGCCACCAAAAGTAATAAACGAGCACCAAAAAACCCCAACCAGAAATAGAATTTATGAGCACCTGAAATGTTAAAAAGTTGGCATGGCATAAATATTAAAGTCGTACCTAATGTAGTACACAAACATTTAACGATAACTCCAAAAGTTTTCAAACTTTGGTCAAGTACATCGAGAAAGTAATAAACATCAGTTTGCAACCACACACAGAAACAAGATGTGGCTGATTATTATGATATTCAGTGACATCAAAGAGAGATATCCTGGAGTTTTATCTTAACACCAATATATCATTTTTAACAAATGATGGTAATTGAGCGAGAGATACGTATCGAAGTGCCAGAAACAGTCATTACTACACCAAATGTTCCAAACAGTGCAGCGCAAAAGAGAGAGATAAGGAAAAATTGGAGATACTTTTCCCGAAAGCCTTGAAAGCCTAAAAACCACCAAAAATACGCATGACCGTTATACGGATTGTTTTCCAAAATTATTTTTTTTAGAGCTGACCCCCCCGGTAGTACGCTACTGAAAACAAACCGTTTTCACCACAGATCACAGCCTGCTAGCTCGACGACTTGTTTCAGTGTTTACTTACTACAGCCTTTCGAGAAATAAAGATGTTATGTCAGTCACATCGGTAGGTAATACCGTATGCATATTTGAATGCGAAGCGGCAAATAAATGGAAGGAAACGTCACATTGGTGATATTTATTATCGATTAATTAAATGCGATAAAAAAATCGTTACGCTGCTGTTCGCTTCAGACCCAGTGGCGTCGATAAACCGGGACAAATTGAAGATAATGAAGAAAAAAAGGTTGTAACTGCAAAAGTTTATTATTCATACGAAAGCAGTGAAGTTTTGTGAGCGTACACCACAGTAGATAAACTGGTAAAAGTGCAACGTTTACTTCTGTTGAACGTACTTTTACATACATTTTCATTCTTGTTATGATTATTATTACTTGTGTTGAAGTTATATGTTTTTTATATTTACAATTAAGTATGTCATTATACCCATACATATAGTGAGGAATCACACTGATCGACTAGGACCGACCGTCCGCGACCGTCCACGACCAAAAGTAAAGTAGATAATGAAAACTTTCAAAGTCACACTGATCGACCATCCACGACCGACCACTAGAATAATTTTGTATATCTGCCATTAATTTGACATTCGAAAGGTTATGTGAATTGTCTGTTCATTTATTGAAAATAAGTTAAATTCATAATATCAATATTTTGCTTTAAATAATGAGCAGTAGTGATACTGAAGAACATTTTATTTTTCCGGTAGGAAATATAGCTATTTACATAAGTTTTGTTGAAGTCAAAAGTTCATCATAAAAGTGTGTCAAAATGACATTACGTCAGGATAGCGTGACACCGACCACAATTTCGAACATGGTCTTTGAAAAACGGTCGAGGACGGTCAATGACGATTATACAGTGTGAGTTGTGCGATAAGAATATACGTGTTGGAAATTTTGGTCGTAGGTGGTCGCGGACGGTCGGCCCTAGTCGATCAGTGTGATTCCTGGCTTAGGCATGCAGTTATTCAATGCACATGTGCTATGTAAGAACGCATCGGGGCTGATGCCATCGTGCCATCATCCACGCCGCAGGCCATAAACACCAACTTTACGCCCTTGATACATAAAAAAACTATTTTAATAACTCCTATATCTTGCAATCATAATTATAAGTTCATAAAAGAAGGAAGATTCAGCATGGTCGGGACAAGTACTATGAGGAGCTGGTTGCCGGTCGTGAACCACCGGCAAAGCTCAAGAAGTGCCAACGGCTGGATGAACGAATCATCAGGCTTGTTACTAATTGCGACCGCGACAATATGTTAAAATTTTCACGGGTCATTGCTCATAATTATGATTAGTAGCAGTTGTACCTGCGCCAAGTTGGCCGCGCCGAGTTGGCCGCGCCGAGTTGGCCGCGCCGAGATTGCCGCGCCGAGTTGGCCGCGCCGAGTTCACTGGCCGCGCCGAGTTCACTCGCGCGCAGTTGGACGCGCCCAAATGTCCTTGAACCACATATACTTCATCATGGCTTGATTTGTTGTTTTTGGTCGCTGAGCTGTTTCTGCGCCCTTTTTTAGCTTTATCTGTATACTGGTGATAGGCTCTTCATTATCCCATGACGTTTTTTCATCAAAACCGTGAATAGACGCGTCGGGAAAATCACTAATATGGTATTTTTCAATCGGTATCGATAACACAAATGTTTGAAAAAACACTAGAAAATATGCTCGTTAACATGATTTTACATAATATGAGTCGAAAACCCATCAGAGCACCGTAGTGAGAACCAAGCGAAAAGAATGCTCATAGCGCGTTTCGGCTTACAATAATTATCAAGGGTACTTCCCTCGGGCATTATCATGGCGAAGAGATGAATTTTGTATTCTTATTCAGTCCATCCTAATTGGCTGATTCAGTACGGCAAATTCCTCTTTCGTCGTGAGTCAGGTATAAAGCCGAGCAGACGTGACGATCGGTCAAGACGGTACCGAGTTGGGTACCACTCGAAAAGTTGTGCAATCATCCTGGTCTTTTTCTCTTTTGTGGTATCGTTATACCTCCAGTTATGACCACACGTTCAGAATTAAGAGTCTTACTTGGTAGGAACGCCAGACTGCCACGAAATTAATGGTAATATCGATTGTAACAATTCGTTTCAAATTGATATCGGATAGTAGTTTTTGTGAAACCCTTTTCAGATTAGACAGGGTCAACCAGCGGTGCGTGCAAGCTCCATACTTTATTTTCTAACCAAACTATCGACTTTTTCACACATTTCTATTCATATACTACAGTGTGATCCACTTAAGACCGGAGCACCCTTATAACATCTACTCGAAATCTACATTTTCCAATCGATTGGAATGTTTTTTTTTTCGTTAAGTAAACATTCAAAAGTCCACTAGGACACCAAATTTCATGAATAAATCTCCATTTCCAGGGCCAACTAATCTTATTTTTCAAGGTGAAAAATTTACAAAAATTTCTAAGGATTTTTTAAAAGAAATTCTGACTACACCACTGGATTTGCGACATTTTGGAATGCGCCGATCAATAAAAAAGTTATAAAGGAATGAAATTTGAAAAATATGTCGTTTAAGCAACCCACTAATTCAATTTCAAAACTGTTATCAGAACTTTGACTACACCACTGGATTCAGGGTGTCTCAAAATTCCATTAAGATATTTTTCAAATTTTATTATCTTATAATTTTCTTATGTACGAACAGATTTTGATGAGATTTTGGCCAGCGATATATCGAGACCTCCTGAATACAGTGGTGTATTCCAAATTTTGATAAAATTTCTGAAATTGAATTGGTGAGTTGATTAAACGCGATTAAACGGCATATTTTTTAGATTTCATTCCCTTCTACCTTTTTTATTGATTGATGCAAAGTCATATTTTCTTTGGTTCAGAAGTATTAATTTTATTAATACTGGAGGAATTCAACATGCGGGGTCAAAAACCCTGGGTGGGCACCCATGTATCTGAATCGACCTTTATTTGCTCATTTCGATATGCAAAGCCGTATTTCATTCGCCCCTATAGGACGATAACAATCGCCTCCATGTTTTCTTACACAAACCGTGGAAGTAGGCTTTGTGCGGTTTTTATTATTTCAGAGGAGCACCAGACAAATGCAGCTTTGTACGCTTTGGACAGGCTTTTTATTACACCCAACTGGAAGTATTAAGATAACATTTAGTGGTGCTTAATATAGAGTAGGTTTACCATAGAAAAAACTGAAAGAGCGACAATTTTACTTAGTTTATAATAAATTCTCGAAAAATATTCTAATATCAATATTCATAATTATTTTCGCAAGACGCCAACTTTACTTATATTCGCTTATATTACAAAAAGTTTTCTCAGACCCTCGTGCTACATTGCATCGAAAGCTTGTGCCACACTTTATCTAAAGCTGGTCACATCTAAAAAGATGACAGACCTTCCTCAAATGTTTTTTTTTTATTTTGGTACCTACGTTATTTCGTAAACTTGGCCTACAGTTGAATTATGTTCTGGGTCTTACGAAAAGGAAAATCCTGTAATGTTCAGAGAACATCGTGAGAGCCAAGGAAAAATGAGCAGGCTGTATGCCTCAGGGAACACCTCCCGAGGCAACGAGTTCCAAAGCTTTGCCGTTCGTTGGAAAAACGAGCCCTCGGAAAGAGACGTTCGACAAGTGCCCAAAGTGACGGCATATGAATGTGAGGACTGAGTTTGAATCAGTCTCGATGGGACCGCTAACGGTGGATCCATTGATGGTATTTCGGAAGAACATCGTCCATAAAATATCTATAAAAAAGAGACAGGTCGCCAACCTTTTTGCGATGTTCCAGAGAAGTGAGCTTGTGTACTGGACATGAAGTAGCTCCCAACAAATCATTGATGTGAAGAACAATAATTAGTGTTGGTGCTATGGATAGATTGCAATCTATCCATAAATTTTATGGATAGATTGCAATCTATCCATAAATTTTATGGATAGATTGCTGCCAAATATGTGAGACTCAAGCAAGTAGGTCACCAGTTGATCTCTGATGCTGAAAATCATATTGTCGGTCATTGATAATTCCTGAACGTTCCAGATATTTCATGAGCTCGATGTTGTCTTTTTCCATGACTTTCGAGTATCGGATAGCAGTGCGATAGGTCTGTTATTTTTTCATTTGTGCGGAAACCCCCTAATTACTGGTGTTAGTTCGGAAGCACACATTTTTGAGAACAATCGGCGGAATTATGTCAGATCCTCTGGCTTTGTTGTTTCAAGAAGTAATTTTTCAAACAATTTTGTGATCACAGAAAGAACAAATGAATCAGTCTACCGTTTACTTACTTATATGGAAATAGGTTTGAGTTGAACATTTTTTTTTGCTCTTTCCGGCCAAATATTGATACAAGAGTTCAGTTCACTCGCGGCTCTAGCGGAATTCTGAACAAAATAAAATCGAGAATAAATTCGCGCAACTCGAGAAGAAATTCGCGACTTTCCAAATAAATGTCTGCAAAAAGATGAAAAATGCAGCCAGTGTTGTGTGTCGATCCACTGAAAGTAACCGCATAGATTCTCAATATGATTCGGATGATCATGAGTAGCTCCGTATAAATTTAAAACTGGTTTCTAAACATGATGGCATTCCTTTTCCTACCCTGGCTGACTTATAATGACAAGAGGTTTTTTAACAGTGTTCTTGTATCTACCTTTCCTTTCTTAAGGGGCCATAAATCATTCGAAAAACGTACCTACCTAATGCAGTAGTTTATAACAAAACATATAATTAAATAAATATTCAAAACTGATATTGTAACTTCAGTTCCATCGTGAAGGGTGAACACTGCAAACATTGCTTTACAACGCTCCGCATCGATCTCTCATCATTTATCAAGAGTGAAAATACAAGACCTTTTTTTAGCGGATAATTTCGCCAAAAAGTAATTTTACGAGAAAAACTGACATGAAAAAATTGCAGTTATCAAAACTGTACGGTCTCGCGATGTTTTCGTTTTTCTTGGTTTTTCTCGTGAAAGTACTTACTGATTGGCAAACTGTTCTGTCACAATGACTCAAACCGTCAGACGTCATTATTAAACGGTCTTCTATCTTCAGGAATTGATTCAACATCACAAAAATTTGTTAATATAATGCAGTCTCGAATGTATCCCATAAGAAATGAAAATTTGTATTACACCGTTGTAGGTTTCTTTCAAAGACGTACTTAATTGTAATGAAAATTTTTCTCAGTCGTAGAAAAATAATAATATATTGTATATGGCACTTAAACATGTTCAATGGAAGAATTGACAGTGAAATATTGATTGTTTTCAACAGTATCACACTCGAGATCACACTGCATAATATTGAGACGGCAGTGGGGGACATAAAATAGACGCTTCTAGGAAAATTATTACTTACTTGGACAAAAACCCTCCGGACAAAAACCCCCCAACAACAATCAATCATATTACAGGTAACTAACTTAATAAAAAAAAAACGAAAATTACTAACATTATATTCACGGTTATAAAATGATCGAATCTTTCTGTAAAACGGTTGTTTTTGGTGCTACTTAGTGATCGGGATCGGAAGATTTTTGTCCGGGGCCAGAAAAAATACCACGGAGCCTTTCGAGTTGTATTTATTTTTTTTTCAGTTTCAGTTTTTCAGAAGTATTTCACTTCCCGTCAACAACTGTCGCATACTGCTCGCATTTATGGAGAGCAGTACCCAAACACTCATTAAATCATTTATTTCTGTCCAAAGGAGAGCCATTCGTATCGTCGGTGATACTTCACTCACAAGATCGCTTACTTCTCTGGAACACCGCAGAAAGATCGGCGATCTGTCTCTGTTTTATAGATACTTTCATGGACGCTCTTCCAAAATATTATCAATCGTTCCACCGTTAGCAGTCCCATCAAGACTGACCCGTCAAGCTCTGTTCTCACATCCATATACCATCACTTTGGAGAAATACCAAACATCTCTAGTCCAAGGCTCGTTCTTACAGCGAACGACTTTGGAACTTGCTGTCTTGGCAGGTGTTCTCTTAGGCATACATACCTTCAGAAATTCAAAAAGAATACCAATTCCTACCTAGTTTCGTTCGGCTCGCACGATGTTCTTTGAACATTACAGGATTTTTCTTTTCGTGAGAATTAGAACTTCAACTTCATCAACTCTTCCAGTTTATTCATATTATTCATCACAACCTTTTGGCGGCGTGTCTTGCTTTGTTTTCGCCAGCTTTTCAACCAATTACAAAAAGATTATAATGTAAGAAACAATAATGTTACATTTCGGAACTATGTAAAATTTCTGTGAAAAAAACACCACCTCTGGGTAGGTATCATCACCTCTTTGTAGGTATCATCACAAACTCACCATCTACTTTTCCCATAGCCAAAATACTGATCGTCTTGATAGCCGGTATAGCCCAAGCAGCCAGATGAAAATACTGCGAATTAGCCTCTATGGCCTCGTGTCCCCACTTCAACCCAGCCGCCAAAAACCACGTCAAAGTCAACACCACCCACCAAATACTGGACGCCATACTGAAAAAATACAACACCATGAAAAGTATGGTGCACAGCTCGTACTTGGTTCCTTGCGTGATGGTACTTTCAGTAACAATCCCATGCTTGCTGGGGTAAGGTTCCCGACACGCTATAACGTCACCCGCGAGAAATCCGATCACGTAGGCTATGGCCACCATCATGTAACACACAGAGAGAAAGATTATCGGTCTTTCGGGGTACCGGAACCTATCCGTATCGATGAGGAAAGTACAAACGGTGAATAAGCAACTGGCGGTGCACAGGATGGCCCAAGTGCCGATCCAAACTCTGGAAAACTGCCTCTTGTTCTCGAAAAACATCAAGCGACACGGAGCCCCGCAGTTTTTCTCGGTTTTATCCCCCACCTTGAAGGAGTACTCCAGAACTTCGGGAACTTTGAACTGCTCGGGGCAGACGAAGCCGAAATCTTTCCCGTGATACGGGGACTTGTACTTTGGCACCGTTTGGTGAGGCACCACGTCGGACGGAGGGGTTGGCGACACACTGTTGTTACCCACACAAAGAGGTTCGGGCTGCTCCGAATCCAGGCTCCTATCCGGGAAATTGTCGCAGTTCAGGTTGTCTGGCCAGGGGAACCCGAACTGCGTCATGATACCCTCGCACCCGACCTTGGCGGACAAGCACAGCGACCTACAGGGCGGCAGAGGGTGGTCCAGGATGGTGCACACGGGCATGAACACGGAACACAAGAAAAACTGCAAGTCCGGACTGCAGTTGATCTTCACCAAGGGAAAGTACTGGTGGATCTCCATCCCGGCGTCTTCCAGCGTCGTGTGCCCCAACAAGTTCGGCAGAATCGTCTCGTTGTACTGTATCCCGGTACAGAAGGGTATGTTGATCCTCTGGCATCTTCCGTGCGGAGGAATTTCGTCTTCGTTGAAGGTCTCGTGCTGCAACGAGGCATACCTGCACGCGAACAGCGACACCAGAACTAAACACCGCATGTTGACACTGCACTTCACTCTCATTCATTCATTGTTTTGTTTACCCCTGCACGTGAACGTAAATATTAGCCAAAGCACGTAGGACCACACTTACCGCTCTGAGGCACGGCATCAACTGATGCGCGCCGGTTCTTTGGGAGCGTTCGTGCGGAATCGATTGAGTTCGGGTTTCGGTGCTTTAGGGTCGGCTCGTCTCGTTGAGAGACCGCTAAATAATCGAAAGACGCTCGAGGAAATAATATGGGAACGAAGTCAAGTTCATCTTTTTTAAAAAGGGTACTTGATTATTGTCATGGTTTTGGTCGCGATGCAACTCTTTCAGGTGAATCAAGTGATATTGGTAAGAATTTTTTTTCAATGCCTTTACAGAAAATTTGTAATTTTTGTGAGTGCAGCTCATGATGAGTGGTTTAGTAAGTGAATTCATTGTCCAGGGTAGTGTAACGTACCTACCTATGGATTTAAACACTTTTTAATGTCAACCGTCCACAGGGTGAGCCACCGAAAACTACGAAAGCACAGGAGTGCCACCATTTTTTTTTATTATTTCGACTTAAATGTTGAAGTTTCGAAAAACAATTCTTATAAACTAACTATGTAATTTTTTTATTTAATTCCGCAGAATTTACTGACTCAGACTCAATACGTCTCTAATGTGACCAATTAATCCCTAATACTATTTGAGAATATAATAATAATAATAATACTCCCTCAAATACATAACCCAAAGGCATAACCTGTGCGGGTAGAGGACAACCATTATTATTATTTGCCGTGGCGAATATAATCACAAATTGTGGTTTAACGACAGAAGTTTGACCATTTTCACGGAAAGTTATAACTCTTTTGGTTTTGTAGATATTGAAATGAAATTTGGAGGATCTGTATGAGACATAAAACTTCATTTTCTAACAAGTGAAAAGTGGCACTTTCCTGCCTTGTATAATAGCTATAATGCGTCCCAAGACACATTGAAAACGCGTTTCTTGACGACGAGCATGCAAATTAATAACGTGTCCCAAGTTGTCAAAATCAACGGATGACTTGGGACAGAATGTTTTTTATTTTTATTTTTTTCGAAATGGGTTGATTTTTTTGGATACAGTTGTATCCTAACTTGTAGTCCTAAGTATTTGGCATGATAGTGGCTTTTTAAAATGTGAATTTTTTCAAAAGTTTTTTAATTGCAGTCAATTAAAATCTCAAAATTGTCCCAAGTCTCGCAATTCTACGGTACTCCCTTTCGGATATTGAATTATATCTGACGTTCGTTTTATGGAACAAGACAACTTTAATGTTGTCTGACCTGTCCTAGGACTGATAAGAACCAAGAACCTTGAAACATGCATGTATGCAGGTCGTCATTTCTAAAAATGAAGAATTATTTCATTTGCTTTATCACAAGTAGTCTTTGCACAGACTGAACACGGATATAATTCAACATCCGTAGGGAGAAGTAGTTGTTTTCTGTCGGATTTTTGCCTTATATTTTTCTCTTCGTGGTAAAGTGAGGAGAGATGGGAATTTTCAGTTTATAGGAAAATATTTATTTTCATTCAAATGATTTATCTCCAAAATACACTTTTTCTACGACCACATAGAAATATTGTAAACACTTTTTAATTTCTGTACTGTAATGATCATTTCAGTAAAGGATATTTTCATGATAGACTGTCTGGACTGTCATCATAGGTATTAACGAATTTTATTATCATAAATAAAATGAGATCGAATCAAGGTTGTTAACGTCTGTCTAATATTTGACATTTCACATTAGTATTTACAAAATTCGTTTGAAAAAAATAAGTAATCGAAAATGAGCAGTGATAGTGAGGATGATTTGACATTGACACCGTTAATTTCAATATAAAGATTGATAACAATCGAATTCTATATTTTAATATAGTTGCAGCGAGAGTTCAAATCCAAGTAACCACCACTTTTTTTCCTTTTATGAAATCGATTGGTGATCGATTTTTATTATAATTTTCAATATTTGTGTCTTCAATAACTTTCTTAGGGTGTACCTATGTATTATGACGTATGTAATAATGACGGCAGGAAAGTTTATGATAAAAAGTGTTATTAAAAATACTACAGATTTGTTTATGATTCAAATGATCGTAGAAAAAGTATAGTGTACACTGGGCATGAACTGACATACATTTCAAGAGTAGGTATATGAAATTTTGTAGTACGAGCATAGCTTATTGTACAATATACTATTATGGATTCAGAATATTTCAAACTTCAAATTTGTTTCGAAGAAAGAAATTGCGATGGAGGAATGAAAAAACGATGTGCCATAGGCGGCGTTGAAACAAAAGAGTGACGGTGATATTGACAGTTTGTTGTGGAGATATCGACTTTTCTACTTAACGCATCGAGAATGTAGTTGCTTTGAATTATTGAATGAACAATTATTATTATTACAAGAGTTAAACTTGGCAAGTTTTGTAAGAGAATTTTGATGGTATTGAGATATATCAGTAAGTACTGTCTTGCCTAACAAAGATAGTTAACGATGCTTCTATGTTCTCTTCAGAAAAAAGAATTTTTACTGCTGTTAAGAATAAACCTGATTTGTGGAAAATTCTCCATTTTGGACCGTTAATCCGGAAGTAAGTAGGTAAGCAGAACAAAATAGTACCTACCTATTCAAATATATTATATTTATTTACTGAAACATGAGCATTCAATGGACCCTACTTGTGTTCGCCTCCATATTCGCGTTTGAAAAAAGAAGTTTAGTGTTAGAATTTAAAAATTATTTAGATTTTGTATCAAAATAGGTGTGAATAGTTGTTGCATGGAATACTATAGACTATAGTTTGTTTATTCAAAATAAATATGCTTACGTATTCTTTTTTTATCATCAGTAAGAACACACGAGCCATTTTTTATCGGATGAATTTCTCTCTTCAACGAAATAATGTTGCAATCAGTAATTGGTAAAATTCCGTTTATCTGGCGCTACAAGCTATCAAAAAATTTTTTTGGCACTTACCTATTGTGGTCTCCTGAACAAAAAATCCAAATGAAATTTTCTGTGGTCTCAAGTAACTTCGGAGATACGGCCTATTTTTGGATTTTGACTGGAATTTTCTAGAGACGTTCCTACCGCGAAAAAAACACTCAATAAGTCTCGTCCTTTTCACCAGCCCGATATACACATCCTACTTCCCCCGTCTCACGCTTTTTTTTTTTCATTGAAAGCGGAACTTTTTTTCTAATCATCTCAGAAACAATAGCAATACGTTAGCGAATGTGACATAACTGACAGTCGACAGACAATAATTATTATTAGTGAATTGTATATTGTATGTATGGTTGGTAACACTGAAATCAGTTATTGCCAACTTTTCTAATTTAAATGTGAGCGAATTATAGCTGCGGTTTTTTGGTCTCCTACGATAGTAACAGAAAACAGAACTACTTGTGACAGCTCTAGATCCAATCACATTAACCAGAAAAAATGTTGCAGGTACGTCAGGACGGAATGCCAGATTTTCATGCATACGATATCCTATCAACGGCGAGCGCAGCGAGCACCTATTTTCATTTACGTTTTAGGTTAGGTAGGGTGGGTTATCGGTCAGGTGGATGGGTTAGGTTGTTTTCCCTTCAAAGTTTGGATCTGTGTGCAGTTAGGTCAAGACGTAATAAGGGCGAGCAAAGCGAGCTTAACGACTGTGAGTGCAGCGAGGACATTTTTTTATTTACGTTTCAGGTTAAGTTAGGCTCGCTTCGCTCGCCCTTACAACGTACCGACCAAACTGAACACAGGTCCCATTTTTTATGGCAAAAGAAGAGAATATAACCTAACTCAGCCACTTAACCTACCCTACTTAACATACTCTACCTAACCTACCTAACCTATAACGTAAATTAAAATGGTGCTCGCTGCGCTCGTCGTCGTTGGGCTCGCTTCGCTCGGCTTTACTTTTATTACGTCCCGACCTAACTGCACACAGATACAATCTTTCCTGGTTAATGCGATTGGATCTGGAACTGGCACATATGATCACCAAAAAAACGCAACTATTAATTAATCCGAAAAGTTGGTAATAATTGATTTCAGTGTTACCAACCATACATACAATGGACGATTCCAGTACCCCTATTCAGTGTTGCCACTACAAAATTTTCGGGTCTAAATTGTCAGACATTTTCTAGGCCGTTTCTGGTATCATCTAAAGTGGGAACGGGCACAATTTTCAATTCCAAAGATTCCTGAATGTTCCCGGTTATATGAATCGCCATATTAATGTTGATATGGACAAAAATAGAATGTCCTGGGGAATTTTAATTTCTTTCGTTGTTTAATAGTAGCAAATCTGTCATATTATCACTCCGTTACATGTCAATCATGTCATAGCTTTAAAATTCAATCAAAAGAAGAAGAAGAAGCTTTAAACAATGATATTTGTATTTGTATTAATTGCATTTTTATTTTGTTCTTGTTATTTGTTATTAGCACAGACCTGTTTATTTAGTAGAGTTTGCGGATTTTGTTTGATCAGTTCTCATTCATTTAATATCATAGCATAGTCTGTATTTTGTTAAGGAGTATTATTTTAAAACTGATTCCTGAAAATGGTTTATTATTGCAAAAGTAACTCGCGGCGTATCAAGTCCAGTTTCCGAAACCAAAGACGAACCTCATGAAGTGTCTGCACTGGATTGAACCTTTTTTCAACAAAAAGGTGACCATCAACAATGTTAACAAAAGCACTTTTGTCTGTAGCAAGCATTTTATGAGAGCTTATGACATATGATTGACATGTAACGGAGTGATAATATGACAGATTTGCTACCGTTAAACAACGTAAAAAAGTAAAATTCCCTAGGACATTCTATTTTTGTCCATATCAACATTAATATTGCGATTCATATAACCGGAAACATTCAGGAATCTTTAGAATTGAAAATTGTGCCCGTTCCCACTTTAGATGATACCAAAAACGGCCTAGAAAATGTCTGACAATTTAGACCCGAAAATTTTGTAGTGGCAACACTGAATAGGGGTACTGGAATCGTCCATTGGAATTCACTACCTATCTGTCATATTCGCTAGCTTTGTCTCTGACATGATTAGAAAAAACACGATTAAAAAAAAAGTGCCGTTTCCAATGAAAAAAAGCGTGGGACGGAGGAAGCAGGATGTGTATATCGGGCTGGTGAAAAGAAGGAGAATTATTGAGTGTTTTTTTCGTCTCTAGAAAATTCCACAAAAAATCCAAAAATAGGCCATATCTCTGAAATAACTCAAGACCGCCGAAAATTTCATTTGGATTTTTTGTTCAGGGGACCAAAATACGTAAGTAACAAAAAAAACTTTTTGATAGCTTATGGCGACCGAAAAACTGAATTTTATCTCCAATAAAAAATAGGAGTGTTTTTGACAACATGAATCAACAATATATTAATACCTACAACACAATAATAATTACCTGATAGTTGTTGTAAAAATTATTTCCATCAACCGGCCGCCCCCTTACGATGAGCAACCCTCAGAAGCCCTCGAGAAACTTGTGCGAGCTTGGGAAGATGCATTAAAACACTTATTGGACGACACGATTGTTACAATCTTTTTTGTGATTTTTCAGATAAAACTTTCCCAAAACGATTCATATTGTGTCCACAATACTTACAATACTGATGAACAATCATTGTTGTCATGACAGAAATTGGAAGTGACGGCCGAGTACTAGATATAAAAACACAAGAGCTTTTTTTTATTGGATAAATTTCTCAAACACAAGAGCTTTTTTTATTGGATAAATTTCTTCCTTCAACAAAATAATTTTGCCTATCAGTAATTTCACGAGAAAAACTGACATGAAAAAATTGCGACACCGCAGGTCGAGCAGTTTTGTCTGACGAGAGGTTTTTATTTTATTGGATAAACTTTCATTTTACACAAAAACTTGGTTGCTTTGGTAACTGACGAGAGCAAATAACACGATGAAATCAGGATACAGGTGGAGTGATTTTATCTAATGTTATTTGCTCGAGTCATGTCATAAGCTACCAAGTTTGAAGGAAACAAAATTAAAGTTTAACTTCACTCAACCTACGATTTCAGTCTGGGCCTCCTGCTATCTATGCAACCAACTTAACTTGAGTTCATTATTCTGTCCAATCACTCACAGGCGGTGAATTTATTTATTTTTATTATTGTTATTTTTTAATTTACTGGTCTGCATAAAATAAGTGTGCAATGCACAAAAAATATCCTACATGAATAATACCTATCTCAGAATATCATGCTGGATATGAAATAACTGCTCAAATTAATTTTATTCAGCAATTTCAGTTTGTTTCAATTTAAAGAAATAAGACAAAATCCCAGTTTTTAACTTTTATTTGTCACTGCTGGTCATACATTCTTCACTTACAATAAAATAATGTTTTCTGTGTCAAATTAACCTTGAAGACGATTTCCGGTTTGCCTTATGAAGTATTTACAATGAAGAAGTGTATGCACAATGTTTAGAATTAAACATCTGCACCATCTCCACTTATCACAAATCAATAAAATTCCTTTGGAACAATCTCATTCATTTTATAACCACTTCAAGTCCGATACCAAAGCTATATGGTCTGATGGGAAAACAACACTTGGTAAGGCTGTATTTGCAATCACCTCTTCGTGACTGGGCAAAGGCACTACTTGGGTCACTTCAAGATTGCTTTTCTCATAAAAAATATAGTCCAAGCAGTCATGGAACCCTGCTGTAAAGTTTGTATATTTTGGAGTACCACAAGCACTGGCCAACTGGAAGGGTTGTTTCAGCTCTACATTGTCTGGAGATTCTTCCTTATCTGAAACGGAAAATAAATATCACGAAAAAAAAACCCAAAAATAAAACATACTGATTTCTCAAAACTCGCATAAAAGTAGAGATAGAAACTTTTCAAATGTTGATTTCAGAGAATTTTAGTATTTGAACAGTGTACTGAATACTGAAAATAAGCATCTTAAACAGTGTACTGAAAATGTTTTGCTAAAGCGGAAATCCAATGAAATCAGATAAATTGAGGTCATGTGATTGAAAACAACCTATACATTATACTGAAAACATCCCATAGGCTTGTTTTCACTCTTATGCTGCTATGGATATTTTGATTTATTTTGATTTTGAAGTTTGAAATATTCAATAACGTCAAGATGTCAGTGATGTCACGATTTGGTGTAATACTGACGAAAAGATTAATGAGATTTTCATATCAAATATATCAAAATATACTGTTTACAATAAAAAATTTGTATGGAAAGCATTTATACACTTTTGCAATGTAAAAAAGTATCGGTTAGCAAAAAATGTTTTATCCGAATAACCCTTAAACACTGATAAATATAAAAACTTCCTCAAGCTTTTTGCTTATAGGAAACAGACCTCCATCTATGGCGTTGGTCTGTTTCCAAGCAACAAGCTTTCCTAATCTGTTATAATTATTAATGTCCTTGGGTTACACTTCTGAAAATAAGCATCCTAAACAAACTTTCTGTTTTCAGTTGAAAAGCTAAAATTCTGATGCTTCAAATCTTGATGGATACACAATAATGATTGTAAATAATCAGGTAATGGATTACAAACTACTTTGTCAAAACTCTAAGAAATCATAACTGAAAACAAAGTTAACTGCTTTCCAACTAAATGTGCTGAACATGATAGATTTCAGTTCAGTTCAGATAGATACTTACTACTTTGATAATCAATGAAATCCTTGGGTACTTCTCCTTCTGTGAATAATTTGAAAATGCCACATTCTGGTACACTATTGAAATCTCCACAGAATATCAAAGAAACACGTTTGTTAGGAACCTGGAAATTATTCATAATTTGAATGGTTATATAGTCAATTATTTGTTACGGTTCTACTAAAACCTAAAAACCTACAAGAAACTTCTAGGCAGATATTTTTCAAATGCCATTCAAAATATTAATATAAGTGAGTGTGAGAAAATCTGATAAATTCACTGACCCTCACTTTGAGTTCTTTGATGAAATTTTCCAGATATCTTATAGCCAATCCTCCGTGCAATAGCCTGATGTGATCGGCATCCGGATGGAAATATAAATGAGTGTTTGCCACAACTAAAACCTCATCTCGTCCCACGACATCCAGAACACTAGTTTGCAAAGTGGTTGACCTATCCAAAATTCTTGTGGTCAACTTTTCATTGGTTGCTATTTTCTCCCAGATATCCAAAAAAAGTGCATCAGTAGATACATGCTCTGAAAGCACAAATCTATGTGATTCTAATAAATTGAAGCGTTTTTTGCGGTAAAACAATGCCAAACCCTCTGCTACTTCTCCCCCTTTCAAGGATAATTCGCTTCCATACCCCAAATGGTCAAGTACTGTTTGAAGGTCATATTTATAAACCTTTCTATCAACTTCTTGAAGACAAATGACATCTGCATTGTAACCTGGAACAGATGAAATATAAAATTCTGGAACCAAACAAACTTAAAATTCAGAGAGCTAGAATTTGTGAACTTCACTGCAATTTGCTTTCTTAGTATCATCAAGAAAAGAAATATACTCTTTACACTTTGTGTTTATATTGGATGCAAACAAATCGATGTCAGGGTAACCAAAGTTCTCTACTAATAATTCAAATGCCTGGTTTGATAGTTCCCATTCTGTATCGGGGGATACAAGTCTGGAACACTCGTAAGACATAAGACCCAGTAATCCACAATTTCCTCTGCTGGTACCTCTGCCATATGTCTCTAGTGAGGTTATTCAGATGCCGGTGTTGGACACTGCCCAATCGGTTTATGTACGAGACTGCTGTAGTATTGTCTTTTCTTAGTAGAATAGTTATAGTTAATAGTTCACATGCTTTTGTTGACATTGTATGTATTTGAAATGTAAATACACTGACTGTTTTTTAGGTTAAAGCCAATCAATATTTACCTATTATTTCTTTAAGAATAAGCTGTTTTCTATAATCAATTTCCAGTGCATATGGTGGACAATAAGGGTGTAATACTGTTCTTGTATAATCTGAATCACAGTAAAGATCAGCCAAAATGTTGTAAGTAACAACACGAAACCTGAAAGGAAAAAACAGGTTATTTAAGTTATTTTTTTGGTGTAATTGGGCGTTTCATTCTGTTTAAAGATTCACTCTTTCAAATATGGGATGATTACAATGTTGACAATTTTGATAATTTTTTTTGTGTTCAAGACATGCTTGATTTCATTAGCACATCATGAATATACAGTGTGTTTCTGAATTCAATTCTATTATTATTTAAGGTGATATTTTTTTTTCCATAAATTGTATGTGTCCACAACCGCTTTATTTTTGAGATATAGGATAATAAAATTTAACAAAAAAATACGTTCTTTCTCAATATCTCTAAAACTGCTTCTTTGGCTTTTTTTTTCAATTTTGGTACAGTATATGCAAAGTACACATAAAAATACATTTTTACCATAATGAAGGTTTTCTTTATTTTCATCAGTGGCGTCCCTGTAAACATGCCTTATTATATTTTTGATCAAAATAATGGTACTCTACTGTTCAAATAAGTATTATTTTTGTTATTTGTTATCAAATATTTGTATTGAATTCAGAAACACTCTGTATTCATGCACCCTTATTAATAGTTTCAATAACTGAAAATCGTTGATATCAGAATTATTTCAAGTTTGACTCTGGTAAATCTTTGGTTATAGTGAGCACATGAAATTCCAAAAAAATTTGAACTTATGTATTTTGGTCTCCTGTACAAAAAATACAAGTGAAATTTTTGGAAGACTGTTTTTGTGTTTTTGAACAAACTGGCCCATTGTTCTGGAACTGCACTATGTTGTGACTCAGTGTTGAACAATGAAAGTCCCATGATTTGTTACTTTTTGAGTAATGGTGAAATTTTCGACAAAGTATTAGCTTTTCTACTAAAAAGTGCTGAAAACAAATGTGTGATTTTTGACTGAAAGAAGGTCAAATTTTGTGTCTTTTCAGTAATAGAAATTCGATCTTTCAGATGGTGAACACCAAAAATTTCATTTGGAATTTTTTGTACTGGATACCAAAATACATGAGTTCCACAAAAAAAATTTCTTGGAAATTCATTTGCTCACTGTAACTGAATATTTACCTTGACTTCTAATATGCTTACAATTATTAACACTTCACAATATCGATATATTCACCTACTCATTATCCTTTGTCTTTTCTTTAGTAAACTGGTGCCTTATTTCAAACGGACATTGCCCAGGACTTGCATCAACTCTACAAACTGAAATAGTTTCAACATTTGGCCCCTCTGAACATTCATTTCTAGGTATACAAGTTAGCTTCAAATAGTTATTGATATCATCATTGGAAGGGGTGTAGACAAAGTCATTACCAACATGTTGCCAAGTTTTTTCGTCCGTTGATTTAGACCAACTGAAGTCTGACAAAGATTTTTTAGTAAATACTGTTTCGAATTTGGAGGGATATGTGGGGAAGCCAGCTAAAATTGACATTGGTAAAGACATGGCATCCACCCAAGGAGAGTTGATGATGACTTCAAAAGATTTATCGCGTATTTTCAGCACAACATGGTTTCCTGGTTGGAAGATTTCTCGACAAACTGTGTCTTTTTCTAATTCTTTGCCATTCATTATCAATGTTACCCCCAATAACTCTTCTGATTGACTTGGCTCATCATTCTTTCGTTTCTTATTTTTCTTGTTGATTATTTTACCCATGTTTATGGCAACTCTAGTTGAAAAGCTTTCTACAGTCTCCGAGAGCTTTCGATTGAAATTGAAGGGCCTGTTTATTTTGAGGTCTTCATTCACGTATTTCAAAGTCATTTCGAATTGATCATCATTGTCTAAATGTCTTAGATAGGCCTTTTCCATGTTGAAAATATATTTATGGATAAATCTTTTGACTGCAAATTGCTGAGGAATTTTTAGTAGCCTGTTAATCCTGATTATTCTGAATAACATTTCGCATCACCCTTCCTGATAATTTATAAACACAACCATTTTTAGGTTAAAAAAACATTAAAACGTCATCATCAGGTCATCATCAGTGGGACTGTAACTTTTTCGCATAGCGATAGCGATAACGAAACAATCGGCATCTCTTTCCGGTACACCACAAAGTGATAGCGTGTGCTTTGTTTAACTTCGTTTCGCTTCGGTTCGTTATCACATTTTCGTACCATCGGATCGTCGGATATCGTATACATGAAAATATGGCCTTACTAGTTTGCATCCAGGTGTAGTGTAGTGCAGTGTAATTTACACCACATTTTAAATCGAGTGTAGCTGAGTGCAGTTCAAACAAAGGAATGTGGCAAATTAATTTGCAAATGAATCGAACGTAAATTACACCGGTGTAGAAAAGTGCTACACCTCGATGCAAACGAATAAACCTACTGTGTCACAGACGTCACAGTAGCACGAAACACTCGAGACAGTCGAGTCGAAACACATTTGTCTCTCACGACTCACGAGTCACGATTGATTGTTTTATGTATGTCTATATTTTGTATTGTCATTCTTGTCAGATGTTTGTTTATTGCTTTTACGCACAATTGGAAAGAATAACAAATTGCTATAAAAATATTCTCATTTATAAGTGAGAGCTCCGACAATGAGGGAAGTTTAAATAAATAACTGGTCATTGGAAAATAAACCAATTTTTAATTATGTTAAGTGAGGTGTAAAGAGTCTCTAAAAATTTCTATCCAGACAAAAAAACCCAGTTGTATTGTGCTACTTTGATAAACATGTATTAATTCCAATAATACGAAATCTCAGTGTACTATGTGGACTCCTGGTGTGCGAATCGTTAGAGGACCGGACTGGAACTGGGAAAACCAAGGTGAAAATGAATCTTACATTTTTTTTTTTTAATTCTATTGCTTGCATTTGTTATCATAATAACTGATACAAGTTGCATAGTGGCAAACTAACCGTATTTAAATACAAAAAATACTTCCTTTGTTGCAAGATATTTCAATTTCAATGTCCATATTAACACCAAGCAGATAACAACTTTGATAATCTTATCATTCCATTCATTCATTAGTGAATTTCCCAAAATTATCATACTTACAAATTTAACAAACTGGTGGTCTATTTGTATGGTGTCAGATTTGTAAATACTTAAATAGAAAAAAGTATATATGTATATATTTTACCTTTTCTCCTTGAACACCTTTCTTACATTATAGCTCCATGTAATTAGTTTTTATTTCTTGTTATATTGTGACCTCACTGGTTAATGTATCTTGAATTTGGTTGGAAAAAGGTCAGAAATAACTGAAACCTCTATGATTCTTTTGCCAACGTTTCTACTTTTATGAAGTCATCCTCAGGGCACTAGAATAGGGGTTATGATTGTTATTCTAAGTGAAAAGTATAAAAACCTTTACAAACCGAATAAATGATTGAAAGCACCCTAATTAGTTTTTATTTCTTGAGATGGTGGAGAAGGACATGTGGGAACAGTATGTGAAATTGGTCGAACAGGAGCAGTTGGTTCACCGGACAAAACTGTAGTAGTGCAATGGGATAACGGATCTAGGACAAACTATAGGGTTGGTTATGAAGGAAAATTCGATTTGAGAATCATAGATAATGCACAAGTTGGTAAGTAAGATTAAATATGAATGAACGTTTCCTTTAAACCCTTTGCTGAAATGGTTCTGAAAACAACATGAATCAGCCAGTTTGATATTGATTAGATTTGAGGAGAGCTTTTGAAACAGTAGGCAGGCAGAGATTATTTTTGAAACTTAGAAAATATGTGAGTATATTTAGTATAGAATAATTGAAATTTAAACCAAGTATGTCTTATTGAAGGTATAATTGTTGCACACCACGTTTTCATGGAAGAAATTACGCTGGTTTATAAAGAAGTATAAACAATTATATTAAGTTTTTCGCTCTCCTCTGAAGTTAGCCGAAATGGACATCATGCTATACTTTGTTTTTACTGGAAATGCTTGCCATTTTTCGTACTGATACCAATGATTTTTCAGGTGTACGACAACCAAACATAGTATGTGATGGCTGTGCCAGTCAAGGAATCAGCGGGATGCGATACAAATGCATGGTTTGCTATGATTTTGACCTGTGTTACATGTGTTACCATGGAGACAAACACAATATGACTCATACCTTCAAGAGATTCGACTCTACAAATTCTGTTGGGTAAGCTGTCCCAACATAGTACCTGCTTCTCGGGAAACGGGAAAACCTTCAAGTTACAAAACGTTGTAAAATGTACATATACCTATATAAAAAAATACTTAAAA